>JAPDPM010000004.1:43882500-44437500 GCA_032173925.1 Heritiera fomes
CTTTTTTTTTTTGTATTTTGTTTTTGAATCTGGTTAGATCCGGTGGATGTTTGGTTGTTTTTTGTTATGGTTTGTCTCTTTTCTTTTTGCAGGTGGGGATCTAGATCTTAGATCTAGGGTTTTGGGGTCTCGGGTTTGGGGTTTCTAGATCTGGGTTAGGGCTTGTTGTGGTTTTAGTGATGGTGGTTGGTGTCTTTGGGGTAGCGTTCGGGTTTCTGTGGTGAAGGCTTAGTGATGGTGACGATATGGGTAGTGGTTGGTGGCGGTTTAGGTCTCGGTGATGAGGCTAGGGCAAGGAGGGTGGTGATGTGGTGGTGAAGGCTTGGTGATGGCGGTGGTGATGGTGTTTGTAATTCTGTTTGAACCTCAAAAAAAAATTTTCATGAATTCTTCCGGTCTTTCAACAGATTCAAGAACATCCCTTTTAATCTAGTCCAGTGCCTTAGAGTCAATCATTTCTGAGTTTTTGTCTCTCGATTAGCAGTAGGGGTGTCAGGAATAGGTAGGTTGCGGTGGATTTGGTGGATCTTTTGTGGAATTTGGGGGGCTGGCAACGGTGGTTTTAGCCTAAACCAATTGCCGGTCAGTGGTTTGATGGGTGTCGGTCGGTTTTGGGTCTTCATTTCATTAAATGTGGTTGAAAAAGAAGGAAAGAAAGAACCGGAAGAAACAGAAAGAAGAAAAAGAAAAGAAAAGAAAAATAAAATAAATAATAATAATAATAATAATAATAATAATTAATAATAAAAACAAATAAATAAATAAAAAAAATCAGCCCACTTTTTTTTTGGGCCTTTTAATCTCATGAATTTTAAACTGGACTCTAAAAATCCAATTAGACTTATTGTGGCCTATGGATCACATGATTGGACAAAATTCGGTGTCTACAGCTGCCCCTCTTTGCTCATTGCTGAGAATCAAGAATAGAGCAAAGATAAAAGACAACAATTTTGTCCGACTTATGACTCACTTCTCTCCTTTTTTTTTCAAATTCTTCTTGTAAAACTTTAATTTTAATTTTTCTGATTTTTTTTTGATTTTTTTGATTTTTTGATTTTTTTTTTTGTGTTTAGCAAAGGCAATGGAACCTTAAATTACTTTCTGAAATGTGCTACTCTTGCAGCAGAAGCGATGAAACTTTAAATTCCTTTCTGAAATGTGCTCCTCTTGCAGCAGAGGTGATGGAACTTTAAATTCCTTTCTGAAATGTGCTCCTCTTGCAGCAGAGGCAATGAAACTTTAAATTCCTTTCTGAAATGTGCTCCTCTTGCAGCAGAGGCAATGAAACTTTAAATTTTTCCTGAAATGTGCTCCTCTTGCAGCAGAGGTGATGAAACTTTAAATTCCTTTCTGAAATGTGCTCCTCTTGCAGTAGAGGGGATGAAACTTTAAATGTTTCTTGGAAAAGTGCTCCTCTTGCAGCAGAGGCAATGAAACTTTAAATTCTTCCTGAAATGTGCTCCTCTTGCAGCAGAGGCGATGAAACTTTAAATGTTTCCTGGAAAAGTGCTCCTCTTGCAGCAGAGGCGATGAAACTTTAAATTCTTCCTGGAAAAGTGCTCCTCTTGCAGCAGAGGCGATGAAACTTTAAATTCTTCCTGAAATGTGCTCCTCTTGCAGCAGAGGCGACGAAACTTTAAATTTTTCCTGGAATGTGCTCCTCTTGCAGCAGAGGCGATGAAACTTTAAATTTTTCCTGAAATGTGCTCCTCTTGCAGCAGAGGCGATGAAACTTTAAATTCCTTTCTGAAATGTGCTCCTCTTGCAGCAGAGGTGATGGAACTTTAAATTCCTTTCTGAAATGTGCTCCTCTTGCAGCAGAGGCGATGAAACTTTAAATTCCTTTCTGAAATGTGCTCCTCTTGCAGCAGAGGCAATGAAACTTTAAATTTTTCCTGAAATGTGCTCCTCTTGCAGCAGAGGCGATGAAACTTTAAATTCCTTTCTGAAATGTGCTCCTCTTGCAGCAGAGGCGATGAAACTTTAAATGTTTCCTGGAAAAGTGCTCCTCTTGCAGCAGAGGCAATGAAACTTTAAATTCTTCCTGAAATGTGCTCCTCTTGCAGCAGAGGCGATGAAACTTTAAATGTTTCCTGGAAAAGTGCTCCTCTTGCAGCAGAGGCAATGAAACTTTAAATTCTTCCTGAAATGTGCTCCTCTTGCAGCAAAGGCGATGAAACTTTAAATGTTTCCTGGAAAAGTGCTCCTCTTGCAGCAGAGGCGATGAAACTTTAAATTTTTCCTGGAAAAGTGCTCCTCTTGCAGCAGAGGTGATGAAACTTTAAATTCTTCCTGAAATGTGCTCCTCTTGCAGCAGAGGCGATGAAACTTTAAATTTTTCCTGGAATGTGCTCCTCTTGCAGCAGAGGCGATGAAACTTTAAATTCTTCCTGAAATGTGCTCCTTTTGCAGCAGAGGCGATGAAACTTTAAATTCCTTTCTGAAATGTGCTCCTCTTGCAGCAGAGGCGATGAAACTTTAAATGTTTCCTGGAAAAGTGCTCCTCTTGCAGCAGAGGCAATGAAACTTTAAATTCTTCCTGAAATGTGCTCCTCTTGCAGCAGAGGCAATGAAACTTTAAATTCCTTTCTGAAATGTGCTCCTCTTGCAGCAGAGGCAATGAAACTTTAAATTTTTCCTGAAATGTGCTCCTCTTGCAGCAGAGGCGATGAAACTTTAAATTCCTTTCTGAAATGTGCTCCTCTTGCAGCAGAGGCGATGAAACTTTAAATGTTTCCTGGAAAAGTGCTCCTCTTGCAGCAGAGGCAATGAAACTTTAAATTCTTCCTGAAATGTGCTCCTCTTGCAGCAGAGGCGATGAAACTTTAAATGTTTCCTGGAAAAGTGCTCCTCTTGCAGCAGAGGCAATGAAACTTTAAATTCTTCCTGAAATGTGCTCCTCTTGAAAAAGAGGCGATGAAACTTTAAATGTTTCCTGGAAAAGTGCTCCTCTTGCAGCAGAGGCGATGAAACTTTAAATTTTTCCTGGAATGTGCTCCTCTTGCAGCAGAGGCGATGAAACTTTAAATTCTTCCTGAAATGTGCTCCTCTTACAGCAGAGGCGATGAAACTTTAAATTCATTTCTGAAATGTGCTCCTCTTGCAGCAGAGGCAATGAAACTTTAAATTCCTTTCTGAAATGTGCTCCTCTTGCAGCAGAGGCGATGAAACTTTAAATGTTTTTCTGAAAAGCTCCTCTTGCAGCAGAGGCAATGAAACTTTAAATTCTTTTCTTCTTTTTTTTTCTCTTTCTTTCTCTTTTTTGTTTGTCCTTTTGTCTGTTTTTTTGTTTTGTTTTGCTTTGTTTTTTTTTCTCATAATGTGAATGAAATGCAAATGCATGTACTGACAAAGTCATGTAATTCCTATTGTGGTAATCAAATTCTCAGAATTGTCCTTTTTGTGTCTTTTGATCTTTTCACCCGTGTTTCACAAAATAGTTGTCACCAATTTCGAATCGGAACTAATTCACAACATGTACTTGTCACAATTTTCAGTTTCCTCTGTTTCATTCCCTTATTTTTCTCTTTTCCTATTCTTCCTCTTTTTCTTTCTTTTTCTTATTCTTTAGTAATGTTAGCAGGTAGATTATCATTTTAATCATCATCTTCATTTCATTTTATTAACAAACACCATGCATTCTTGCACTTTATCAATTAGTTATGTAATGACCAAAAGAACAACAAAATTTGGAAGAAAAGCATTTGTTATTAGACAAACAAGAGTCAATGAAAACAAAAGTATAGCTGGGTAGCAAATGCCACAAGGGTCAAGTGGTGAATTTCAAGGAATGGTGACCAAAACAAACAATGAATGTCTAGATAACCCTTCACGAACCAAACCAGTGCTTTCTTCGGAAAAAACTAATCCGTTGATGCCCCCTGTCACATTGAGTTCATCCGGCTGACGCAATGCTCCGTATGATTTCGATCCCCGGGTGTTGATCTTTTCTGTATCTAAGCCGCCTTTTCAGGTTTTCAACTTAGATATCCCCTTTAATCCAAACTGCCCTTTTTTGGGTTTTCAGTTTGAATTCTCCTTTTATTTCCTTTCTTTTTTTTGTTGTTTTTTTTTCTTCTTTTCTCTTTTTTCCTTCTTCTTCCTTTTTTTTATTATTTTTTTTATTTTTCTTCTTTTCCTTTCTTCAAGCATAGTATTTCTTCACAGCATCGGAATTTATTGGATTAGGCAGATCATTCCCATCCATCTCTGTCAAAATCAACGCTCCACCTGAGAACGCTCTTTTCACCACGTATGGTCCTTCCCAATTTGGTGTCCATTTGCCCCGATTATCGTGGTGATTTGGGAGGATCTTTTTCAACACCAATTCCCCTTCACGGAAATGCCTGGGTCGAACCTTTTTATCATGGGCTTGCATCATTCTCTTCTGGTACATCTGACCATGACATAGTGCCGTAAGCCTTTTGTCCTCTATAAGATTCAATTGTTCAAAGCGACTTCGAACCCATTCAGCCTCATCCAAGTTTAATTCCATTAAGACTCTTAGGGAGGGAATTTCTACCTCAACAGGCAGCACCGCTTCCATGCCGTAAACTAGAGAAAAAGGAGTTGCCCCAGTAGAAGTACGTACTGATGTTCTATAGGCATGCAAAGCAAATGGTAGCTTCTCGTGCCAGTCTTTGTATGTGTTTGTCATTTTTCCCACAATCCTTTTGATATTCTTGTTAGCAGCCTCAACAGCTCCATTCATCTTCGGACGATACGGAGCTGAGTTGTGATGTCTGATCTTGAACTGTGCACATACTTCCTTCATCATGTCATTGTTCAAGTTGAGGGCATTGTCTGATATGATCCTTTCTGGGAGCCCATACCGACATATTATCTCCTTTTTTAGAAACTTACAAACAGTAGACTTAGTCACATTCGCATAAGATGCAGCCTCAACCCATTTGGTAAAGTAGTCTATCATTACAAAAATGAATCTGTGCCCATTTGATGCCTTGGGAGAGATGGGTCCAATCACATCCATTCCCCACATAGAGAAAGGCCACGGTGGTGCCATGACGTTCAGTGATGTCGGGGGAACTTGAATTTTGTCAGCATAGATTTGACACTTGTGGCATTTTCTAGCATAATCTATGCAATCTCTTTCTAGTGTAGTCCAATAATAGCCCGCCCTCATAATCTGTCTAGCCATGAAATGACCATTTGCATGTGCCCCACAAGTTCCATCGTGTACCTCTTCCAGAATCCTTTTGGCTTCAGACGCTTTTACACATCTCAACAACATCTGATCTCTACCTCTTTTATACAAAACGTCTCCATCAACGAGGAATCCCATTGCCAATCTTCTAAGGATCGTTTTATCATTCTCCGACGCATGCTTTGGGTATTGTTGACTCTTAAGATATTGCATGATGTCATAATACCAAGGTTGTCCATCCGCTTCCTCTTCAATACTAGAACAGTGGACTGGAGAATCTCTCATGCGCAGTTTGATTGGTGAAACATTTGCTTCTGTCTCCATTTTAAACATCGCAGCTAGTGTTGCCAAGGCATCGGCAACCTGGTTTTCTTCTCGAGATAAATGCTGGAAGGTGATATCGTCAAATTGTTGTACAAGGTCAGCTATGTACTTCTGGTACTGAACTAGCTTCTGATCCCTTGTTTCCCATTCACCTCGTAACTGATAAATAACCAGCGCTGAATCTCCATAAACTTCCAAGTTCTTGATTCCCCTCTCGATTGCAGCTTCTAAGCCCATTACACAAGCTTCGTATTCAGCCATGTTGTTGGTGCAGTTGAAATTTAATCTGGCTGTGGACAGGTAATACTTTCCATTTGGAGATATTAAAACTGCCCCGATTCCATGTCCTAAGGCGTTGGAGGCGCCATCAAAGAACATTTTCCATGGTTTGCTGCCGGGCTCTTCCTTTTCTGCTTGAAAGACAGACATTATATCTTCATCTGGAAAATTTAGCTTGATGGGCTCATATTCGTCGGTAGCACGATCTGCAAGGAAGTCGGCTATTGCCCCACCTTTGACTGCTTTTTGAGACACGTACACGATGTCATATTCAGAAAGCATAACTTGCCATCTAGCTAGTCTGCCTGACAATGATGGTTTCTCAAAGATGTACTTGAGGGGATCCAACCTAGCTATCAACCAAGTCGAATGGTACAACATATACTGCCTCAATCTACGAGCAATCCAAGCCAATGCGCAGCACATTTTTTCTATTGTAATGTACTTGGCCTCGTAATCAGTGAACTTCTTGCTCAAGTAGTATATAGCCCGTTCTTTCTTGCCCGTATCATCATGTTGACCCAGTACGCATCCCATAGAGTGTTCATTGATAGTCATGTATAGCAACAAGGGTTTTCCAGCCGTCGGCGGTACTAGAACAGGTGGATTTGACAAATACCTTTTCACCTTTTCAAAAGCCTCTTAGCATGCCTCATTCCATTCTCCCGGATCTTGTTTCCGAAGCAACTTAAAAATGGGATCACATTTAAGCGTAAGTTGCGAGATGAAACGGGAAATATAGTTCAATCTTACCAAAAAGCCTCTTACTTCCTTCTGTGTGCGTGGAGGCGACAGATTTTGTATCGCGCTGATTTTGTCCGGGTCCACTTCAATTCCCTTTTCGCTGACTACAAACCCCAACAACTTCCCCGATTTAACGCCAAAAGTGCACTTGGCAGGGTTCAACTTGAGCTGAAACTTTCGTAGTCTTTCGAACAGCTTTCGAAGGTTGGCTACATGATCCTCTTCTCCTCGGGACTTGGCAATCATGTCATCCACATACACCTCTATCTCCTTATGCATCATGTCATGAAAGAGGGTTACCATCGCCCTTTGGTAGGTGGCCCCGGCATTCTTTAAACCAAAAGGCATAACTTTGTAGCAAAATGTGCCCCAAACTGTCACAAAAGTGGTTTTCTCCATGTCATCCTCGGCCATTTTAATCTGATTGTAGCCTGAAAAACCATCCATGAACGAAAACATGTAGTGTTGGGCCGTATTATCCACCAGGGTATCGATATGAGGCAATGGGAAATTATCCTTAGGGCTAGCTCTGTTTAAGTCCCGATAATCTACACACATCCTTACTTTGCCATCCTTTTTCGGTACCGGGACTATGTTAGCCACCCATTCCGGATACTTGGCTACCTTTAAGAACCCTGCATCAAATTGCTTTTTTACTTCTTCCTTCACCTTCAACAACATCTCGGGCTTCATACGCCTAAGCTTCTGTTGTACCGGCCTACATTCTGTTTTCAAAGGCAGACGGTGCTCCACAATGTCAGTGTTTAACCCGGGCATGTCTTGATAAGACCAAGCAAAAACATCCACATATTCACGAAGCAATTCCTCTAGTCTCTGCCTCTCAGCCAATGGAAGTGCTGTGCCTACTTTGACTTCTTTGATGTTCTCATCATCCCCTAAGTTGACCATATCAATAGCTTCTTTGTTGGGTTCAATAGGTCTTTTCTCTTGCTCAATCATTTTCAATAGATCTGGAGACAAAGCATCGCCATCTGAATCTACATTGCTATCGAGTTCACCAACGTGCATAGAATTTTCAAAATCAAACCCCGGATAGCTGTTAAGGTTATCTTCACATTCATTATTCATTTTCCTGAAAAAGTAAAGATTTGACAGATATGGTTGGTTGTTCATACCAATGGTAGTGAATGAAAGGAGAAAACAGTTATAGAAATGATGATGGATGAAAAGAGAGTACTCAAAATGCATTGAATTTGTTAATTTATTGAAATGATGATGAAGATCAAACTTACAAAAGAGTCTTCTAGATTTCTCTAAACCAAGATGTTGATAATCTACCTTACTACATTACAAAAGGAAAAACAAAAAGATAGAAGGTATCCTTTCAACAATCCAGTCTTTCAGCTCTGTGCCTAACAACACCATCATTTCTATAACAAAAGCTGTCATTTCTCCATGCACCCCTTTAGACTAGGAACCCACGAGAGGATCCTTTTATCATAGGTATTGCTTCCACTGCCTCTAATGAATCAGGGTGATAACATCCGCCAAAGCGAAAAGTATCATAGAGGTACGGGATCACCATCTTCTCCGATTCTTCTTCGTATCCTCGGAGGCGGGCTATTCTTTTCTTCCTTCTCTCTTCCAGAATCTTCTTTCTCTCCAAACCCGTGGCCTTGTATCCGAGACCAAACCTGTCTTTGTTCTCCTCAATCCTCACAGGCTTCCTATGTCCTTGGAGATTTTTCCCTAAGCCTCTTCCGACACGCCAGCCCTTTTGCAGTGTCTGTTTAACAATCATCTTAGTAGTGGTTGACAACCGAGGGGTGGGTATTCTTGCTCCTTCTCCCACATATGTTGCATTTACTATTTCAAAGGCTCTGAAAGAACACTCTAATGCTTCCTCGGCGGCCTCAATGTAGGGCACAGATAAGGGTTTGGTGATCAAGAGGTCTTCTTCTCCAGAAACAGATACTTGTTTATCACCAACGACAAATTTCACCTTCTGGTGCAGTGATGAAGGAACAGCACCCGCCATATGGATCCATGGTCTCCCCAGTAGGAAACTGTATGATGGGGAAATATCCATCACTTGAAACTGGATATTGAAAGTGACCGGCCCTATATCAATTGGGATCTCGATATCACCTATGACGTCCCTTCTAGAACCATCGAATGCCCTTACAACCATGTGGCTGGGTTGTATGCAAGAAATGTCAATAGGCATCTTTGCCAACGTAGCCATAGGTAATACATTGATCGACGACCCATTGTCAATCAAAACTTTGGCAATTGTGTGGCCCTTACAACTGGTAGTGATGTTCAAGGCTTTAATACTCCCTCGCCCTTCCGGCGGAATTTCGTCATCACTGAAAGATATGAAATTTGCCGCTGTGATATTTCCTGCCAGCTGGTCCATACTGTCGACTGGAATATCATGAGGCACATAGGCTTGATTCAACACCTTCATTAAGGCATTCCGATGCGATTCTGAATTTAGCAGCAGAGATAATAGTGAAATTCGAGCAGACATCTTGTTCAATTGCTCGACCACACTATATTCACTGTGCTTAATCAACTTTAAAAACTCTTTTGCATCGTTCTCTGATACTAGCTTTTGCAAGTTTCCTCCTTGGTCCTTGGAAAATGAAGCCTGTTCCTTTTCTTTCTCCGCCTGATTGTCTTCCTCTTTCTCCTTTCCTTTCCCTTTTCGGGCCCTATCTAACATCTCCGGAGTATAGCACCTCCCACTCCGCGTAATTCCTCCTACCCCACTAATGTTTGCATTATCGGGCATATCTGACTTATCTGAGCCCGTATTGCCTGACCCTCCAATCACTGCTTTGAACTCATATTTCCAAGGGACAGCCTTATTGTTTTTGTAAGGGAAAGAGCTCGGAACTTTGATCGTCATGGTCGGAGGAGTGACAAAGCTAGATTCCTCTATCCCGGGACTGGGCTTCTCCTTGTAAAACACGGTCATTGGTTTTCCCCATGAATAATCATTTTCTGAAGGTTCACTTGAAGCAGTACTCACTACACCCTCCTCCTCCTCCGTATAGAACTCAATCAAAGATGAATCCATCATTGATTGTACCACGTGTCGAAAGTGGGGACAATTCTGGACAGAGTGACCCACGTGTCCCATGTGATATTTGCAAGTCTGTTCTGGGCTTGATTCATCTTGACAAATCCCCGAATCTATCAGTATAGGTTGAATCATCTCGGCTTTAACTAAAGCATCGAATACTAGACTCATCAGAGTCTTAGCCTCTTCCACGCGTCTCTTTATACAACACTTCCTCCCAACTTCAGCCGCACTAACTGATCCTCCACTGTGACTGGGAAGTGGGTTAGCATTGATACTGGGTTCCACCTCCTTGGAAAAAGTTAACCTTCCTGACTTGACCAAATCTTGCACCTTATATTTCAAAGCCGTGCAATTCTCCGTAGAATGACCCGGGTTCCCACCATGGTAGTCACATCGGGCGTTGGGGTCATACCATCTTGGAAAAGGTGGTTTCATTGGCTCCATGAAAAGAGGGGCAATCATGTGGCCTTTCACAAGTTGCGGGAATAAGTCTGTGTATGACATGGGGATAGGATCAATAGGAGGCCTTTCAATATTTCTTCGGGGAGGCCTTTGGTTAGCAGTTGGGTTACTGTTTGGCTGGTAAGGTTGGGCTGTGGGTGTTGGTGTATAGTAAGGTGCTGGAGGGCGAAGATTTGGTTGAAATGTCTGTGGTTGGAAAGAATTTTGGTAGGGAGTGTATGAGACATTATTTGTGGTTGGGAAATAGGGTTGGTAATTTGGGTAAGGTTGAGGTTGTGGCTGAAACCGGGGCGAGTAAGGTGCACTTCCTCTATACCGAGGTGTTGTATGGGTGACGGTCTGGGTTTCAACTTCTTTTTTCTTGGACACTCCACCTTTCTTCAAATCACTGCTTTCCAACTTCCCATTCTTAATTGCATTTTCAATTATTTCCCCAGTGATGACCATGTCAGCGAAATTCTTGGTTGCATTCCCTATCATGCGCTCATAATAAGGTGCTTTCAAAGTGTTGACAAACATCACCGTTGTCTCCTTTTCGGTTAGAGGCGGTTGGACTTGGGATGCGATGTCTCTCTAACGTTGAGCATACTCCTTGAAGCTTTCGCTGGCCTTCTTTTCGATGTTTTGCAGGGATAACCTATCTGGGGCCATATCCGTGACATGCTTGTACTGTGCAATAAATGCTCTAGCTAGGTCACTCCAACTGTGGATGCGTGTACGATCTAGCTGCACATACCACCTAGCAGCGGACCCTGTGAGGCTGTCTTGGAACACATGTACCAACAGCTTGTCATCATGATTATAAGCGGCCATTTTGCGACAATACATTGTCACATGAGTAATAGGGCACTTGGTCTCATCATACTTCTCGAACTCAGGAGTTTTAAACTTAGGAGGGATTACCACATCCGGAACTAAGCATAATCCCATTGCATCCACTGATCCGTAGAAATCACTGCCCTCGATGGCCCGTAACCTTTCTTCTATAATACTGAATTTCTTAGAGTCTAAATCTCCTTTTATCTCTGACACGCTACCCCTTAATTTCTCTTGTTCTTTTGGGTCATCTAAGTCAGGGACTTGAATTGGATCCGCAGGTCTTGTTCCTTGAGCAGGAAGTATAGGCACTGTGATATGAGGTTGTGCTGAGGTGCTCGGTGCTCCCCGATACACGTAAGCGTAGCTGCCCATAGGCTGTGGTGGAGGTGGAGGTATGCCTTGTGAGGATTGGGCATAAGGTGGAGGTGGAGGTATGCCTTGCGAAAATTGGGCATGGGGTGAAGTAAATCCTGGAGGGTATGAAGGGTCTTCATCTCCCTGAGGCTTATCAGTCCCTGGGTTAGGTCCTTCTCTAGCCACTTCTTTTTCTCGGTTCGTCCTTGTCATCATTTCCATTAGAGCGGCTAACTGACTTCGGATTTCTTCTTGTGCTTTCTCCATTCTATCCATCCTATTATCCTGTTCTTCCTCCATCGCTCTTAAGCGTGACCGGGTATTGTATGAGTGTTTGGGAATTTGGGCTGGAATCTTGAATGTTGAAGCTACCCTTGAATCTTGATTACCACAATAAGAAACTAATTACTACACGATGCAATCTCTGAAATATTACGTTTTAGGAATGAATGAATGTGATGAATGAGTGTGATGCAAAATGAATGATACTTTGAGGGATATTTAAGCCATAACAATTTCAACAAAAGGAACTTTCATTCATTCAACAAGTCATTTGTTACATTTCAATCATATTCCGATTAAATCCATAAAAACGACTAACTTGCTGATATTGATCCTTAGCTTCATCTAAAAAGTTCAGCAGCCTTTGCCCGTGCTTTTCTGTTGGGAGGATTTTTTGTCTCAATGCTTCGGCTCTATCAACCATTTCCCTCGCCTTTGTCACAGCTTTGCAAATTTGAGTGGCCATATGCTCTATATATTGCTGTCTCCCGAGGTTTTCCACTCTCCATGTCATGCTTGCATCCTGTGCCATGTCATATCCATAACTCCAGTTGTTTTCACTTCGTTCCCAATCTTCTATTATTACTTTGATGTGGTTCTTATGTTCTTGTAGCTGCTCTTCTAGCATTTGAACCTTTTGCTGCAATGTAACTTTTTCATCATCTACCTCAACTTGCTTTCCTTTTTTCAGCTTCTCCTTTAGTTCCTCATTTTCTTTCTGACATTGGGCTAACTTCCTCGCACTTGCTGAGTACATGCCTTCCCAATTTTGTCGTTCTTGGGACAAATAGACCACTTCTTCTTCACTCTTCTTGGCTTTGTGTGCCCAGTGTTCTACCCTTTTGTGCAAGTCTTCTAATTCTCTTTTCCTTTCATTTGAAGTTTGCATGATTCCCCTAACCCTCATTTCGGATCTCAACTTCTTGTTCTCTAGGTGCAGATTTCTGAGATCCTTGTTGGTGACGTGGTGTTCATGCTGGACCTTCTTAAGCTTGGCTTCTCGCATCTCTGCCTTGTACTTGAGTTGTTCCATCTCTCTCCGAAGCGTCAAATTCTCTTGCTTCCACCTTTCCTCATCTTTCTTGAACTGCTGCCTAGCGATTTCGACCTCAGATACTTCTTCTTCCGGTTCTAAAGGCATGCTGTATTCTCTCGAGAAAAACACCACCTCCCTTACTTGCTTTGCCCTCCACATCAAGTATTCCGGGGTAGCTTTATCAGAAAGGGGGCCAAGGTTGATTCTTCGTGCTTGTTTCCATGATCGGACCACTTGCTCTCCTTTTTTCATTGCCTTTGGCTCACCATAAGAAAACTCCAAATCACTAAGCCCATGTGTTAGTGGAATGAATTGTTTAGCTCCAAACTGTCTTAGCACCATAAGTGGCGCATAGCTTATCACTCCCCATGGCCCCAGAAGTTGCACCCATGATTCTTCTCCGCATCGATATAAGACCGGTACATGAGGCATCCAAGGCGTCATCCATGTAATCTGTTTTTCCCCAAGTCTTTGCAAAAAATCCACCCATTCTTCCTTACTCTTCGGTTTTGGCCACTTACTGTTGCAGAACTCTTTAACTGGAGCACGATGGTGTAGGAAAGTTCTCTTAAAAGCCTTTTCCTCACATTTAAAATGACTTTTGGCCCAAACATGCAGTAACTGTGCACATCCCACAAATCGCCCTTCTCCATTCCTCCTACAGTAATTCAATGACCTGAAGGTTTCGGCTAGTATGGCAGGTGACGGATTCCCATTATTCTCAATTTGCTCAAAAAAGTCTATCACTGCTACTTCAATGTGCCCCAACACCTTAGGGAAGATAACCAAACCATAGATCGCTAAAGCAAAACCCGCCAACCCTTGCTGGTCACTAAGATGCCCCTTGATGAATGCATAAAGGAAATCCCAGGGTATACAAACATTGGATCCCTTCTCCTTTTTATGAGAGTCTATGTCTTCTGGTCTAACTCCCGTAAGTTTGGCTAACTTTTTGCGGTATCCGGATTTTGGCTTTCGAACATATATTTTATCCGGACTTTTCAAGTCAATACTTAACAGGACGGAGTACTCCTCTACTGTGGGTGTCAAGTCCATTCCATTGAAAGAGAAACACCTATGGGAGGGGTCCTAGAATTGAATAGCAGCTCTGATCAATGGTTCTTCAACTTTTACAGCAATCAAAGACTCTATTTGGCCATATTTTTCATGAAAATCCTTCTTCCCTTCTTCACTGATTTGATCCCATAAGTTGGCTAAATCCATTAGGTTATTTTGCTGGAGGTTCAGATTCACTTCTTGCGGGAGCGAGGACATGAAATTCCTAGTTAAGCAATCCCCTTTTACTTGTTGAACCTTTTCGGACCAAATTTGTACCCCCCGGTAGGAATCACATGGAACGTTTACAGATGACGAACAAGCTAGCCTTTCTATGGATTCGGTGAAAAATTCTTCGTTGAAAAGAGCCATGGTTAAAATACCCCCTTATGTGACTATGTGATGCAAGAAGATTTATGCAAAAAGGACAAGAAAATAAATACAAATTAGTTTGTATAAAATATAAACAATGAAATAAAAAGCGGATAAAGGATGGAGTGGTTATTTATGCCCTATCAAGGGTCACTCTCATTAATGGGGAGGAATGGCTCTAACTTAAGTTGGTCTCCTCACAACACACTATATGCTGGTTTAGGGTTTCACAGATCTAAAAAGGTTCCCAAATCATTCCATACTGTCGTCCACTCTAGACTAGTAAGGAATAGATCTGAGTGGGAATATTTCACTTGCCATTGCGGAGGTGATTACCTCACGAGAGCATAGCTACTTTACCCCCTCCTAAAGAGGACGGAACCCGGGTGTAGGGCTCATGTTATGCAAATGCATCGATGTATGCAATAGTACATGCATATATGTTTTACTTTATTTATTCAATCAACAACCTTATATATAAAGAATGTAATGAATCAAATAATGGATGAAATGAAGAAGTTTTTTTTTGTTTATTTTTTAGTTCTATGTGGAATTTATTTTTATTAATATTTCATTTTTTTATTTCATTTTTTTAAAAAAAAGAAAATTAAATTTAAATGCCAATCAAGACTATCAAATTAAAATTTAAGATGCCATATGGTTATTCAATGGTTTGACCCCCCCAGTGGAGTCGCCAAGCTGTCGTAACGGCTTCGCGCTCGACGATTTTTGAAAAACGAGCGTTTAAAAACAAAAATGGGAGTCGCCACCAATCTTTTTTTGACTAGGTGTGATTGGCCACCTGAAAACGTTTATCTTTTCAACAAAATCTCAAAATTAATTAAGCTTTATTAAAAAGATAATCTTTTGGTCTGCAAAATAAAAATTGGGTTCGGGGGTACGGTTACACGTGGGGAAGGATTAGCACCCCCACGACGCCCGTTAAAAAAAACGGTACCATCCTAACTACATGGTATCTTTTGATTTTGATAAGATAGTCTTGGCTTTTGGTTATAAAACAGTTAGCGTATTTGCTTAAGAAATTACTGTTATAAAGGGATTTATTATGAAAGTCAACATGAATACCATTTATTGAAAAATTAAATCAAATATCCCAATACTCTGGTAACATTTGAAATAATTCGTCTCACCTAGAGATTTCTTAAGAATCACTACTTGTGAGTTCTATGGAATCTCATCTTCGGTGGTGCTCACGCTATTTTATAATTGATCGTATACGCATGTACTATTGATGAGAATGTATGATGTATATGAAACTTAAAAGAAATTTTATTTATTAATGAAACTCTTGATATTGAGAAATTTGGCTAAATATCCCAATACTCTGGTAACATTTAGTTAATTCCTCTCACCTAGGGATCAGTCAAGAAATCACTACTTGTGAGTTTCAAGACATCCCATCGTCGGAAGAATTCCATTTATTTTAAAATTAATGTTTATGCGTATGATGTAAACATATAGTAGATGATGCACATGGAATTATAAAAAAAACTTTATATTTTAATTTTTATTTATGAAACTCTTATTATTGACGAATTTAACTAAATATCCCAATACTCTGGTAACATTTAGCTATTTCCTCTCACCTAGGGATCAGTCAAGAAATCACTACTTGTGAGTTTCAAGACATCCCATCATCGGAAGATTTGTTTACTTAAATTTAAAATTTATTATCTTATTTTAATTTTATTGATCTATTATTTTTATGTATTTTTTTTATTAATAAAAGATAAACAGTAAATAAAATAAATTAAAAAAAAATAAGCACGAGATCGAATATTGAGAAATAATACCGAATATCCCAATACTCTGGTAACATTCGATATAATTCCCCTCACCTAAAGTTTTTCGAAGAATCGCTACTTGCGAGTTCAACGAAGACTTATCATCGGGATTCCATACTTATTTTATTTATTTTATTCTTATTCTTCATTTATTATTATTATTTTTTTCTTAACCCACATTTCATTTATCTAATAAAAATTTATTTTTATTTTATTTTAAAAATACGTTTTTATATATAATTTATGTGTATATATACATTTTTATATCTTTATTTATATATTCTATGTATAATATATATTCATATGTTTTAAAGCTATATATATATATATATTTTATATATTTATATGTATGTATTTTACACATTTATTTACATATATTTTAAAACTATATATTTATACATTTTTTTTATATTTATTAACATATGTATTTACATACTATGTATTTTACACATTTTATATATATTTATCTTTTCTTTTAGAACTATGTGTTCATTTTATTTTATTCTATTTTTTTTATATTGTATTATACTATTTATTTATTTTTGCTTTGGTATATTTTCTATTTTATTATTGTCTTTTTTTTATAATTAATAAATAAATGGATAAATAAAATAAAGAAAAAAGAAAAAGAAAAAAAAATATACCAAAACAGAGCGGGTCGCAGTCGGATCCGAAATCGGGTCGGGCTGGAGCGCGGGTCGCGTGAGGGACGGAGCGGAGTCGGGTCGCTGGTCGGGTAGCGCGGATCTCGGATCCGGGTCGGCGATAGGCGCGGGTCAGGGGCTTCAAAACGCAGCGTTTTACTGCTCTATAAAAGACTCCTTTTTTTGTTTCATTTTCATTTCCACCGGCTTTCTCCAAAAAAATCCCAAAAACCCTCTGAAAAATTCTACCGGCCTCTTCCCCACCGAACAGCTACCGCCGTGCCGGCCGCCGCACTCCGCCGTGCTCCGGTGGCCGGGAACCTTCCCGTAAACCTAAAAATACTCCACTCCTCCTCCTCTACTCCGATCTAACTTCCGTTTCCCCCAAAAATAAACCTAACCCTATAGATCTAGTCCTTCGAAAGCTTTTTTTCCTTTTTTTTTCTTTTTTTTTTGTATTTTGTTTTTGAATCTGGTTAGATCCGGTGGATGTTTGGCTGTTTTTTGTTATGGTTTGTCTCTTTTCTTTTTGCAGGTGGGGATCTAGATCTTAGATCTAGGGTTTTGGGGTCTCGAGTTTGGGGTTTCTAGATCTGGGTTAGGGCTTGTTGTGGTTTTAGTGATGGTGGTTGGTGTCTTTGGGGTAGCGTTCGGGTTTCTGTGGTGAAGGCTTAGTGATGGTGACGATATGGGTAGTGGTTGGTGGCGGTTTAGGTCTCGGTGATGAGGCTAGGGCAAGGAGGGTGGTGATGTGGTGGTGAAGGCTTGGTGATGGCGGTGGTGATGGTGTTTGTAATTCTGTTTGAACCTCAAAAAAAAATTTTCATGAATTCTTCCGGTCTTTCAACAGATTCAAGAACATCCCTTTTAATCTAGTCCAGTGCCTTAGAGTCAATCATTTCTGAGTTTTTGTCTCTCGATTAGCAGTAGGGGTGTCAGGAATAGGTAGGTTGCGGTGGATTTGGTGGATCTTTTGTGGAATTTGGGGGGCTGGCAACGGTGGTTTTAGCCTAAACCAATTGCCGGTCAGTGGTTTGATGGGTGTCGGTCGGTTTTGGGTCTTCATTTCATTAAATGTGGTTGAAAAAGAAGGAAAGAAAGAACCGGAAGAAACAGAAAGAAGAAAAAGAAAAGAAAAGAAAAGAAAAATAAAATAAATAATAATAATAATAATAATAATAATTAATAATAAAAACAAATAAATAAATAAAAAAAATCAGCCCACTTTTTTTTTGGGCCTTTTAATCTCATGAATTTTAAACTGGACTCTAAAAATCCAATTAGACTTATTGTGGCCTATGGATCACATGATTGGACAAAATTCGGTGTCTACAGAGTCGGCAAGCTGTCGTAACGACTTTAGGCCCTAGACCTAACCGCTAGACATAATTTCAATGGAGTCGCCACCAATCATTTTTAGCCTAGGTGTGATTGGTCACCTATCCTCATTTAAGGATAAGGATTGATCTTCTTTTCAGATTTAGGGTTCGGGGGTCGATTACGTGTGAGGAAGGTGTTAGCACCCTCACAACACCCATTCTAGAATGGTACCTAATTAATCTTGTGCTATCTTAAGACGGTTTTGTTTGAATAATCTTAATTTGTCGTATTTTTTTTATTTTATTCCAAATAATTAAATATTGGTAAATTTTCTAAGAAACTCTCCATCATTCTGGTGGAATTTCTTGAAAATTTATCCTCACCTTAAGAGTTTTCAAGTAGTACCATTTGACTTGCTTGAAGATTCCATCGTCGGATCAAAATTTTCTCAACTTATTTTAAACTAATATTTATTTTCATTTAATTTTATTTGTTTAATTTTATTTAATTCGAGAAATAAATTTAGATTATTAATATCGAAAACTCTCTTAGTCTTCCATCATTCTGGCGAGACTTTGAGAAAAATTCTTACCTAAAGAATTCCAAATGACAACCATTTGTGACTCTTTGGACTCTTATCATTGGAATAATCCTCATTCATTCTCTATTAAGTTGTTATTATTTATTATTTTAACCCTTTTTAATAATCTTAATTTTCTTTTAATTTCATAATTTTCGCTATTAATTGTTTATTGTTGTTTTTATTTAATAAATATTGAAAATTTTTACTTAAATCTTCCATTGTTCTGGCGAGATTTAAGAAAATCTTCTCACCTAGAGATTTTCAAATGTCAACCGTTTGTGACTCTTTGAAATCTCATCATCAGAATAGTTTTTATTTGATTTTAATTTATCACTATATATTTTGTTTCATTAAAAAAAAATTAAAATATAGATTAATATTGAAAACTTTTACTTAAATCTTCCATCATTCTGGCGAGATTTAAGAAAAATCTTCTCACCTAGAGATTTTCAAATGTCAACAATTTGTGACTTTTTAGAATCTCATCCTCGGAATATTTTTTTGTTCTTTTTCATGATTTACGAATACTTTACTACATAGAATTTCATATTTCCATTTTTCTTATAATTTTATTTCTCAAAAATTTAAATTACCATAAACTTCTAATAAACAATCGTGACTTATGATTTTTCTTAGTTGCATTTTATATTGCTAAATGATTAAAACCTATTCTAAATTCTTAAAATTTAATCATCATGATAAAGAATCTATAAGGAACCATTTATGACTAATAAAATAAATAAAATCTAAACACAAGCCACAAGCCTATGAAGTAAAGCTGCCAGCATAAAAAGAAAACAATAAAATATCAAACATAATTAAACTTACGTGAAAAGAGAGTTAATAGCTTCCAATCTCTGTTCTACGTACAAAAGCAGGAACGTGGAGCAGCTTCTTGGTCAGTCTTCTGCCTTCATGCTCCTCTGTTTCCAGACGTGTCTCCACTTCATGCAAGCACCATCAGCCACGCAGCAACAGTGAACCAAAACAGAAACAACACAGCACAGAGGAGGCGTGAAGCGAGGAGCAACCGGACAGGGGCGTGCGTTGAAGAAGAAGCAGCAACGGCGATGAGCAGGGACGATCGGCGAGGAACAGAGACAGTATGGTTGCAGGCAGCGAGCTCACGTCACCTTCCTTTTCTTCCCTTGTATTTTCTTTTGTTTTCTATTCTTTCCTTTTGATCTTTCTTTCTTTGCTACACTTCCTTTCCTTCTGTTTTTTTCCCACGTTTCTTTCTTGTCTTCCTTCTGATAGCTTCCTTCTTTCACGTGATGATGGTGCAGCAGAGGATGATGGGTAAGGATCGAAACGCAACAGCAGCTTGGTATGGAACAGCAGCAGCTAGGCAATGGGTGCAATGGCGATTCAAACAGCAATAAGCAGCGGCGTGAATGATAGCAGTAGTCTGTGACAGCAACGGTGGAACAACAGCTTGAGCAAAGAAGGAACTGGTGTAGCAAACTTCCCCTTTTCTTTTCTGGTTCGGTTTCACGTGCAGTAAATAGCTATGGTGACAATGGTGTAGTACAGCAAAGGGGATGGGCAGCAAGGGTCAAGGTGCAAGATGATGATTTGGTGACGATGATGATGCAACGAAACGGTGAAGATGATAAGCAGGACAAAGGTGTAATGGCTTGGTACAGGCGTGAATGAAGGATCACAGAAAAAGATGAAAATGGCGTTCGCTGTTGAAGAAGATCCCGTGGAAAAGAAAAATAGTAGCCAGAACTCCCTCCTTTCTTTGGTTTTTCTTCCCCTTTCGTTTTTTTTTCTAGGCTTTCTTTCTAGGGTTTTTTCGTTTCCTCTTGCCCCCCCCCCCCCCTCTAGGTTTTCTCCCTTTGCTTTTATAACCATTTCCGCTTGTAATATTTTAAGAAAGGAAGCAAACTTCCCCCTTTTGATTCTTAAATTGTGGCTGTCATCATGAAATTCATATTCTTGATTTATTTCCTTTATATTGCAAATTATTATCTTCATTTTTTGGCAACAAATCAACCAAGTCAACTGTTTAAATGGTCATGGTGTGTGAATGTAAAATTCGGCTCCCCTTTTACATCTAAATCAAAGGCCTTTATTTTTTCATTTATTTTCTTTGACTTTCCTTCTTTTGCTTTTATTCATTTCCATTTTATTTTTGATGATCAATCTTCGAGTCATTCAAAAAAAATTTTTTTTTTATTCATTTAAAAATTATTCGGTCAAAATTAGGTGTCTACAAGAGGAAACACCAAGTCCCCCTTCAGAGCCAATTGCTACTTTTCTTTCTCCAGTTTTATGGCAGGTACAAGAATCTTTCTCTGTTGTTTCTTTAGTAGCGTTGAATGTATTAACATTCTATATATGTTTTCTAGGAGCTGCGTGTGTTAGTAGTGTCTTTCAAGTGCTAAGTGGGGATTGTAATCATTGTTACAGTTGAACAGTCTGATCTCTTTGATATGTATTCTGTTGGCATTGTACTCCTACAAATGGCAATACCTTTGGATTTAGATTGAGAGGTTTATAAAATCCTTCCCTCCAGTAAAATTAACTTCAATTCATTCACAATGGTTGCTTCAACGCTAGAAAAAAGGTTTTAAACTAAAATCAGACAAAAATCATTGTTACATTGATTAAGCTAATGAATAATACATGATCAACACACTAACAAGGTAGCTTTCACTCCATTTTCAATCTCCAACATCTCCAGCAACTAAATCTTGCTGGAAACAATTTCAATTCTACTTTGTTTCAATATGAGTTTGACAAACTCTCAAATTTAACTCATCTCAACCTTTCAAACTCATGTTTCTATAGCCAAATTCCAATAGAGATTTCATACTTAACAAGGTTAGTCTCTCTTGATCTCCCTAATCAAGATTCTTGCTATGTAAGATATTTGGAAATTCGTGACCCACATTTCATTTCATTTCATTTCCCTTTGAATTCCAACCACCTCTTAAATTAGAAAACCCAAACTTCAAGACATTATTTAAGAATTTGAGGCTTCTTACAGAGCTCTACTTGGATAGTGTGAACATTTCAACTCAAAGTGCTAAATGGTGTGAAGCCACATCTATGGTACTTCCTAACCTGCATGTTTTAAGTTTACTGTCCTGTGGTTTGACAGGTCCATTATGTTCTTCACTCTCAAAACTTCCTTTTCTTTCCAAACTTTTCCTTGGTGAGAACTCGATCTCTTATTTGCCTACTAATTTCTTGGAAATTTCCTCTCGTTTGGTTTCTCTCAATTTAATGGATTGCAATTTGAGTGGGCATTTTCCAACAGAAATTCTCTTATTGCCAAAAATGCAA
Organism: Heritiera fomes; assembly: GCA_032173925.1. NCBI lineage: Eukaryota > Viridiplantae > Streptophyta > Magnoliopsida > Malvales > Malvaceae > Heritiera > Heritiera fomes. Next base: position 43,904,091 of record JAPDPM010000004.1, read on the forward strand.
AGCATTGACATTTCATACAATTACCGTCTTATGGGTCAGCTTCCAAATTTTCCATTAAAAAATTCTTTACGGATCTTATCTGTATCTTTTACAAATTTCAGTGGAAAGCTACCGGATTCAATTTGTAATCTCAAGTTCCTGACAAATTTAGAGCTAGAGGATTGCCATTTCTATGGACAAATTCCATCATCAATTGCAAATCTTACTAACCTTGTGCATTTGGATTTAAGATACAACAATTTTAGTGGTTTAATCCCTGCATTTCATAGATTTGGAGTTCCAAATCTTGCACATCTATATTTGGAAGAGAATCGGCTTTCTGGCTCAATTCATTCTTCTTTATTTACTCTCCCATCATTGCAGACCTTGTCTCTTAGTGGAAATCAATTGGTTGATGAAATTAAAGAGTTCCCAAATGCATCTTCCTCATTGCTTAAATCTTTGCATTTAAGCTTTAATTATTTAAGTGGATCAATCCCCAAGTCAATCACTCAACTTCCAAAGCTTGAATGGCTTGACATTAGCTACAACAACTTTGATTCTCTAAAGTTGGACATGTTCTTTCAACTTAAAAACTTAAGATATTTGTCCCTATCCAACATTAGCTTGTCAATTGGAAGCCACAACAAAAGCCTTACATTTCCCCAATTAGAGGAGCTAAGCCTAGGGTCATGCAACCTTATCGAGTTTCCAAAATTCATCAAAACACTAGACAAGTTGGCTTCTCTAGATCTATCTAACAACCAAATTCATGGTTTTGTGCCTAATTGGTTGTAGAAGACGACTCTTTCGTCATTAGATCTTTCTTCCAATATGATTGATTTTCCCAAGCAAATTCCCTTTGGTGATGCAAAATTCTCCTTTCCATTGCTGGATAGTTTGTATTTGATGTCTTGTAATATCAGTATGTTTCCAGAATTTTTAAAGAGTCGAGAGAATTTAGAATATCTTTACCTTTCAAATAACAAAATAAGTGGTGCAGTACCAAACTGGGTGTGGAAGAAACAATTGCAAGAACTGGATCTTTCTAACAATTCTCTCTCATGTTTGGATGAATTTTCACAAAACCAATATCTAACTTCTTCACAAGGCTCCTCATCAAGATCTATTTGCAATTTGAGTCAACTTTGGTTGTTTAATGCATCCTATAACAAATTAAGCGGGCGAATTCCAAATTGGTTGGGCAATATCAGTTCTCTAGAATATTTGGATCTTCAAAAAATAATTTCAGTGGCAACATACCAAAATTTGCAAAAGCAACCCAATTAGGCACGCTTCAACTCAATGAGAACAAATTGGAACGTAAATTGCCAAGGTCATTAGCCAATTGCAGATGGCTCCAAGTCTTAAATCTTGGAAACAATTATCTATATGATACATTCCCTTTGTGGTTGGTAAAACTACCTGCGTTGAAGGTTCTTATACTGTGAGCAAATAGGTTTTATGGTCCAATTAAACATGTGAAATACAATTTTTTGATATTGGATGTACTAGACATTGCTTCAAATAATTTTTCTGGTCGATTACCAATTGAATTTTTTGAAGCCCCTCAACTAAGGTCACTCAAAATGGGTGAGAACAGATTGGAAGGGAAGCTGCCGAAGACATTAGCTAGTTATAGGAAGCTTGAAGTTTTGGACCTTGGCAACAATATGATACATGACACATTTCCTTTTTGGTTGGTGAAATTGCCTTGTTTGAAGGTTCTTGTATTAAGAGCAAATAGATTTTATGGTCCGATTAAAATTTCTAAGGATGAAAATGCTTTCCCGATGTTACACATACTGGACCTTTCTTCCAATAACTTTTCAAGTGACTTATCAGTTGGATTTTTTCAATCTTTGAAAGCAATGAGGGTGATGATTGATGGCCACAAAGCTGAGCTAGATTATATCGGAGATCAGTACTACCAAGACTCTGTGACAATTGTGAATAAAGGGTTTGAAATTTTTTACCAGAAAATCTTAACCATCTTTGTTTGTCTTGACCTTTTCAATATTAGTTTCAGTGGGAGAATACCAGTAGAAATACAAAACCTCAAGTCACTCAAAGTGCTAAACTTTTCCTACAACAGCTTCCTAGGCTCAATTCCTTCAGCACTGGGGAATCTCAATAACCTTGAGTCATTGGACCTCTCGCATAACAAACTCTCTGGAAAAATTCCTCAACACCTTACAAGCCTAACATTTCTTGAAGTATTGAATCTCTCTTATAACCAACTCGAGGGAAGCATACCACAAAGCTTCCAATTAGGTACATTTTCTAACAATTCTTACATAGGGAACCCAAGATTGTGTGGGCTACCTTTGACAAGGAAATGCAATGAAGTTGGTCCTGCAATGCCACCCCCTAAAGAAGATGTAGATTCATCGGTAGATGGTTTATCTGATTGGAAAATTGTGTTGATGGGTTATGGTTGTGGATTAGTCATTGGATTATGTATTGGATATATAGTGCTAAATGAGTTGGGAAACAAATGGTGTAATAGATTTACATGGAACTGGATTCGAAAATGGAGGAGATCTAGGTGACTGCATCAAAATTCAAGTTTCAAAGTCATGTTGTAAGCCTTCTAGATTACTTAATAACTCAAAGGTTTTATTGTTGCTTTTGGTTTGTTGATTGACTATCTAAATGTTGGACTAGGTTGTTTTTTTGTGTGCTGTAGTTGATTGCCTAGTCAAATACATCTATTTTTGGGAATTCTGGATAAGTTATTTGCAATAATAGATTTTGTTGTGTAGTTTATTTGAAATTTATTTCGTGAAGGTTTCAAATTAAATTTGATATCTTGTTCCCTTTTTGAAACTTAGCAGTCCTTTTAAAACTAAATCAAAAGCTTCCACAAACTAGGATGTTCTTTGAATTCTTAACTTCATTTTACAAATGGCATTCTCAAATTATTTAGCTTTAGAAAAGAAAATGGTAAAAGCTTTGTTATGAATTTGTGCATCCGTAAGTTTCTTATGATTTTCTTTTCCTTAACCTCATCTCTCTGAGTGTATGCAAATGAAAGACTTGATTGTTTCTGATAAAAGAGAGTAAATTCATCCGATCCTTTGACTTTTCAGGCAATGATTTGAGAAGATACCAGGGCCTGTAGTTTCTTGCATATGTAATGGAAAAGAAAGCATGGATTGCCTGAATACGGCTCAGAAAAGGATATGGTTTCTTATTAAAAGCTTATTCAGCTTGTCTGTTTCATACAAAACTGATGTTTCTTCATCATCAAGTATTGCACGAAAGTGGTTATAATGCTTTGCATTGGCAAATGAAAACCACCCAAGGTGGCTCGTAGACATTTTGTATCAGGCATGAGAGGAGATCACTATTTTGAACAGAAAAATGCAAGAGGTACTAGAGGAGATCACTACTTTAACATTGATGTCATGATTAATAAATGAAGTTATAAAACTCATTGTTTTGGTTTTGTTTATATGTGTATAGTTTGCTTCTTTTTGTCCAACGGCTAACTACATTTAGTTGCAGGAACCAGACCAAACTCGCTGGCATTTTGGCAACTCAATCCTCTTTCTAGAATGAGCTGCATTGGAGGCAAGCATCAATTTGGAGTCTGAATTAATGTTTTAAACAGGAGCCCCACCAAGCAAACTTATCAACACAAACTCCCAAACCAAATAGAGCTAATATCATTTGGAACATATTGTGTTCTTGTAGGTTGTCAAGCCTATTTGCACTGGCGGTCAACTTGACACTGTAGGCCTGAAAGGTTGTCAAGCCTTCTACAATTTAGCATATTTTGACCTTTTAGCAAAGGATTTATATTTTAAAGATTGCTGCAGGTGAGAACAGAGAACATATTTGATGTTTGGGTCAATGAAAGCCATATTGGACAGTGTAATTATGCATACATATAGACTTTGCCGCTTGAAGCTTTCTCCTACAACTATCCTTCACATGCAGCCCTTAATTCTTGCTCTAACTGGAAATGTAAAAGTATCAACTTAAAAAGTACTTTATTTTCATTTATTTAGCGATTTAAAAATTTTAGAGGTTTTTTTTTTGGTCTTAAATGCAGGAGCTGTTTTCACCATGAACAATAACATAATTGCTTAGCTTAGCTGTCAAGGCCATCTCTTCTTGTTTTATGATCAATAGCCTGGAGCCCTTTCTGCTGACTGGAAGCCAAGTTAGGGCTGTTTTGTATCCGCATATATCCTGCTTAATGGATAAATTTATGAAAGACACGCGGAAAAAGACCAGCTTTTGGCCCTTCTGCTGAGGGTTGAGTTTCAATTTTCTGAAAACATAAAAGCTCACCCTCCTGAAAAATCAGTATGGCTTTCTTGCTCTGTCCAACTTCAGCAATAGTTCAGCAGAATCCTAAAATTCCTCGCTTCGCTCCTCTAAAATCCATTTCCCAAGTTATTCTTTTTTCTAGCAAACCATCTCAAAAGTAATCCAGGAGGGTGCAGGCAGCATCCCAGATGATTTGTTGGAGAAGTCTTTGTCTCAATTTCGTTTCATCAAATCCGGCTTTGTTAAGTTTGAAGCGGTTACTGGGGAATTAACAGAGGTGCAGAAATGGGGTTTCATTGTTTTTGCAGGGCTCACAGGATTCAATAGGCTGCAAGGCCAGGTGTTCTCCTAGATGCCATTGATGCATACCTTCTTGCTTCTCTGCAAGTAGGATTGGACAGGTTGTCTTGTAGGAGAAGCTTGAAGAGGAGTGATTTTTTGGTTGGGGATAAGCCGGGAGAAGGTTCTTTGGGCATTGTTTATTCTGGTGTGATTGTTCCAAGAAATGTTCCTGCAGAAGAAAGAGTACCAAAAAGCATTGGAAATGGATGGTAATGATAGGTTTAAGGAGAAAGTCATTCTTAAAAAGATAACTAACTGATCTTTGTGCTTTCATTTTGGTTACAGTTTAAGAAGTCCTTTTCATGCAGATAAAATTACAGGCTTTCAAGACATGTGCTGAGTTCCTAGGAAGTTTTGTTGCTGATAAAACAAATTCACAATCCATAAAGGCTGGCAAGTGGCTTGCTTGAGGTACGAATTATCCGGCTGCACATATGCAAAATTCATCTAATCTCCTGTTCTGAAGCCTTGTTCAACTTCTTTGTTATACATGATAGAGATGTCCATGTGACAGGGAGACCACAAGCTTGCTGATTACATGAAAGATCGCAGTTTCCCTTTAAAAATGGAATCTGTTAAACGAAATGTTTTGATCATCAATCAAATAATGCGGCAGATTATTACTTCATTTAAAATGATTCACGACACAGGTATTTTTTATCGTGATGTAAAGCCAGCCAACCTGGTGGTGACAAAATGCGGACAGATAAACTCATTGATTTTGGGGCTGCAACAGACCTTCGCACTGGCAATAACTATGCACCCAACCATGGGCTGCTTGATCCTGACGATTGTCCGCCACAGTTGCATGTGCTACCAGAGGAAACACCAAGTCCCCCTCCAGAGCCAATTGCTACTTCTCTTTCTCCAGTTTTATGGCAGGTACAAGAATCTTTCTCTGTTGTTTCTTTAGTAGCGCTGACTGTATTAACATTCTACATATGTTTCTAGGAGCTGCATATGTTTGTAATGTCTTTCCAAGTGCTAAGTGGGGATTGTAATCGTTGTTGTAGTTGAACAGTCTGATCTCCTTTGATATGTATTCCGTTGGCATTTTACTCACTAATGGCAATACCTGTGGATTTGGATTGAGAGGTTGACGTTCTTTTCCTGGATACTGGTGCTTGCTTGAATCTGTCATCTTAACAGAAATAAGAGCAAAGGTTTATCAAAACCTTCCCTCCAGTAAAATGAACTTCAATTCATTCACAACGGTTGCCTCAACACTAGAAAAAAGGTTTTAAACAAAAATCGGTCAGAAATCCTTATTACATTAATTAAGCTAATGAATGATACATGATCAACACACTAATTGGTGTCATAACTAAATTTCTATAGTTTAGATCAATCTTTCTCTCATGAAAAGGCTAAATGCTTAGTTTAGGACCCAACATCTGAGAGGTTGCTCAAATCAGGGCCCAACCTTTCAATTGTTTGGACGGTGGATTTGTAGATGTGGTGAGTAATGATCCAACAAACAATGTTCCGGGCACAATGGAATAACCACACTGTTGGGATTTTGAAGAATGGAAATATATGAATATTTCCATACTAATTACTCAAACATGTTCGATAAGTATGATGATCTTTCCCCAATTGTTTCCGAAATACAGGTACAATGTTCGTCTTCTAGTGCCTGTATTTTCTTTTCCTTTTTTATTTTCCTCTGAATTGGCTAATACTATTGGATAGCGAAGGAAAAACTTTTAAGTATTTCTGTATAATCAATCTTATGATCTGTTTTAGAATAACTGGTCTAGGATCTTTTAGAAATTAAAAAAAAATGTATATGAACTTAGTATTGTATTTGTTACTATGTAGGCTTGAACCTTTGTGTGTGAGTGTGTGGGTTTGTGTCTGCAAGAGAGAATAGTTTGATCAACTATTTCAGGTTATAGACATTTTTCTCTCCCTAAATATGGTCCATTGTTGTCCCACAATATATTGACCTTGTGGTTTTGAATATCATTCAGTCTCTCCCATTCAAAAGGCTTTTACATTTCAGCAGAGCTGCTCTTGGAGCTATACAAGCAGTATGACCAGCCAATAAGATCTTATGTTGCCCTTAAGTTTTGAAGTATGCAGTTTTAGCATCATTTGATTCTGAAGTGTTGAAATGATGAATGCAGTAATTTGGATACTTGTATGCAAATTTGACTTCTTTAAAATAGAAGTTAAAATTCTTTTAAAAAATTTTCATACCTTTCAAAGCTCGCATACTCATCAGTATTGTTCAAAATTGTACTTGACAGATTCTGGACCTCTATGTTTGTCCAATTTTTTATGCTCAGAATAGGATTATGAGTAAGAAAGTTATGCGTCGTTTTTAAGTTGTGTTCCTCTGCAACAAAGAAAACTTTTATCATTTGTTTGATGAATTAATTTCATTGTTTTAGTTATGTTTTATACGCAATATGCCCTTTTTATCATTTTATTTTTTTTGGATCCTTGGACAATGCTTTTGAGTTTCATTTTATTTTTTTTTGGATCCTTGGACAATGCTTTTGAGAATATATTTATTTATTTATTTATGACAGTAAATCTTCTTTTTGCAGAATTTTGATAATGTTCTGGTGCATGCTGGTCATGTAAGCAGGAGCTATAATGATGCATACTATGTTGACTCCCGAACTGTACTGAGGTGTCATACAAGTGCTCATCAAGCAGAACTGTTGAGAAGGGGACACACTCATTTCCTTGTAACTGGCGATGTTTACCCTAGAGATTTTATAGATTCTGCCCATTACCCTTTGTTTCATCAGGTTTCATTTTGTTGAAAATCTCTTTAATTTTGACTAGCTTTTAAAATTCTCTTCTCTTAGGTTCTTTTGCACTGTTTATTCTGGTGTGATTGTTCCAAGGAATGTTTCTGCGGAAGAAAGAGTGCCAACAAGAGGAGGAAGAAAAGTTTTGGACATGGATGGTAGGTTTAAGGAGAAAGTCATTCTAAAAAAGGTAACTAAAGCCAACTTATCTTTTACAATGAGCTAGTTAGACGATCATGTTTGTACTCTCATTTTGCTTCCAAATCAAGAAGTCATTTTCATGCAGGTTAAAGTTGGTGTGCAAGGGGCTAAAGAATGTGGAGATTATGAAGAATGGTTTAATTACAAGCTTTCAAGAGCAGCTTTTGAGACATGTGTTGAGTTCCTAGGAGGTTTTGTTGGTGATAAAACAAATTCACAATTCATAAAGGGTAGCAAGTGGCTTGTTTGGAAATTTGAGGTACGAATTAGCCAGTTGTACATATGCAAAATTCATCTAATCTCCTATTCGAAAGCCGTGTTCAACCTCCATAGTTTACATGATAGAAATGTCCATGTGACAGGGAGACTGCACGCTTGCTGGTTGCATGAAAGATTGCAGATTCCCTTTAAACATAAAGTCTGTCAAGTTTGGACGTGTATGCAAGGAGTGGGATCTGTTAAACGAAATGCATTAATCATCAAGCAAATAATGCAGCAAATTATTTCTTCACTTAAAAAGATTCATGACACAGGTTTTGATTTTGGGCCGCAACAGACCTTTGCATTGGCAAGAACTATGTACCCAACTGTGGGCTGCTTGATCCTGACTATTGCCTGCCAGAGCTATATGTGCTACCAGAGGAAACACCAAGTCCTCCTCCTGAGCCAATTGCTACTTTTCTTTCTCCAATTCTGTGGTAGGTACAAGAATCTTCCTCTGTTGTTCCCTTAGTAGCACTGAATGTATCGACATTCTACTGCTTCTAGGAGCTGCCTGTGTTTGTAGTGTCTTGCAAAATGCTAAGTGGGGATTGTAATCATTGTTGCAGCTGAACAGTCCTGATCTATTTGATATGTATTCCACTGGCATTGTACTCCTACAAATGGCAATACCTTGCCTAAGGTCAACAGCATATCTGAAGAACTTCAATTCTGAATTGAAAACAGTTCAATATGACTTGAACAAATAGAGGGAGAAAACCCGATTATGGCCTGATTTAATGATGTTGGTAGAGGATGGGACCTAGCCACAAAGTCGATTTCAGAAAGAGGTTTGAATGAAGGGGGCGTTTGTCTGCTGCTGTTGCTCTGAGGCATCCTTATTTTTTGTTGGGTGGAGACCGGGCTATTACTGTTCTTTCGAAATTCAGCTTTAACTAGTTGATGTGCTGCTGGTTGACTGAGTGAATCTTGTCTCTTCTGAGATCTTTCATTATTATTTTCTTTTGTTACTTGCCTGCCATTTCCACAAGTTACTCGATGCATGAAAATGTACACATTCAACTGACCCTGGCAGCAATTACAGTTACATTGTTGATATAGTTTTTGATAGCTGATTTGACATCACAAGTTATACAATTTCATCATCAAAGCTGAAAGTTGTTCTCATTTTGGTTTGAAACAGTTTGTTCTAGTTTTTTTGCATGATTTCTTCCTCAATCAATGCCAAAACATGGCTATGATATGACCATGACTTACCAATTGTCTTTAAACATTGAAATACCATATTATCCAATGTCATTTGGGCATTGTTACACAAAGCAATGCAATGTGTCATAGAACAGTTTTGGCATCAGTAGGTAGAAAGTACTGCTTTTGAATTAAGTAGTGTATTAGCAGATATAATCTGAAATATTGAACTCCACAAAGATCTTATTTGTTCCTCGTTTTCTGTTTCATTTATCATTTTGCATGTACGGTAGCTGTGTGTTCTCTATAATAACCACCAGTAAGGACCCTTCATCTGATAGAATCTGGCTAATTTTCTCATTAAGTCTTGAAGAATAAAATTCATGTTTATATACAGAGTAGAAAACGTTCAATATCTAACTACCTATTAACTACCTTTAACTATCTTAACTGTTTTAACTAACATGAAACTAACTTTGATGAATACAATATCCAAGTAAATATGACGTGTTAACTATTAAGCCAGCTGGTGTGCCAGCTGTCGCTGAGATGAGCTGATGAGCTAAGTTGATACTCTGTTAGCCCCCCTCAAGGTGGAGTGTAGAGACTTTGAACACCAAGTTTTGGTAGAAAAGATTGAAGGGTCTTGGAAGTGTGTGGCTTGGTAAACAGGTCTGCAAGTTGAGCTGCTGAAGGTATGTGAAGAAGTCGAATCACTCCAGCTTGCACCTTCTCTCGGATTAAGTGGCAATCAAGTTCTATGTATTTGGTGCGTTCATGAAACACCTGGTTTTCAGCTATAGCTATAGCTGACTTGTTATCACAATAAAGCAGTGCTGGTTGAGGATGAACAATGTGAAGATCTTGCAGAAGGTATAATAACCATTGGAGTTCACAAGTAAGAGAGGCAATAGCTCTGTATTCAGTCTCAGATGAATATCGGGAAACAGTCTGTTGCTTTTTAGATTTCCATGAAACTAAGGAATCACCAAGAAATACACAAAAGCCTGTAACTGATCTCCTTGTGTCAGGGCAAGATGCCCAATCTGAGTCACTAAAAGACTTGAGCTATAAAGTAGTAGAAGCAGAGAAGAAAAGTCCTTGTCGAGGATCTCCCTTTATATATCTAAGGACCCTATGAGCAGCTTGCATATGAAGAGCAGTGGGTGCTTCCATAAACTGAGAAAGATGTTGGATGGCAAAGGCAATATCAGACCTTGTTGTTGTGAGGTATAGCAGGCGGCCAATGAGTCTTCTATAGACAGTAGGGTCTTCCAACGGATGACCAGAGGATTTGGTCAGCTTCAGAGAGGAAACTGTTGGACTAGGAACTGGTTTGGAGCCAAGGAAACCAGTGTCTTGTAATATCTCGAGGGCATACTTTCTTTGAGAAAGATTGATTCCTATGTCAGACCTTGCTACCTCCAAGCCAAGAAAAAATTTTAAAACTCCCAAGTCCTTGATTTTTGAAGGCAGAATCAAGATAGTGCTTAACATCCTCAATGAGCTTCATATCATCACTAGCTAAAATCACATCATCAACATAGACTAGTAAGATAAGAACAGAATCACCATGGTGCTGAATAAACAAGGAATGGTCGGATGGAGCCTGTCTAAAACCTTTCTTCAGTAAAGCTTCAGTGAGCTTTGAGTACCATTGCCTGCTTGCCTGCTTTAATCCATATAATGACTTTAACAATCTACAAACTTGTCCTGCTTTTGTGTTTGGTAAACCAGGTGGAATTTTCATGAAAACCTCTTCATGAAGATCACCATGAAGGAAAGCATTATTAATGTCTAGTTGGTGTAGGTGCCACTTCTTGCTAGCTGCCACTGCTAGTAATGTTCTGATTGTACTCATTTTGGCTACAGGGGAAAAGGTTTCAGTATAGTCAACACCTGCTTGCTGAGTGTACCCCTTTGCCACCAACCTAGCTTTGAACCTTTCAATTTGTCCATCCGCCTTGTACTTAATTTTGTAAATCCATTTACACCCTACTGGTTGCTTAGAAGGAGGTAGATCTGTGATTTCCCAGGTATTGTTTGCTTGTAGTGCTTCCAACTCGGCTGCCATTGCCTTTCTCCAGCACTCATGTCTCATAGCTTCTTTATAGGTGTGAGGTTCTTGCATAGATGTGATTTGAAGTGAAAAGGTTGTGTGTGTTGGTGAACATCTTTTGTAGGAAAGAACAGAAGCTAGATCATAAGGAGTACCTGGAGCTACTTTGGATTGTGCTGAATATGCTGCAGCTGGAGAATGAATGTGTTGAGCCAAGTGACAATGATAGTCCTGCAAATGTGTAGGTAATTGTCTTGTTCTATTTGATCTTCTCAGCACAAGTGGTGAATGATTCTCTAGGGGAAAATCAGATTCTGAAATTAAATGATCAGATGAAGGTGATGAGGAGGGTTCTGGAATTGGTTCTGTGTTTGGCAAAGACTCAATATGAGAAGGAAGGTCAGTATTGTGAGGTATAGTAGGAACAGGAGGTATAGTAGGAACAAAAGAATCAGAATTTGAATACAGCTGTTGCTGAAGAATAGGAAGTGTTAAAGAATCAGAAGCAGGCTGAGTTAATGTAAAATCACTTGTGACATACTTGAAAGGAAAAATATTTTCATAGAAGAATACATCTCGAGAAATTAGAGTTTCATAAGTTTGCAAGTTGTATAACTTGTATCCTTTTGTGCCATAAGGGAAACCTATGAAAATGCATTTTAATGCTCTAGAATGAAGTTTTGTTCTGTGATGAGCTGGTGTTGATGCATAACAAAGACACCCAAAAACTTTTAAATGAGAAAGAACAGGTGGTTTACTGTATAACATTTCAAATGGAGTTTTGTTGTTTATGACTGGAGAAGGAGTTCTATTCATGAGATGCACAGCATGAGCAACACAGTCAGCCCAAAAATTTTCTGGTAGATTAGCTTGAATTTTCAAAAATCTAGCTATATTCAATATATGTTGGTGCTTTCGTTCTACTATGCTATTTTGTTGTGGGGTCTCAATGCATGATGTTTGGTGAATGAGGCCTTTGGATGAGTAAAAGGGGTTCATATTGAATTCCTGTCCATTATCTGATCTGATGATTTTAACTTTCTTCTCAAACTGTGTTTCAACTAATGTACAAAAACTTTGAAGTAATGTTCTTGCTTCAGATTTTAGTTTCATCAAATAGATCCAAGTGTGTCTACTATAATCATCAACTACTGTTAAGAAATAAGAGTGACCATAGAGAGATGTGACATGGTATGGTCCCCAAATATCAACATGAACCAGATCAAAACTTGCACTAGAAACAGAATTACTCAATGGAAAAGGTATTCTTCGTTGTTTTGCAAAATGGCATATGTCATAAGGTTTTACATGTTGTAGAGAAATAGAAGAATCTAAATTGCTCAAAAGTTTCATTCTAGGATAGGAAATGTGTCCTAAACGAAAATGCCATAATTGGCTGGGAGAAACAGATTGTATAGAAGCTGCTATCTTAGAAGAAGAATTAAAAGATGAGGAAACACTATGAAGCTGATAAAGACCTTGAATTTGCTTAGCTAACCCAATCATCCTCCAATTGCTTATATCCTGCACAATGCAATGATTGGATTGAAAAATGAGAAAGCAGTTAAGAGATTTGGTTAGTTTACTAACAGAAATGAGGTTGAATGAAAACTTTGGTACAAACAAGGCATTATGTAAGACAAAGGTATCTGACAACTAGACTGTGCCAATATGTGTAACAAGTACATATTGACCATTTGGTAGCTTTACAAAGGAATCTGAAACAGGTCTATAGGTGTTAAAAAATTGTAAGTCACAGATTATATGATCTGTAGCTCCAGTATCAAATAGAAATTTAGAATTAAAAGGAAATTGACTAATAGAACATGTTGCTATAATACCTGTCTTGGAAGAGGAAGATGGACAAGAAGGGTTACTGTTACTATTGAAAGTAGCTACTGTGTTGACATGAGCTGCCGGAGTAGGAGGCATGTCAGATGAGTGAAGCAATTCAAGCAACTTCTGGTATTGATCTTTGGTAAAAGTGATTGGAAATGATTGGCAATCTCCCTTATCTGACTCAAATTCTGAATCACCATTGATCTCTTGCATTGAACTGGTGGCATCAACATGATTCACTGAACCACTTCTGGATTTTGGCTTATAACCTGGTGGATATCCGTGCTTTTTGTAGCACTTATCAATTGAATGCCCAGTGTATCCACAGTAGGTGCAGATGACTTTCTTCCCCGTGTTGCTTGGCCTTCTTGGAAAAGAATTTCCAGCAGAGTTACCAAATTTTGGGGTCATTGCTCTACTGGTAAAAGCATTGAATTCAATTCTTGAGGAAGAAACAGATGAGACAGAATTTATCTGTCTTTCTTGCTGGACTACCAAGGCAAAGACTTTGTTGATGGTTGGTAATGGGTCCATCAACATGATTTGAGATCTGACAGTGGAAAAATTTTCATTCAATCCTTTCAAGAATCTGATGACATAGTCGTTTTCTTGAAATTGTCTTGCCATATCCAAAGCACCACATTTGCAAGAAGGGTTACAAGAACATTTTGGGATGGATCTGAGGTTCATGATTTCATCCCAAAGAACCTTAAGCTTGGTGAAGTAATCTGTTACAGAGAGAGTATTCTGTTGCAGACTGTAAATTTCTTCTTAGAGTTCTGAAATCCTGAAGTGGTCACCTTGAGAAAACCTGTCTTGCAAATCCTTCCAAACATCAAAGGCATTGTCTAGCCATATCACACTCTGAGCTATAGATGGTGAAATGGAATGTAATATCCATGAGAGAACCATGGTATCACATCTCTGCCATGCTGAGAATGTAGAATCAGTTTTGAAAGGAACTTTGATTGAACCATCAACGAACTGAAGTTTATTCTTGGAGAGGAGTGCCATCCTCATGGCTCGGCTCCATGAATGATAGTTTGATCCGGTCAAGACTGAAGAAACAAAAACCAATGTGGGGTTTTCATTTAAATGAAGAAAATAGGGAGAGGATTCTTCAATTCGGGTAGGTGCAGCCATAGATGCTGAGTAAGGAAAAAACAAGAAATCTTAAAAACAAAAGAAGAAACTCAGAAAAACAATCGAAGGATTTTTGGCTCTGATACCATGATAGAATCTGGCTAATTTTCTCATTAAGTCTTGAAGAATACAATTCATGTTTATATACAGAGTAGAAAACGTTCAATATCTAATTACCTATTAACTACCTTTAACTATCTTAACTGTTTTAACTAACATGAAACTAACTTTGATGAATACAATATCCAAGTAAATATGACGTGTTAACTATTAAGCCAGCTGGTGTGCCAGCTGTCGCTGAAATGAACTGATGAGCTAAGTTGATACTCTGTTATTATCCACAAAACAGTTACAGATCATCATGGAAGAGGATTGCCTCCAAAGCATTTTTTTTCTTGCAACCCCAATGACATTTCCAAGAACACATGGAATTACAGATTGCGAGTCTTGTGGAATGAAGGGATATTAGGTTTGATGTTGAAGGAGATTTTGAAAGGACAATTGCATAGCCATCATCCATGCAGTCCGTTCCATCAGGGAACAGCTGCCACAAGAGGCTCCCAGCCCCGCTGCCTCCTTTCTTTGTTTCAAGAGTGTCTTGTACACCGCGCTAATTAAAGTGTCCCGGAATGATGAGTTGTAGCCACCGTCTTTCGTAGATGCACCAAACTCGGCAAAGATTACAGGCATTCCTAGATATTTCTCAGCGTCTTCTATGTGAGCATGCACCCATGATGTTGTGAATTTGGAGATGAGCTTCAGAAATAATTTGCGAAATTCTTCACACAATATGAAGAAGAGCAGACAAATGAGCATAAGCACAAATGCCTATACTAAGATAAAGAGAGACGCGCAAATGCTGCCTGTCTGATATTACAGAAAACATAAAATGTTTACAGCGGTACCAAAAGGAGTGACAGCTTTTACCAGAAATCTGCATAAATGTGAACAGATGCAAAATCAACTCCAAAAGCCTGATGGTTTCTTATAAAGTCAGCTCCAACTTGAGTTACGTATGAATTCACGTTGAATTGAGTCCTTGCAGGTGCTGAGGGGCCATAAAATCCTTCTGCTCCAATTTCAACCAAGTGCTTTGCATCAAGGCTCTTCATATACACTGCCATTTCTGCCATCCATGACTACAAGATAATGGCAACAGTAGAATTTAGTAGCTTCAGGATGTATTAATTATGGTAATTCGATAATATATATGTTTATATCCTAAGCTAATTTTATTTGTCACTAGCTCTTGGAAGAAAATCAAACTTGCAGTGCATCCCCAGAGGGACCGGAGGTGCATCGAGGTTCATTCATCAGTTCCCAAGCAAAAATTGTAGGGTAATCCTTGTAAGTTATGTTTGTGAATGTATTGACTTTATTTAGCACTGCCTATATTGCCAAAAGAATTAACAGAGATAAGCAGAAAGGTAATAAATGAAGTAGGAGTTTGTATGAATGCATTGACTTTATTTATCACTGCCTATATTGCCAAAAGAATTAACAGAGATAAGCAGAAAGGTAATTACTGAAGTCGGAGTTTGTAACATGCTGATATAATGTTCATGCAATGAGCTTCACTTTGTCAAACCATTATGAACAGAGTTGATATGCAGATTTATCAAACAAAACTGTAACATATAATTGAAAAGAACTTACGATAATGTGGGCGGCCCTTAGAGTAACTTCTAAGAGTTAGATGAGAGAAGAATTCATCAGGTTTTATTTTGTTGAAAATCTCTTTAATTTTGACTAGCTTTAAAAATTCTCCTCTTAGGAAATTGTTTTAAGTTCACGGGAATTTTGCATCCACTGCTACATGCACAGCACAGCCATCCATTGTTGGGCCGTATGGCTCCTTCTTTGGTTCGCATGTAACAGTTAGGATTTGACATGTAACATCTGTTGTAAGATGGCCTTGTTCATAAACTAAGGTCCCTTCTTTTTTTCCCTCTAAAACATATGCCCTTCTACCGTACAGATGAAGGGTTCGTGTTTTTACTCCAAATAATTGGGAGGCATCAGGTCTAGATCCCATATCATATGCGGTTGAGGACTTAAAGTCTAGAGGGCCTGGCTCCTCACTTATTTGGTAATTTTTAGAGTCAAAAGCTTTGTTGTGGGATTATAATTTTGCAAATGTTCATGCATATCTGCCGCAATGAGATATAGGGATTAAGAGACCACATTCCATATTGAATCCGGTTCGTTGTTTGAATCATTAATGCACTTTTGGCAAGAAGCGACAGTCTCTGTAACAAGAAATCATTGCAGATTTACAATTTTTGGTGACACCATGGAGATATATGTACCAATGTGCGAGATATCCGGACTTATGTGCAATAGTAAAACTTTTTGTAGCGAGAAGTATCTAACTAGCTTCTGTATAATTCAGATCACTTGCAAATTCCTATGGATTTAGTCATCGAAGTGTTTGCATCTTGGGTTGATCATGTAAAATGCAAAAATATGTGAAAGCCACTTAGCCACAATCTATTAACATTTCAGGTGCTGCGGAGATGCGTTGGATCGATGCCTATTTCCCATTTGCCAATACTTCATATGAACTTGAAATATATTTTAAGGTATACTTTTTACCCATTTTTATAGGATATTGTTAGTATTTTCTTTAATCCATAAACTCACCATCAAGCTGCAACAAATCTCGGGAGAAATGGATGGAGTTTTTGGGTTGCTGGGTGATGGAGCAGGAATATTGAAAAGTAATGATAGATTAAACAATGTTGCTTGGGCCTTCGGAGTTGGATTGGAGAGACTAGCAATGGTTTCATTTGACATACCGGATATTTCTCTTTTTGGGTCAATTGATGAGCGATTTACCTCACAGGTATACTCCAAATGGAGCTCCATGATTTAAATGTTGAAGTTCATGGAATTTAGTTTTAACATCTCCACCTAAGTCTGATTAAGCTGCTTGAATGCAGTTTTCCCAAGGCCAAATGGGAGTGAAGTTAATACCCTTTTCGAAGGTATAAATTAAGCTAACGGTTTCTTTTAACCCTTTCCACAGTATATTCCTTTTAAGAATGACTTGACATTTAAATTTTTTTGCGGTATCCTCCCTGTTATAATGACACGAGTTCTTGGATCAATGAATCATTTAGCGAGAACAATTTATGTGAAGTTAACAGAGGAATAGCTGGGGATCATTTTGAAGAGTTATGCAATTTATTTTTTTTAGGCCAGAAATTATCTTCCGAAGAATCAGAATAGAATTAAGATCATACCAAGCGTCTAAAAATGGCTCTCATTGTGTAGCACTTAGATTCCGTGTTTCGGTTGATGGACCGCTTTTGATATCATTTGTGGAAACTCACACCCAATTGTTCGCTTTAATCCAAAGATCTTAAGATTTTGCCTCACAAAAAGCATCTTAAAAATATGAGTTTAAGTATCTACATATATAGTATTGTAAAGTCTTACAAACTCTCAATGTAAGCTTGAGATGTTACAATATTTTAAAAGAATATCCTTTCGAGGTAATGTGTGCCTTTATGGGTTAGATCAACAATTGATTTTTTTTTTTTGTTGAGGTTTTGTGGAAATATGGGTTGAAAATTTGTTTAATAGATTTTTGTTTGATAAAAATAAATGAGCCAATATTTTGTTTTAATAAATTAAAATTAATCCATAAGGGTTCTTGAGCGCCACATTTATGTTGCACACACTTTCACTATAAGTAAACAAGTCCAATAAAAATATAGCTCATTTAATTTTATTCCATGTTTTACAAACATGATCACTTTATATACAAATATATATAGGATTTATATATGATGCACTGACAATGTATAGTTTCTATACACTGTCAATGCATCAGAGTTTGACATCTCATCAATAGACCCTTATATGCAAATATAAATAAATTTTTTTAATTTGTCCATAAGGGCTTATTGATGAGATGTCAACCTCTGATACATTGACAGTGTATAGAACTATATATTGTCAGTGCATCATATATAAACTCATATATATATATATATGTATAGTGTTTTTATGTTGAATTGTAAAATAGATAGATTTAATAATAAAATGATTGTTTGAAAAATTGATGAAAAACTTTATTTTGGAATTTCTTATAATAAATGTTAAAATATTTTTAAGTTGGAGAATTAAAGTGAGAGGAAATTCTTACAACTTATTCCAATAAAAAAAATAATTTCAAATGGTCATAAAAATAAAATTCATTATTATTATCAAAATTAAGAAAATTTTTTAATTTGTTACATAAATCAAATAAAAAATAAAAATATAATGTAATAATATTTTTTAAATAATTACAAGATATATAATTCTAAAAGTAATTAATATTATTTCGAGGCAATATAGATATTTTGTAAATCAATTTTTTTAATCCAAAAAAATTAAACCCAAATCTAAAAGTCAAAATGAATATATCAAATTAAAATAAATTTAATAATTAAATTTAGAAAATAATAAAAGACATTTTCTTATTTTCCTGAGCCGCAACGCAGTGTGGGAGGTTATTTGCTAGTGAGTATAATTTTCATCTATCAGTAATATGTACATTGTTCGTTGTCATTCATTCTAACTTACTGCCTTTTTGTTAGTTTCGTTGTTGAAAAAATATTGGCTGGATTATAGAAATCACTTACATAACCGTTAATAAATGTTATATCAAGTGTCACCTTTGTCAGTGCTCCATTGTCATAAGCCTAAACATGAGGCACAACTCACAAACTCTCCACCATCTTCACAATCACTCGTCCGTCCACTAAACCGCATAAAACAAAGGTGTAGAAATCATATCAAAAAAGATCTTATCAGTTACCATTATAAAAAGGAGTCTCATGATAAGTTAAAAGGGACTTTTGAGTTTTTTTGTTTTTTAAATACTCTCGAACATTTTTGCCGACTTAAGCATCCAAGTAAGTTTCACCGGGAGCAATCCTAGTGAACTTTTTGTTTTGTAGGTTGTTTTAAAAAAAAGAATTGATCTACCATCAACAAACCCGATAATCTTTTTGGCATCAACAACTTTAATTTTTATTTATTGTGAATTTATTTTTGATTGTATGACTAGTTGAAATTTAACACGGGAAACTTTTACAATAAAGTTAACATAAACACACATAATTAAATATAAATTTAGTGTTGTTAGGTTAAAATATATTAGAAGTATAGTAAACACATGAGAATAAATGTATAATTAGATTCAATAGATGTAAAAAATGATAGTTTTGCTACAAAATATGTTTATATTTATTCCCATGTGTTTATGGTACTCTCAACATATTTTACACATAATAACACTAAATTTACATTTAATTTTGCATGTTTACGTAAAACTTACAGTAAGATAAAAAAATTTTGACTTTATTATATAATTCTCCATTAACATGATATTAGAGAATATAGCACATAAATATAACAAGGATAACTTTATTAATTGTCAATTGATTTGGATGTTCATTTATAATGTGAAGTAAAATATATCATTATTCATCCATGATTTTTTACAATATTTAATTTTCATATACGACTTTTAATATTCAATTTTTAGATTTATAATCTTTTTAAAATGTTTAAAATCGATTCATTCATAAACCATAGTTACATTTTCAATGAAATATGTCATGCTATTGCCACATGAATGCCTATGTGCCAAAATATTAAATGAGGTTTTAGTTGTTATGCAGATATCCACAGGGGTTTACATGCATGATGTTGAGGTGATAAATTTCGTCATAATTTATTAACAGTGAACGAGAAGGAATGAATTTAATATAATTTTAAAAGATCGTGAATTTAAAAAATTGAATTTTAAAAGTCATGGAAGAAAATGAAATATTATACAAAAGTCATAGGCGTGTAGTGTAATTTACTCAAATTTTTTAATAAAATTTTTAATAAGTTTATCGTCGAAATTGAAGAAAAATTTTTTAGAAGAAAAGAAGAAGTAAAAAGAACGAATGACAAACTAGATAAAGTTTTTGATTTTGAGTAGCTGACACAGTCATTTTCTATTCTAAAACTTGTCTATTTTGGAAATTTTTATTTTATAATTATGGAAAAAGAAATAAAGTGATAGAATACAATGGTCTACTGAATTGTATTGGTCTTAGTCCGAATCTTTTTTTTTTGTGTAATCACATATATCTTTATGCCTTAGTCTTAGTCTTTACTTTACATTTAGTCTTCGCAATATGCATGCAAATATTTTAGTCTCTTTTTGTAACCAAAAAAAATTTAGTCTTTTTGCCCACTGTTTATTTCACAAAATGGATAATCTTCGCGGTTGCTTCAGTCGTTTTTATTTAACTCAATAATTGATTTCCAAAAATAAATTTATTTTCATTCAAGATACATATTTTAAAATTTAACATCATTCAAGATACATGCATGATGCTAAGGTGATAAATTTCAGTCATGTTTTAGTGACAGTAAATGAAAATGAATGAATTTGAAAAAATTTTAAAAGACCGTGGATTTAAAAATTGAATTTTAAAGGTCGTGGAAGAAAATAAAATACTACACAAAAGTCATAGACGTGGAGTGTAATTTACTCAAAATTTAATAAGTTTATCATAGAAATTAAAGAAAAGTATTTTTAAAAGGAAAGAAAGAACAAAGAATGAATAACAAACTGGATAAGTTTGAAGATTTTGAGTAGCTAGCACATTCCTTTTCTCTTAAAAAAACTACTTTATTTTGGAAATTTTGATTTTATAATTGTGGACTAAGAAATAAAGTGAGAGTATACAACGGTCTATTGGAATGTATTGGTCCTAGTCTTAGTCTTAGTCTTTGCTTTATGTTTAGTCTTCGCATTATGCAACTATAAAAAAAAATTTCAATCTTGCCTCATCTTTACTGTCTTAGCAGTTAGTTCATTCTTTTTGTTTTTGTAGTTTAATTCGATATTTGATTTTCAAAAATAAAATTTAATTTATAATACATATTTTAATTTCTTTTTTGTACTTATACCTCATGGCTAACTATGTCAAGTTCGACATATGTAATTCTTTTTTAAGTTTATCCTTTTATTTCTAATTATGTTGATAGCTAAAATGAGTGACAACTGACAAGGGAATGTATGTGGAATTGGATAGTGGGAGTCTTGGGCTGTTGCTAGTGGTTTTGTCGCTTTTAAAGTAAAAATCGTCTTGTTTGGTTGTTTATGAGGTATTTGTGATTTGATCTGAAGGAAGATCATAGGTGGCGGTTGCCATTTCTTGTTTGAAGACAAGGAGTAGCTGGGATTGCCATGATGGAACAGTTGTCGAACCGATGTTGAGGTTCTGACTTCGCTTGTGGTTCGCATCATTGAGGATGTTGATTGCGTTAGCAAGCTGAAAGTTAGGCTGTCAAAGTTTGGGATCTTTGGTGGGCCCTAAACAGAAGATTTTCGTATTTTGGTTGGTCCTATAGGCCGAAGGTGTTTGGTTATGATATTTTTGAGTTCTATTCTATTGCCAACTTTAAAGATGTAACTCAATATTTGGCTTTTGAATAAAGCGTGATTAGCCAAAAAAAAAAAAGTCCGTTTTATATGATCTTAGAATAGAGAACTTATTAATATAATCCTTTGTTTTATTTAGGTTTCTGTTGTTTGATTTGTGTTTTTTAATTAATTGCAAATTTTTTATTTTCCTAAAGTTTTCTTTTAAGTATGATGATGTTTTTTTTTCTTTTAGATTTGGACATTATTAATTTTACTCTTTTTTGTATTAAATGATGTATTTTATAAAAATTAACTTTTACATCTTATAGGAAAATCTTCTTTTTAGTTATCACTGATTATTTATAATTTTCATTACATTTTATATAATTTGTAAAATACAGTCTCCGTTTATGTAAGTATGTTAATGTGCTTCTAGTGTGGTGCAGTAATAGTCAAAGTTAAAGTTAGAGTCAATCATCCTTAGTGAGGAGGTCAAGCACGGTAAAGCCAATCTTCCACCTTGCGCAGAAAAAGCTCAAATTCATTAATTGTTGTACAAGGACGCGGCTGGAAAAATGCAATCGAACATATTTTAAGATTAACGCAAGAGAGCTAGCCAGAATAACGCTACGTAATAATGTGAAATATTTGTCTATAAATAAGGTTCACGGAAATCTGAAACTTCACAACCACTCTCTTTCCTTTCTTCTGTTTTATTTGTTGACAGCAAAGAAAACATGAAGAATCTTCATTTCCTGATTTCACTGTTTTTGCCTACCTTGTTTCTCTTCTCCTGCTTTGTGTCTCTTGTGCTATCTGTTGATCTCCAAAAGCAATGCCTTGATGACCAGAGATCTGCTCTCCTGCAACTACAACATGATCTTTACTATGCCCCAAATTTTATCTTCTCTTCTAAAGCTATGCTTTGGGATCTCAACACTGATTGTTGCTCTTGGAAAGGAATTACATGTGACGCTCTTGGTCACGTGATTGGGCTTGATCTTAGTCACAAAATTCTTTCAGGCAGTTTTCACTCTGTTTTCAATCTCCACCATCTCCAACGCCTTAATCTTGCTGGAAACAATTTTAATGCCACTTTGCTTCAGTATGAGTTTGATAGACTCCCAAATTTAACTCATCTCAACCTTTCAGACTCATGTTTTCATGGCCAAATTCCAATACAGATTTCTTACTTAACAAGGTTAGTCTCTATTGATCTATCGCATCAAGATGATTGCTATCTAAGACATCAACCATACTACTACTACTACGATTCACTTCCCTTTGAACTCCAACAACCTCTTAAATTAAAAAACCCAAACTTCAAGACATTAATCAAGAACTTGAGGCTTCTTAGAGAGCTCTATTTGGATAGTGTGAAAATTTCAACTCAAAGTACTCAATGGTGTGAAGCCACATCCACAAAACTTCCTAACTTGCATGTTTTAAGTCTATTGAACTGTGGTTTGACAAGTCCATTATGTTCTTCACTCTCAAGACTTCTTTTTCTTTCCAAACTTTTTATTGGCGGGAACTCAATATCTTATTTGCCTTCCAATTTCTTGGAAATTTCCTCTCATTTGCTTTCTCTCAATTTAGCAAATTGCAATTTGAGTGGATATTTTCCAACAAAAATTCTCTCACTGCCAAAAATGCAAAGCATTGACATTTCAGACAATGAACATCTTGCAGGCCAGTTTCCAAAATTTGCATTAAATAATGCTTTGCGGATCTTATTGGTACATTCTACAAATTTCAGTGGAAAACTACCAAAATCAATTGGCAATCTCAAGTTCTTAACAAATTTAGATATCTCTGGTTGCAATTTCTATGGACAAATTCCATCATCAATTGCAAATCTTACTAACCTTGTGCAAGTATATTTAGGATCTAATAGTTTCAGTGGTTTAATCCCTGCATTTCATAGATCTGGAGTTCCAAATATTGCACATCTATCTTTGGATGGGAATCGACTTTCTGGCTCAATTCCTTCTTCTTTATTTACTCTCCCATCATTGCAAACCTTATTTCTTAGAGAAAATCAATTGGTCGGTGAAATTCCATCATCAATTGCAAATCTTACTAACCTTGTACAATTGGATTTGGGAAAAAACAATGTCAGTGGTTTAATCCCTGCATTTCATAGATCTGGAGTTCCAAATCTTGTACATCTATCTTTGGATGGGAATCAACTTTCTGGCTCAATTCATTCTTCTTTATTTACTCTCCCATCATTGCGGATCTTGTTTCTTAGTGAAAATCAATTGATTGGTGAAATTAATGAGTTCCCCAATGCATCTTCTTCGTTGCTTACGTATTTGTGTTTAGACCATAATCATTTAAGAGGATCAATCCCCAAGTCAATCACTCAACTTCCAAGGCTTGAAGAGCTTGACATTAGCTACAACAACTTTGATTCTCTTAAGTTGGACATGTTCTTTCAACTCAAAAACTTAATGTATTTGTCCTTATCCAACATCAGCTTGTCAATTGGAAGCCATAATAAAAGCCTTACTTTTCCCCAATTAGAGGTGCTAAACTTGAGGTCATGCAACCTTACCGAATTTCCAAAATTCATCAAAACACAAGACAATTTGGCTTCTCTAGATCTTTCTAACAACCAAATCCATGCTTTTGTGCCTAATTGGTTGTGGAAGTCCTCTCTTTCATCATTAAATCTTTCTTCCAATATGATTGATTTTCCAAAGCAGTTTCCCCTTGGTGATGTAAAGTCATTTGTTCCAATGCTGAAGTTGTTGTTTTTGCATTCATGCAATATAAGTATCTTTCCAGAGTTTTTAAAGATTTCAGAGAATTTAGAAGAACTTGACCTTTCAAATAACAGAATAAGTGGTGCAGTACCAAACTGGGTGTGGAAGAAATATTTGCAATATTTGGATCTTTCTAACAATTCTCTCTCATCTTCGGATCAATTTTCAGAAGACCAATCTCTAACTTCTTCACGAGGCTCTTTGTCAAGATCTGTTTGCAATTTGAGTCAACTTTGGTTGTTTAATGCATCCTATAACAAATTAAGCGGGCTAATCCCAAGTTGCTTGGGCAATATTAGTTCTCTAAAATATTTGGATCTACAAAAAAATAATTTAAGCGGCAACATACCAGATTTTGCAAAAGCAAGTCAATTAGACATGCTTCAACTTAATGAGAACAAATTGGAAGGCAATTTGCCAAGGTCATTAGCCAATTGCACATATCTCCAAGTTTTAAATGTTGGAAACAATAATCTATATGATACATTCCCTTTGTGGTTAGGAAAATTGCCTGCATTGAAGGTTCTTATATTGCAAGTAAATAGGTTTTATGGTCCAATTAAACATGTGAAATATATATTTTCAGCGTTGGATGTACTAGACCTTTCTTCAAATAATTTTTCTGGTTGTTTACCACTTGAATTTTTTCAAGCCCCTCAACTAAGGTCACTCAAAATGGGTGAAAATAAATTGGAGGGGAAGTTGCCAAAGACATTAGCCAATCATAGAAAGCTTGAAGTTTTGGACCTTGGAAATAATATGATACATGACACTTTTCCATTTTGGTTGATGAAATTACCTTATTTGAAGGTTCTTGTGTTAAGAGCAAATAGATTTTATGGTGATATTAACATTTCTAAGGATGAAAAAGCTTTCCCAATGTTACACATACTAGACCTTGCTTCCAATAACTTTTCAGGTGAGTTATCTGTTAGATTTTTTCAATCTTTGAAGGCAATGAGGATGATGACTAATGGTGACAAAGCTAAGCCAGATTATATTGGGGATAAGTACTACCAGGACTCTGTGACAATTGTAAATAAAGGGTTCCAAATTTTTTACCAAAAAATCTTAACAATCTTTGTTTGTCTTGATCTTTCCAATAATAGTTTCAATGGGAGAAT
The DNA here is from genome assembly GCA_032173925.1 of Heritiera fomes. Lineage (NCBI taxonomy): Eukaryota > Viridiplantae > Streptophyta > Magnoliopsida > Malvales > Malvaceae > Heritiera > Heritiera fomes. The sequence continues at coordinate 43,929,428 of JAPDPM010000004.1, forward strand.
ACCGGAAGAAATACAAAACCTCAAGCCACTCAAAATGCTAAACTTTTCCTACAATAGCTTCCTTGGCACAATTCCTTCAACATTGGGGAATCTCAGTGAGCTTGAGTCATTAGACCTTTCACATAACAATCTCTATGGAAAGATTCCTCTACACCTTACAAGCTTAACATTTCTTGCAGTATTGAATCTCTCTTACAACCAACTTGAGGGAAGCATACCACAAAGCTTCCAATTCGGTACATTTTCTAACTATTCTTACATAGGGAACCCAAGATTATGTGGGCTGCCTTTGACAAGAAAATGCAATGAAGTTGGTCCTGCAATGCCACCCTCTAAAGAAGATGTAGATTCATTGGTAGATGGTTTATCTTATTGGAAAATTGTGTTAATGGGGTATGGATGTGGATTGGTCATTGGATTCTGTATTGGATATACTGTGTTGAATGAGTTGGGAAACGAATGGTTTTATTGTTTTACAAGGAATTGGATTCGAAAATGGAGAAGATCAAGGTGACAGCATCAAAATCAAGTTTCAAAGTTATTTGGTAAGCCTTCTAGATTACTTTATTAACTTAAAGGTTTTATTGTTGCTTTTGGTTTGTTGTCTATTATGTCTTGTTGATTGACTATCTAAATGTTGAATGAGGTTGTCTTTTTGTGTGTTGTAGTTGATTGCTTTCAAATACATCTTTTTCTGGGGGCTTTGGATAAGTTATTTGCAATAATAAATTTTATTCTGTACTTCATTTGAAATTTAATATGGTATCTTGTTTCCTTTTTGAAACTTAGCAGTCTTTTTAAAACTAAAAACAAAAGCTTCTACAAACTAGAATGTTCTTTGAATTTCTTAACTTCATTTTACAAATGGCATTCTTACTTTATTTAGCTTTAGAAAAGAAAATGGTAAAAGCTTTATTATGAATTTGAGCATCCGTAATTTTCTTATGATTTTCTTTTCCTTAACCTCATCTCCCTGAGTTTATGCACATGAAAGACTTGATTATTTCTAATAAAATGGAGTAAATCATTCCGATCATTTGACTTTTCAAGCCAATGATTTGAGAAGATACCAAGGCGTCTAGTTTTTTGCATATGTAATGAAAAAGAAAGCATGGATTGCCTAAATACAGTTCAGAAAAAGATGTGATTTCAGAGTAAAAGCTTATTCAGCTTGTCTGTTTCTTATAAACCTTGTTGTTCAAAAAAGAAAAGAAGGGTAGTAACTATAGAAAGAGAAGCAAAATAACACAAAGAAAATAGGTTGAAAAGTCTACTACTACATTTTGACAAACCAAATCTGATTTAAATACATCAACAAATAATTGAAAATTCCTAAAAAATGCATTACACAACTAGCATGTTCTCCTACTTTCTTGCCACTACAATCCACTTCACAACTAGCATGTTCTCCTAGTCTCTTGCCACTACATAACTAGCATGTTCTCCTTGTCTCTTGCCACTAAAATCCACTACTTCCATGAAAGCAACTACTTGATGCACAACTTCAACACTCCTCCTTGCTTCAATAGTTGCAGACTCCAAGCTTCTCTCAAAAATTCAAATATGTTTTCAAGGAGTTCTTTGGTGAATATGTTAGCAATCTGATCATTAGTCTTGCAATATAACAAGCATACTTCACCAATCTTTTGTACTTCCCTTAAGAAATACAACTTAATATTAAAATGTTTTGTCTTCCCTTGGAAGACAGGATTGTTGGAGATTGCAATTACTGCCTGATTATCAACAAACACCATTGTACTCTCTTTTTGCTCCATATGCAAATCAGTCAAGACTTTCCTAAGCCATAAGGCTTGATTCACAACTCCAGTGGCAGCAATGAACTCAGCTTCGGCAGTTGATTGTGCCACAATCTCCTGCTTCTTGGAACTCCATGAGAACACTCTTGAGCCAAATGTGAAACAGTATCTTGAGGTACTCTTCATATCATCTAAGGACCCTGTCCAATCACTGTCAAAATACCCATGAAACAAAAAAATTCTGATTATAACAAAACAAAACTCCATAATCAAAAGTCCCTTTGACATATCTAAGAACACGTTTGGCTGCTTCTGCCCATAATTGTTTAGGAGACCCTTTCTCGTACAACATGCATCTGGCCATCTCCATTATGGTTCTATTCTTCCTTTCGCTCACTCCATTCTACTGTAGAGTGTAAGGAGCAATCAACTGGTGCTCAATGCCAGCCTCATCATAGAATAAATTGAACTATTCTGATGTATACTCCTTTCCATTGTCTGATCTTAAGACTTGAATTCTGCAGCTACTTTGATTCTCAATCCATGCTTTGAACTTCCAAAATACTTCTGCAACCTTTGTCTTGAATCTAAGGAAGTAAATCCAACACATTGTTGTTAAATCGTCAATAAAAATAATGTAGTATTTACTTCCCTTTAAGGATGGAGTTCTCTGAGGTCCACAGAGGTCTGTATGAATCAATTGCAACTTCTACGATGCTCTCCAAGTTGTCTGTAAAAATGGCAACCTTCTTGGCTTGCCATATTGACATGCATTGTAGCTTGATGAATACTCTTCTAGTGAAGGAAAGCCTTGCACCAACTCCATTTTCTTCATGTATAGAAGTGCTACATGATTGAAGTGCCCCAACCTCTTATGCCAAAGTTTAATAGTCTTGATTGAGCTTGGGTATGCAGCTTGCTCCTCCTCCATTAAGTCTAAGGAGAAACTCTTGCCTTTCATTCTGACTTTGAACATATCATGACCATCTGCTTCCTTAATCAGACACATCTTGTCTTCAAATATCACTTTGAAGCCTTTCTCCAGTAGCTGACCCACACTTAACAAATTTTGATTAATATCAGGTACATAAAACACATCAGTTATGATTTTAGTACCTGATCAACTTTCAATGGCAACAGTCTCTTTCCCTTTAACACCAATACAGTCACCAATACCAATTTTGACTTGTGATGTTGCAGATCTATCAAGCTCCTTGAAAAGCTCTTCATCATAATTCATGTGATTGGTGCAACCACTATCAATTAGCCAGCTTCCACTTGAGTTATTGGTTGCAAAACAAGTTGCCACAAATAGCTGCTCCTTCTCTTATTGATTTGCAACTTGAGCCTCATTCTTCTGTTGTTGATTTTTGTTCCTGCAGATTTTCTCGATATGGCCTAGTTGATTGCATTTTCTACATCTCACATCAGGTTTTCTCCAACACGTGGCTTGAGGATGATTCTTTCTTCCACAATACTGACAAGGAGGGTATACTCCTTTGTTGTTGTTGCCTCCACTACTATTATCGTTGTTTGCAGCAGCATCATTTGAGTTAGTAGAACTTTTCTTCCATTTCTTTTTCTTTCCTTTCTTGCCTTCGTTGATATGCAACTGTGCTTGCAGAGCTCCTTCTACTGAGCCTTCTTATCTCATCATTCTCCTTTGTTCTTGTGCATGTAAAGCATTCAACAACTCTGCTAAGGTGATACTGGACAGGTCCTGAGAATTCTCTAATGAGGAAATTGTTGCCTCAAATCTTTCAGGTATAGTAACAAGGATTTTTTGCACAATCCTATTATCAAGAAAATCAGTACCAAGCAATCTTACCTTGTTGACAATGCTTAGAAGTCTGTCAAAATACTCTTTGATTGTTTCTGACTCCTTCATCCTCTGCATTTCAAATTCTCTTACCAAGTTCAGCACCTGCATTCCTCTGATTCTCTCATTGCCTACATACTCTTCTTTGAGAAAATTCCAAATCTCTTTGGTTGACTTCAAGGTCATAATTCTGATGAAGATTGTTTGAGAGACAGCTGAAAACAAACAGGCTCTTGCCTTTGACTTTCTTTGCCTCTTTTCCTTGTGATTCTTCAACTGTGCAAGTGTTGGATTGTTTGGCAAAGGAGGAATCTCGTAGTCCTCTTCAATTGCATACCAAAGGTCACTTGCTTACAAATATGCTTCCATTTTAACTGTCCAAACTTGATAATTCTCTCCATCAAATACAGGTGGAGCAACAACTGCAAATGGTGTTTCTGTGTCCACTGTTTTGATGGTTTTTCAAGAGAAAAAATTTGGCTTACGGTCCCTTAAGAAAATAGGCTTGGATACCACTTTATTGGTTCAAAAAAGAAAAGAAGGGCAGTAACTATAGAAAGAGAAGCAGAATAACACAAAGAAAATAGGCTGAAAAGTCTACTACTACATTTTGACAAGCTAAATTTGATTTAAATGCATCAACAAATAACTGAAAATTCCTAAAAAGATGCATTACACAACTAGCATGTTCTCCTACTTTCTTGCCACTACAATCCACTTCACAACTAGCATGTTCTCCTAGCCTCTTGCCACTACACAACTAGCATGTTCTCCTAGTCTCTTGCCACTAAAATCCACTACTTCCATGAAAGCGACTACTTGATGCACAACCTCAACAAACCTTATGTTTCCTCATCTTCAAATCGTTGCACAAAAATGGTGATAATGCTTTGCATTTGAAAGTGAAAACCACCCAAGGTGGGTCAAAGCTATTTTGAACAGAAAAATGCAAGAGGGACAAGAGGAGAGGAGATCACTACTTTTAACATTGATGTCATAATTAATAGATGAAGTTATAGAACTCAAAAAACTAAACTCTTTTTTTTTTGTTTATATATGTAAAGTTTCCACTTTTTGTCCCACAGCTAATTACATTTAGTTGCAGGTACCAGACCAAACTCGCTGGCATCTTCGCAACCCAATCCTCTTTCTAGAGTGAGCTGCACTAGCATTGGAGGTAATTTAATTATAAGCATCAATTTGGTGTCTGAATGTTTTAAATAGGAGCCAACGTATTGTGTTATTGTAGGGAATTCATGAGGTGCTTGTTTGTAAAGGAAATTACGAAGTTGCAAAGAGTATGTACGAACAAATTGAAGAAATGCTACGTTTCAATCACTGGTAACTTTTTAGGTAGTTTTTTCTCTACTAGTCAACTTGATGCTGTAGAACAGAACGTTTGTCATTTTGTCAAGCCTTCTACAATTTAGCATATTTTGAGTTTTAGCACAGGATTTATATTTAAAAGATTGGTGCAGGTGAGAAGATAATTGATGATTGGCTTGTCGAAAGCCATATTGTACAGGGTGATTATGCAGATATTATATGTAGACTTTCCCGCTAGAAGCTTTCTCCTTCAACTATGCTTCTCATGCAGCCTTAAGTTCATGCTCTTTTGAACCCATCTCTAATTAAAAATGTAAGTATCAACTTGAAAAGTACATATTCTCATGCGTTTGGTGATCTAAAAATCTTAAGAGGGAAAAAAGGAAACAAAAGCTCATGCTAAAAAATTTGATGCGTATACAACTGTTGTTAAGTTTAGGTTTGGTAGCTGATTTCACTTTTTTTTTTTAGTCTTAAATGCAGGGATGTTTTCTCCACGAAGAAAACTCTGTTCATTAATGTTTTCTACATGCTTTCTATGGGTTGGTTGGGCAGCACAAAAAATCACAGCTTTCATTAGCTGTCCGTACCCAATTGAAACTATTTACAATCCTACCGTTAAAAAGCCATGCAAGAACACCAACCAAGAACATCAACAGGGTCAACTCTGTAGCCATGCAAGGACATCCAACCAAGTCAACTCAGCACCATGCAAGGAGGTCATGAACTCAGTAGCCATGTGAAGAACCACGCAACCCTATGTTTAAAGAACCGACTAAGTCCCTTACCTTAAAGTCTGTGAAGTGACATCCTAGATCATGATACTCGACCATTACGGTTGCCCTAACCTGGATTCTGGTATGATCAAGTTGAATCCTTCGCCATTGTGAAAGCTTTGAAGTTGGATTCTGATTCTTGGAAAGTTGGTATTGCATTGCACTGCTACATCGGGGTAGAACTGCAACTTCATGCTCAATTTTTGGTTTATTCTGCATTACATATCATTGAACTATCTACTTGTTTACCTTGCTTCGTTGGATTTTGTATTGGATATATAGTGCTGAATAAGTTGGGAAACAAATGGTTTCATAGTATTACAAGGAACCGGATTCAAAAATGGAGAAGATCAAGGTGACTGCATCAAAATTGAGGTTTCAAATTCATTTGGTAAGCCTTCTAGATTACTTAATAACTCAGAAGTTTTATTGTTACTTTTGATTTGTTGTCTATTATGTCTTGTTGATTGACTATCTAAAATGTTGGATTAAGTTGTCTTTTTGTGTGCTGTAGTTGATTGTCTGATCAAATACATATTTTTCTGGGTTTTCCGGTTAAGTTATTTGCAATAATAGGTTTTTTTGTGTAGTTCACTTGAAATTTTATTCGGGAAGGTTTTAAATTTAATTTGATATCTTGTGCCCTTTTTGAAACTCGGCAGTCCTTTTAATTAAAAGAAAAACAAAAGCTTCTACAAACTGGGATGCTCTTTGAATTTCTTAACCTCATTTTACAAATGACATTCTTAAATTATTTAGCTTTAGAAAAGAAAATGGTAAAAGCTTTGTTATGAAAATGAGCATCCTTAATTTTCTTATGATTTTCATTTCCTTAACTTCATCTCTTTTGAGTTTATGCACATGAAAAGCTTGATTGTTTCAAATAAAATGGAGTAACTTTAATCCATCCTTTAACTTTTCAGGCCAATGAATTGAGAAGATACTAGGGTCTCTAGTTTGTTGCATGTGTAATGGAAAAAGAAAGCATGGATTGCCTAAATACAGTTCAGAAAAGGATATGATTTCTGAGTGAAAGCTTATTCAGCTTGTCTGTTTCTTATAGATCTGAAGTTACTCTTTCCCTCAACTTCAAATAGTTGCATTTGAAAATGAAAACCACCCAAGGTGGGTCAAAGACAATTTGCATCAGGTATAAGAGGAGATCACTATTTTGAATAGAAGAATGCAAGAGGTACCACTACTTTAATATTGTTGTTGCCAAGTCTTGTCGTATAGGCACTAATCCATAATTAATAAATGAAGTTTAGAAATCAAAAACTAAAACTTTTTTGTTTTGTTCTTGTTTATATATGTAAAGTTTCCTCTTTTTCTCCAACAGCTAACTACATTTAGTTGCAGGAACCAGACCAATCTTGCTGGCATCTTGGCAACTCAATCCTCTTTCTAGAATGAGCTGCATTGGAGCCAAGCAGCAATTTGGAGTCTGAATTAATGTTTTATATAGGAGCCCCGCCAAGCAAACTTATCAACACAAACTCCTAAACCAAATGAAGCTAATATCATTCGGAACATATTGTGTTCTGGTAGGTTGTCAAGCCTATTTGCACTAGCAGTCAACTTGGCGCTGTAAGCCAAAAAGGTTGTCAAGCCTTCTACATTTGGCATATTTTGAGTTTTAGCACAGGATTTATATTTTAAAGATTGGTGCAGGTGCGAAGATATTTGATGGGTGGGTCGATGAAAGCCATACTGGACAGAGTGATTATGTATGTATATAGACTTCGCCGTAGAAGCTTTCTCCCACAACAATCCTTCTCATGCAGCCTTAAATTCTTGCTCTAACTAGAAATGTAAGAGAATGAACTTGAGTAGAATTTTAGTGTCATGTATTCAGCGATTTAAAAATTTAAGAGGGTTTTTTTTTTTTTGTCTTTAATGCAGGAGCTGATTTCTCCACGACGGAATAACCACCCTCTTGGGATTTTGAAGAATGGAATATATGAGTATTTTTTCAATATTAATTACCTAAACTTGTTCGATAAGTTTGATGATCTTTCCCCAATTTTTTCAGTAAAACAAGTACAATGTTTGTCCACTAGTGTGTATTTTCTTTTCCTCTTTGTGCTCTTCTGAATTGGCAAATACTATTGGATAGCAAAGGAACGGCTTTTGAGTTTAAATATTTCTGTAACATCAATCTTATCGTCTGTTTTAGAATGATAGGTCTAGGATCTTTGAAAAAAAAAATTTTAAAAAAAAAAGGCATCCGAACTTGTGACTTTTATATATCAACAAAGGTTGCATATTCATTTAGGATTACATCTGTTACCATGTAGGCTTGAACCTCTGGACGGGAGTGCAAGAGAGAATAATTTTGATCAAATATTGAGGTTATAGATATTTTTCTCCCCCTACATATGGCCCGTTGTTGTTACACAGTATATTGGTTCTCTATTTAGCTTCTTTTATTGACCATGTGGTTTTGGATATCATTCAGTCTCTCCAATTCAAAAACGCTTTTACATTTCAGCAGAGCCGTTTTTGGAGCTCTGCAAGCAGTATGACCGGCAAATAAGATCTTATGTTGCCCTTAAGTTTTGAAGGATGTATACAGTTATGGTTTTAGCGTCATTTGATTCTGAAGTGTTGGAATGGTGAATGCACTAATTTAGATAATTTTGATTTCCTTGAACTTGAAGTTAAAAGTTTTAAGAAATTTTTTAATGCCCATCGAAGCTTGCATACTCATCAGTATTGTTCAAAATCACACTTGATGGATTCCAGACCTCTCAGTTTGTTCAATTTTATGAGCTTAGAGTTAAACTATGAGTAAGAAAGTTATGCCTCGTTTTTAATTTTTTGTTCCTCTGCAATAAAGAAACATTTTGTCATCTGTTGGATGAATTAATTTCATTGTCTTAGTTATGTTTTAGACACAATATATGTTGGATCATTTTATTTATTTTGGATCCTTGGACAGTGGCTTTGAGAATATGTTTATTTATTTATGACAGTAAATCTTCTTTTTGCAGAATTTTGATGATGTCTTGGTGCCTGCTGATCATGTAAGCAAGAGCTATAATGATACATACTCTATTGACTCTCAAACTGTATTGAGGTGTCATACAAGTGCTCATCAAGCAGAGCTGTTGAGAAGGGGACACAGTCATTTCCTTGTAATCGGCAATGTTTACCGTAGAGATTCTTTAGATTCTACCCATTACCCTGTGTTTCATTAGGTTTCATTTTGTTGAAAATCTCTTTAATTTTGACTAGCTTTTAAAACTCTCGTCTCTTAGGTTCTTTTGGCACTGTTTATTCTGGTGTGATTGCTTCAAGGATTGTCTCTGCTGAAGAAAGAGTGCTAACAAGAGAGGAAGCAAAGCGTTGGACAAGGATGGTATGTTTAAGGAGAAAGTCATTCTCAAAAAGGTAACTAAAAGCAACTGATCTTTTACAATGAGCTAGTCCGACGATTATGTTTGTGCTTTCATTTTGCGTCTAGATCAAGAAGTCCTATTCATGCATGTTAGAGTTGGTGTGCAAGTGGCTGAAGAATGTCGAGATTATTTACAGGCTTTCAAGAGCAGCTCCTGAGACATCTGCTGAGGTCCTAGGAAGTTTTGCTGCTGATAAAACAAATTCACAGTTCATTAAGGATGGCATGTGGCTTGTTTGGAAATTTGAGGTATGAATTAGCCAGTTGTAAATATGCAAAATTCATTTGATCTCCTATTCTGAAGCCATGTTGAACTTCCTTAGTTTACATTGGAAGTTTTGTTGTTGATAAAACAAATTCACAGTTCATTAAAGGTGGCAAGTGGCTTGTTTGGAAACTTGAGGTACAAATTAGCTGCTGTAAATATGCAAAATTAATCTAATCTCCTATTCTGAAGCCATGTTCAACTTCCTTAGTTTACATGATAGAGATGTCCATGTGACTGGGAGACTGCACGCTCTTTGATTACATGAAAGATCACAGGTTCCCTTTAAACATGGAGTCTGTCATGTTTGGACGCGTATTGCAAGGAGTGGAATCTGTTAAACAAAATGCATTAATCATCAAGCAAATAATGAGGCAGTTTATTACTTCACTTAAAAAGATTCATGACACAGGTATTTTTTACCGTGATGTAAAGCCAGCCAACCTGCTGGTGACAAAAACGCGGACAGATTAAACTCATTGATTTTGGAGCTGCAGCATACCTCCGCATTGGCAAGAACTATGTACCCAACTGCAGGCTGCTTGATCCTGACTACTGTCCACCAAAGCTATATGTGCTACTAGAGGAAACCCCAAGTCCTCCTCCAGAGCCAATTGCTGCTTTTCTTTCTCCAATTCTATGGCAGGTACACGAATCTTCCTTTGTTGTATCTTTTTTTAGCACTGAATGTAAAGACAGTCTACTGCTTCTAGGAGTTGCACATGTTTTTATTGTGTTTCAATGTGCTAAGTGGGGATTGTAATCATTGCTGCAACTGAACAGTCCTGATCTATTTGATATGTACTCTGCTGGCATTGTACTTCTACAAATGACAATACCTTGCCTAAGGTCACCAGCATATTTAAAGAACCTCAATTCAGAATTGAAAGCAGTTCAATATGACTTGAACAAATGGAGGGAGAAAACCCGGTTAAGGTCTGATTTAACAATTTTGGATCTCGAGTCTGGTAGAGGATTCCACAAAGCTGATTTCAGAAAGCGGTTTGAATAGAAGGGGACATTTATCTGCTGCTGCTACTTTGAGGCATCCTTATTTTTTGTTGGGTGGAGACCAGGCCATTGCTGTTCTTTCAAAATTCAGCTTTAACTAGGTGACGTGCTGCTGGCTGACTATGTAAATCTTTGCCCTTTCAAGATCTTTCGTTATTATTTTCTTTTGTTACTTTCCTGCCATTTCCACAAGTTACTCGATGTATGAAAATGTAAACATTCAACTTACTCTGGCAGCAATCACAGTTACATTGTTGATAAAGTTTTGATAGCTGATTTGACATCACAAGTTATACATTTTCATCATCAAAGCTGGAAGTTCTTCTCAATTTGGTTTGAAATAGTTTTTTCTAGTTTTTTTTTTTGCAAGATTTCTTCCTCAATCAATGCCAAGACACGGCTATGATAAGACCATGACTTACCAATTGTCTTTAAACATCGAATACCATATTATCCAATGTCACTTGGGGGATTGTCGCACAAAGAAATGCAATGTGTCGTAGAACAGTTTTGGCAGCAGTTAGAGATTGCATTTGGAACAAAGAGAGAAAGTATCTTAAAAGTAAACAGAACTGCAACAACTAAACACAAGACTGCAGTTCCTTGCTCCACCAGCTTAAAGCTAAAGATTTTAGGATCTGATATAATTACTGATGAAAGTGGGTACTAACCTCCAATCCTACATCCAATCCAGTGATTGGGAAATTGCAACATAATAAGTTGTGCATAAAGTAGTAACAGCTTCGGAAAATGATTATAAACAAAGAGCCTGATGATCGATTTGAAATCTGGAATTGCATTGTTTAATGTGACAGGTAGAGTGATAAGGACAGACAATGAGAAGATGCTGAACTGTTACATGATAACAATGTTGTATGTTGACAGCGGGTATGGTATCCGAACTCCGATAGACATGGACCGGATATGCTTAGGGAAAGAACTGATTGTAACAGTTTGCCGATAGAAAGTATTGCTGGAAGCCTGGAATTAAGTAGTGTGATTAGCTGGTATAATCTGAAATATTTTAAGTCCACAAAGATCTTATTTTATCCTTGTTTTATCTTTCATTTATCATTTTGCATATATAGTAGCTATCTGTTCCCTGTAATAACCACCAGCAGGGAACCTTCATCCATAAAACAGTTTTACAGATCATCATGGAAGAGGATCGTCTCCAAAGCATTTTTCTTCTTGCAACCCCAATGGCATTTCCAAGAACACATGGAATTAAAGATTGCGAGTCTTGTGGAATGAAGGGATATTAGGTTTGATGTTGAAGGAGACTTTGAAAGGACAATTGCATAGCCATCATCCATGTAATCCGTTCCATCAGGGAACAGCTGCCACAAGAGGCTCCCAGCTCCACTGCCTCCTTTCTTTGTTGAGTTCAAGAGTGTTTTGTACACCGTGCTAATAAAAGTGTCCCGGAATGATGAGTTGTAGCCACCGTCTTTTGTAGATACACCAAACTCGGCAAAGATTACAGGCATTCCTAGATATTTCTCAGCGTCTTCTATGTGAGCTTGCATCCATGACGTTGTGAATTTGAGATGAGCATCAGAAATAGTCTGTGAAATCCTTCACATAATATGAAGAAGAGTAGATAAATGAGCATAAGCGCAAAAGCATATTACAGGAAGTATAAAATGTTTACAGTGGTTCCAAAAGGAGTGATGGCTTTTACCAGGAATCTGCATAAATGTGAACAGATGCAAAATCAACTCCAAGAGCCTGATGGTTTCTTACAAAGTCAGTTCCAACTTGAGTAGCGTATGAATTCGGGTTGAACTGAGTCCTTGCAGGTGCAGAGGGGCCATAAAATCCTTCTACTCCAATTTCAACCAAGTGCTTTGCATCAAGGCTCTTCACGTACACTGCCATTTCTGCTATCCATGACTACAAGATAATTGCAACAGTAGAATTTAGTGGCTTCAGGATGTATTAATTATGGTAATTCTGATAATATATATGATTATGTCCAAAGCTAATTTTATTTGTCACTAGTTCTTAGAAGAAAACCAAACCTGCAGTGTATCCCCAGAGGGATCGGAGGTGCATCGAGGTTCGTTCATCAGTTCCCAAGCAAAAATTGTAGGGTCATCCTTGTAAGTTATGTTTGTGAATGTATTGACTCTATTTAGCACTGCCTATATTGCCAAAGAATTAACAGATATAAGCAGAAAAGTAATTACTGAAGTAGGAGTTGTAACAGGCTGATATAATGTTCGTCCAATGAGTTTCAGTCTGTCAAACCATTTAGAACAGAGTTGATCAGCGGATTTAACAAACAAAACTGTAACATATAATTAAAAAGAACTTACCTTAATGTGGGCTTTGTAGTAACTTCTAAGAGTTGGATGAGAGAAGAATTCATCATCTGAAGTCAAGTTGAGGCCAGCGGCCTTCCCCCACTTAACATATTGTGCCTTGCCACCATATGCATCCCAGTTATTAACCAAAGACAGTATCAGCCTGATCTTATACTTCTTTGCTTCACTCACCACAAAATCCAAGGCCTGCAAAAATTTTTCGATCGAAATAACATTATCTACTTCTGATGAATGCCATATGGCACTGGCTCAAAGCCAGAATTCTGTACTCCAAACCATCAGAGCAAAATTAGTACCTTGAATACTTCCTCATCATAAACTGATGGAGACTTCTGAAGAGCTCGCCATTGGCCATCATTAAAAGCCCAAGTCCTGCAAACAGTTAGTCCTACTGAAGATGCTTGTTGAAACAATTCAGAGACCTTGCCTCTTGTAGATTGGTCTGCTGCGAATACCATCAGCCAGTAGGTGTTGAATCCGTTGACATAGAAAGGTTGATCATTAACAACAAACTGGTTCCCTTTTCTCTCCGCCATTTGCCAGTCATTATCTTCCACGGCTTCCATATTATAGATCCTGAACATAGCAAATCATGAATACATTGTGTAACTTTTGAAACTTGAACAACATTAAAAAATTGTAATAAAAATGCATGCTTCTCTGATTGGTTACCCTTGCTTTGTGCTACAATGTGGTGCATGATCGAGGACTTCCTCCACCATGGTTTCAATCTGCTCATTCCCATTAAAACCAAAGACAACGGTCCCCAAGTTTTCAAAGAAAATCATGAGAAAGGCCAATGAAAGAATGAAGCACCTCCTGCAAGTATCCATGGCACTGAAAACTGAACCAAAAGCTGCATTTTGCAACTTCCGAGGATAACATATTTATACATGGTGTTGTGTGCAACGATATCTATCCAAATGATGTGATACTAATCTTTATTTTTAGTGGATGTCTGAAATTGTGAAACAAGAAGAGTATGGAAGAGGGAACGATCTCTCTAGCTTTGACGCTAAGTTAAAATTCGTGCTTTGGTCTGCCATTCAGCCATTGCCTTCCCTTTCAAACACAGATAGAATAAGATCGATCATAGGCTGATGGGGTAGACACTAGAAACTGAATTCGAATAAAAGACAAGGCAATCCACAACAATAAGTGACACAGCTAAAAACTGTCACTCCCAAGTTAAGTTTGCGAAGTGGGTCCAGACTTGAGGACAAGTTTTAGTTGAGATTTGAAAATCATTGCATTTCTTGGTGTGCAATCGAACGATGGCGTCCATTAATAAATCTTGCACTTACAATGTAAAGCAAGAAACATAGAAAGAAAGAATCTGCTTCTCAGTCTGGCCACGATTCTTTAGCTTCTGTTAACGTCTGTGAGAGAGAGGAGAGAAACACTCAAACAATATCACTATGAAGTACAGAGAGAAGAAGAAATGAATGAGCAGTTACTGAGTACATGATGAGGACAAAGTTGGTTTGTGAAGTCGGTCTCAGCTCAGTTATTATTGCAGTTGCAGGTAAGGTCAGCAAAACTGGACCAGTAATGGTTATAGGTTTGGCTTATGAAACAATGGAAGCAGACAGCATTGGTAGATTAAAATCTAAAAAAGGTTTTCTGAATATATGAAAATAAAAATCTGACGGGATTTTGCAAATGTTACAGGCGTTTTCATTATGTTCTATTCTATCATTTCCTTGGCATCGCTATTTTGAGTTTTTCATGTTTTTAATTTCCGATTTTCATTTTTTTTTCAGATTAAAAAATAGAAAATTTCAGTTAGGTGTGTTAAAATGTACAATAATATTTTTTTTCATTCCTACCCAATATATTAATAAATGCTTTACGTTTTCAACTATAGTAGTTAGAGTAATTTAATCGAGAGGGAACTATTCCTCCTTTTTTTTGGTTGAAAAAATTATTTTTTTTGACAAAATATAATTGTAATTTGATTATAATATTTCATTTATGAGTTAATATGCTTTACTTTAAATTTATCTAATAATTCTATATCCTATATCAACATTAAAACATTAATTAAAATAAAATTGATGAGATAAATAACATGATTATTTAAAGAAATGGGGCAAAGGTAAAGGCAAGAGTTTAAAGAGTAATTTAAGTTCAGATGTTTGATTTGACGAATACTCGGAAATTTATTTATTTTTTTAATCAAATTTAAGTATTTTAATAGGAATTTTTTAATTTATATATTTAATATTTTATTATTAATTTATTATTTTATTCTTATAATATATAATTGAAAATTTATAAATCAAAATTATAGACTTAATTTCAAACAATTTAAACATTTTATCAAATCAAATTTCAATTTCAAAATTAAATTCGATCAAATTCGTTTTAAATTTCAAAATTTTAATCTAACTGTGTTTAATTATTCTAATTCGATTTGAATACATGGATACATTACATCCCTAGATAAAGGTAATGATGTACGCAAGTTAGGCCAGCTTGACGTGGGCCACCCCTCCCATATGCAATGCTCCAATAGAAGCCCATAAATAAAAATAATTTTCTATTTTGTTTTATTTTTTTGAATTAACGCGTCGCCTCCTCTCTTTTTCACTCGATCATCAATGATCCATCTGTCATCCGATCATCAAAACCTCTTTAGTAATATTTTAACACAATCAAGTGTGTTTTTGTCTTTTCGAGCATATAACTTACAATTTTAAACAAAACACAATGAGAAAGTATAAATAAAATAGGTAAAATAGCCAAATAAGCCCTCGACCTTGGGTCCAAAATAGAATTAAGCCCTCGACCTTTTATTTCGTGAAAATCAGTTCATAAACTTTTATTTCAGTGGAAATAAACCCTCAACCTTCTAAAATTATGCAATTAAGTCCAAATCTGTTAAATGACATTAACTGCCGTTAGTATTGCACATGTGGCATGCCACGTGGCAGCCAAGTAAGCTATCCACGTCAGCTTTCACTAACGGCAGTTAGTGTCATTTAACAGATTTGGACTTAATTGCATAATTTAAGAAGGTTGAGGGTTTATTTCCACTAAAATAAAAGTTTATGGACTGATTGCCACGAAATAAAACGTTGAGGGCTTAATTCCATTTTGGGCTTAAGGTCGAGGGCTTATTTGGCTATTATTCCAATAAAATACACAAAAACAATACAATTTAATTTTTAATAAAAATTATATAAATATTTCATAAAATTATAGAAAAACTTATATTTATTATGTTAACATAAATTAAAAAATAAAATTTTTATACATTAAGTAGCATAAATATAATTTTGCAAAATCTAAATCCAAATTATGCATCAACGAGTGACAGAGATAGTTGTCATCCCCCACAAACAAAATTCAACGTTAGTGCAACTAGCAACCTTGAGTAAACATTATACTAAATATTAAATTAATTAAATCAGCTCAGCTGGAATGGACTTTCGAACTCAGACACAAAACTACAACAAAAATCTTAAAGGGGATTCAGTTTCTTCTTTTTTAACCAGCTTTTTTTTCTTCCTTTTCTCTCTGCCATCCACAAACATTGCCCTAATATCTCTCTTTATTGCCATCTTCTCCCATTCGACTCACCGAGTTTTCTCTCCTCTTCTCTTGAGCTTCCTAAAGGTAAATGGCTTGAAAGTCTCTTCATTTTTACATCTTTCACATGCAACCTTTCTTTTTTCGTTTCTTTGCTTGCATTCCTTTAGATTTATCAATCTTTTGGAGGTAGTTCGCTTGTCCTTTGGATCTGAAATCTTTATGCTGTTTTAGCTAACGAATTCTGGGTTTCCTTTGATATTTCCATTTGTGTTCAAAGATAAGTCTTTTTCTGTCCCGGATCTCGCATTGAGTCCATGAGGAACTCAGCTGTTCGCTCATTTCCTCTGTCTATTATCATTTTTGCCTCCTTGTTGCTTCAACTCGTCTTAGCTGCTGATTATGTACCAACTGAGAAAATTCTTCTAAATTGCGGTGATACATCCGAGCTTACCGATGACGATAATCGGAAATGGACTCCGGATGTTGGCTCCAAGTTCTTGGTGGGAAGTGGGAATTCTGTCACTTCCCAAGCTGCCACGCAAGATCCCTCGGTTCCCGAAGTTCCTTACATGACAGCCCGGGTTTTTCGCTCTAACTTCACCTATAGTTTCCCGGTAGTAGCTGGTTGGAAGTTTGTCAGGTTGTATTTCTATGCTAATTCATATGATGGGAAGAATGCAACCAATGCTTTGTTTTCTGTAAGTTGTGGTTCCTACACTCTTCTTAAGAATTTCAGCGCCGCTCAAACTAGTGAAGCTTTGAATTACGCCTTCATTGTCAAGGAGTATTCCATCAATGTAGATGGTGACCATTTGAACTTGACATTTAGTCCGTCTTTGACTCCTTCTAATGCGTATGCGTTTGTCAATGGAATTGAGGTTTTGTCTATGCCTGATATTTATAGTAATTCGGATGGCGTAAATGTTGTGGGTCAAACAACTCAATTCACCATTGACAACAGCACGGCACTCGAGAATGTTTACCGACTGAATGTGGGCGGAAATGATATCTCGCCTTCTGCTGATACCGGTCTGTTTAGGTCTTGGTATGATGACCAGCCATATCTGTTTGGGGCAGCCTTTGGTGTTTCTGGAGCTGCTGATCCAAATGTCACCATTGATTATGGAACCTTGCCTACTTATTTTGCACCAAAAAATGTGTACACCACTGCGAGATCGATGGGGCCGAATGCTGAAATAAACATCAATTACAATTTAACTTGGATGTTCAGTGTTGACTCTGGATTCTCTTACTTGGTCAGGCTACATTTCTGTGAGTTTACAGATAACATCACTAAGGTTAACCAGAGAGTGTTTGATGTCTTCCTCAACAATCAAACCGCCGAGCAAGGGGTTGACGTGATTGCCCTGGCAAATCGACAAGTTGATGCTCCTGCGTACAGGGATTATGTTGTCATTGTTCCCGGAGGGAATTCACAGCAGGATCTCTGGCTTGCATTGCATCCAGACACGACGTCTAAGCCCCAGTACTATGATGCTATCTTAAATGGTGTGGAGATATTCAGGATAAGTGATCCAACGATGAACCTCGCAGGTCCCAATCCAATCCCTGGGCCAAATCAGGATGTAGTCAACCCATCGTTGGCTTTGCCATCTCATCCAGGTCACTCAAAGAACCAGAAGGCAATTATTGCCGGGGGAGTCGGTGGTGGAGTGGTTCTCGCTCTTGTCATTGGTTTCTGTGTTGTTGCTGCTTCACGTCGTCGTAGGCATGGAAAAGATACAAGCCCAAGTGATGGTCCATCGGGATGGCTTCCTCTTTCGTTGTATGGAAACTCACACTCTGCAGGTTCAGCAAAGACAAATACCACAGGGAGCTATGCTTCCTCCCTTCCTTCAAACCTTTGCCGCCATTTCTCATTTGCTGAGATCAAGGCTGCCACAAACAACTTTGATGAGGCTTTACTCCTTGGGGTGGGAGGTTTTGGCAAAGTTTACAAGGGAGAAATTGATGGTGAGACAACTAAAGTTGCAATCAAGCGTGGCAACCCACTATCTGAGCAAGGTGTGCATGAGTTCCAGACTGAGATTGAAATGCTTTCCAAACTCCGCCACCGCCACCTTGTTTCATTGATTGGTTACTGTGAAGAGAACTGTGAAATGATCCTAGTTTATGATTTTATGGCACATGGAACATTGCGTGAACATCTGTACAAAACTCAAAAGCCTCCTCTTCCATGGAAGCAAAGGCTTGAAATATGCATTGGGGCAGCTCGTGGCTTACACTATCTCCACACAGGTGCCAAACACACTATCATTCACCGGGATGTGAAAACAACAAACATCCTTTTGGATGAGAAGTGGGTGGCTAAAGTTTCTGATTTTGGACTGTCAAAAACTGGCCCAACATTGGATCATACTCACGTGAGCACTGTTGTCAAGGGTAGCTTTGGCTATTTGGATCCTGAGTATTTCAGACGGCAGCAGCTAACTGATAAGTCTGATGTTTACTCTTTTGGGGTCGTCCTCTTTGAGATCCTTTGTGCTCGTCCAGCATTGAATCCTACGCTGCCAAAGGAGCAAGTGAGCCTTGCAGAGTGGGCTGCACACTGTCACAAGAAGGGTATCCTTGATCAGATCATGGATCCTTATCTGAAAGGGAAGATAACACCAGAATGCTTCAAAAAGTTTGCTGAGACGGCAATGAAGTGTGTGGCTGATCAGGGAACCGACAGACCTTCTATGGGTGATGTGCTGTGGAACCTGGAGTTTGCCTTGCAGCTACAGGAGAGTGCAGAAGAGGGCGGCCACGGAATTGGTGAAATGGACATTGAGGAGGGGACCTATGAAGTAACCTGTAAAGGCAAGAAAGATCCTAATGCAATGCCAGGCTTTGATTGTAATGTGACAGACTCTAGGAGTAGCGGCATGAGTATGAGCATTGGTGGTCGCAGCCTAGCTAGCGAAGGCTCTGATGAATTGACACCTAGTGCTGTTTTCTCACAGATCATGAACCCGAAAGGGCGTTGAGATCAGAAATGCAGAAGTAATTGCACTCGGCAAAGAGCTTTAACCAGAATCCAGTAAGCCATTACGCTTGCTGTTGCTACTTAACCATGGAATCAAAATTTGTTCTTCTTTGTTCTATTACTTAATATTAGCATATTTCTTTTGATCAAGTCATTTGTAATTTGTATCTAAAATTTCGTGAAGAGTGTAATAAATAATGTGTTGCACTTTCATTTGCATTGTAACTGATTATGGCATTTACATATGCTGGTTATGGCATTTGCTTATTTCATGATATAAAACAACCTTTCCATTTTGTTGATGCTCGAGAATAAAGGAAAGCAATTTGGTGCAATCCATGTGGGTAGGGATCCTTGTTGGTTTGGTTGAGTATGCAAACGTCCATTTTCCATGACAGTGACAGAGTTTGATTAGCTGTGAAATATTTTAAATTGGAGAGGATATTTGGGTGGTCAGCTGGCAAAGCGTGGGACAGGATCAGTGGGCGAGGGCGAGAGCTGTATATTCATGACTTTGTATACGCGGCCATAGAAGTGGAAAAAGTTGATCTGAATCAAAAAATTTGTCAAATTAATCCGAATTCAAATCCGATCGATTCGATTTGACTAAAAAAATCAACAATTCAAATTCAACTCGATCTGAATCCGAATTGATCTGAAATCAAATTTATCCGAATTTACATTGATCCAAACCAACCGAAAATGAATCCGAATTGATCCGAACCCGAATTGACCCGAATCCAAATTGATCCGAATCTAAATTTACTCAAACCTGAAAACATTCAAACTTAAATTTAATATTATCAATAAATATTTAAATGTTAAAATTAAATATCAAAGTATTTTAATATAGTAAAAATATAATTTTTTTTAATAATATGAGTGTTATATATATTTTTTTAATCTATTTAAATTTAAATATTCACTTTTATATTGCATTCATTTGAACCTAATGTATAATTATTTAATTGCTAATCTATAATAGAGTACAGAAGTTATATTGTCTACACTAATGTCTCCAATTATTCTATAAAAAATTAAAATAAATTAAAGAGATATATGATACTATTTTATGATATTTAATAGGGATTATTAAATCACTTTGATTCAAAAGTTATTAATTATTGTAGATAATAAAAATAAAATGAAAAAATGTAATTAATTTATGAATATTGGTAAATATATTATAAAGAAAACTATCATACAAATTATTAAATATTTTGGATTATTTCAATTCCAATTATACTATAGGTCATGTAAGAAGAAAATTTTATTTTCATGAGTTTTGTAATTCTTAGAAATATGATTTCAATTGATTTTCATACTAAATAAATCACATCAAGATGATCAAAGCTTAATCCAATAAATCTGTGCAATCGACCCTAATTCAAATCCGACCAATCCGAATTGACTAAAAAAGTCAATGACCCAAACCCAACCTTATCCGAACCCGAAAGGATCCGAACCCGAAATAGACCAATTTTTCCTTGACGCAAACCCGACTTTATCCAAACCCGAAATGATTCGAATCCGAAATGATCCGATTTTTTCTTAACCCAAAATGATCCAACCCAAACCCGATCCGTTCCGCCCATTTGCCACCTCTACGCGGCCATATCAAATTTCAAATTGTATACATAATGATAAGATATAAAAATGATACAAAAAAAGACATAATTTATAAATTGATAAAAATTATATATAAAATTAATAAAAACAAAAACAAAAATATTATGTTCGAAATATCAAAACATTTTATATGAGATAAACATGAGTTATGTATACAAATTATCAAGTTTACATGTGATAAGAATTTGTGGTTACTGTATTAAAGTATGTATATTATTTGACGATGGCGTTAATTAGGCATTGCTTCTAAAAAAGAAGTGATAGTTAATGCCCTTGTTGGAAGTTTATAGGCAGGCAAGACGAAAGATGATTGCGAGGGTCCACACGGATGCGTTTGAGGAGACTTCGGTTGGGTGCGCCTAATTGTGGCGCTGATTATGCGAAAAAGGTCCAAAAGGGTGATAGAGAAAGACATGGCCTCCACCACCATCCTCTCTGGGATTTGACCTTTGAAGCCACAGCCAACTAGGGATTTTCTTCTTTTTCAAAAGAATGGAAGATCTAAATTCGACATTTTGAAAAACATATGTAAACAATTGCATTTCGGATGAATGTATTGTGCTTTGTAAGAATAGATTGCAAGAGATTCGCAAGTGGCCAAAACTAGGTCATTGACGCAACAAGGCATTGCAAAAAATACGGATATATATAAATATACAAAAAAAGAAGGTTTACAGGAAAGCAACCAAAGCTCACAATAACACAGATGTTCACCAGCGGTGCTCTAAAAAAGGAACAAACGCAAATGTCATTTCTCAGAATTGGCTGCCGAATCTACAATGGCAGAAACCTTCTTCTGCAACTCTGGCTTATTTGCTCCGACAAGTTTGTCAATTTGCTGCCCATCTTTGAGGAAGAAGAAAGTAGGGGTGGCTTTAATATCCCATGAAGTGCTGAACTCCTGCATCACACAACCGTATGCATTTTTCAGCAATCAATTTGGATACTTCGTAACAAACACATTAATTTATCTTAGCTAAACAGGGAAATCTATTGATCTGATGCTCCCCATCATATAAACCCTAATTTCCTACAATGGTGATTTGAACCAACAACCTCCAAGATATCAAGATCAAACCGGTAGTCTGCCCATTTAAGATCCTATTTCTCTTGTGAAAGAGGACAAACTTCTTGAAGCAGCAAGTTCCCCTAACAGTACTAAGAGTAGGACAAACTTCTTGAAGCAGCAAGTTCCACTAACAGTACTAAGAGTATATATTGTCATGATATGGTCCACACTGCTCTGCCAAGTGGATGTCTCCTCAATCACATACATACATACATACATACATATATTCACTAGCTGCAAAAAATTAATAAATGCAAGAATATACAAACAAAAAAAAAAACACAAACACACAAGTATATACAAAGCAGGAGGTGGCAGATAGACAGAGATATTACAAAATACTTTTTGATACTTACAGTTAGCTCATCAACATCTATCAACAAGAACATCAGAGAAGGATATTTCTCCGAGAGTTCGCAGTAAAATGGTGCAAGCATTCTACAAGGTCCACACCATGCTGCACTGAAGTTTGCAATTACCTGATAATTAATTGGGCTTCAGACATTAGATCAAGGCATCATAAACAAACAAAAGATTCTCAAGCAACCAAAAGAGATATAACATCACTCATAATGCAAAGGGACATTTAAGAAATGATGGCAAGATTCCTTTACTAGAGTTACCGCTGCCTGTAATCTTGCCTGAGTAGAAAGTGGAAACTTACTATTTTGCCATCTCTCTTTGCTTCAGACAACTTCTGATCCCAATCTTCTTTGGATGTAACAGGGTGCACATTTCCACCAACAAACTCAACATGCTGTTCTGAATCAGCTTGTTCAAACCGAGACTACAAGTATCACAGGCATCATAGATCTCTTCATACAACTTTAACAAGGCAGAAAAGAAAAAGAAAAGCCAAGCAGGGTTGTGCGGTAAGTCTTGAAACAAAATAAATAAAGTAGTATTTAGAGGCACAATATCTAAGTCATTAGAGTTGTCACTAAAGTAAAATGCTTATTTTCTTTTCCATAAATAAATGTTAAATTGATATTTTTACAATAAATAAATGATCGTGAATCAACAAAGAGGTTAGAATACTGGTTCCACTAGCAAACTACAAAATATATCCATATACTAAATACCTGAATAAAATAAAATTTTAAAAAATCAATTTATGGTATATTAATAGCATGAACAGATCGATACAAACACTAAAACGCAAAAAGGAACAAAATCCAATAGCTACCGGAGAACATATACTTTCAGTTCCCAAGAAAAAGTAGGAGCTCAACTGTTCTGCTTCTCAAGTTCTTCTCGAATTTTTTAATTTTCTTATTCAAAGCTGTGGAATAGTCCTTATTCATTGCGCCTTTACCTCAAACCAAGTTAACCAACTCACACACCCAATAATGGAAGTAAAATATCAACAAACTTTAATTTCAAAACATTCAGAATTCAGTAGTTTGTTTAATTAAAGATTTGTTACATTTTGGCCAAAAAAAATTCTTTCATCAGGTAAATCAAGTCATTCAAACCTTAAGAAATTAAAAAAATATATATTTTATGTTTGTGTAGTATAATTACTATTCAGTAATTCTAAAAAGAACTAAAATAATAAATGCAAGAAAGCCAAGAAAAAGGAAGAACAATAATAACAAAAAATAACTCTTAGGCAAGAAAGAAGGAAAGATATATCACAGGAAGCAACAACAGACCTTAAAGGTAACTGAATAGTGCTAAATCACTTACCCTACTGAAGCAGTGTCCCATATTTTCTAAATTGCCAATACGCCAGCTGCAGCTATGTCTGAGCACCCTGAAAGTTGGAAAGGCATCAAAGTCCAGAAACCATGGAATAAGCCCATGGTAAAGAAACAATAAAACTATCACTTCATTCAAAAATAACCACTCATAAAGCAGTCAAACTAAATCCTTCTACTTCCATAACCACAAGAAATTCCAAAAGGCATAATAGCTCTAGTTTTGTTGCCTAATTAACAGTCATTCGATGAAATTGTAAAGGAATGTTAAGCTTAAAAAAGTCAACTATTATTAACAACAAGTCATCAACAACAACAAATGAACTCTAACTGTCCATTTAGCAGTCCCAAAATAATGTAATATGATTAGTAAATAAGGGAATATTGGGGATATTAATTTTAACAGCTCACCAAAGTCCAAAACTCCCACAGCTTTGGGTAACCCACTGATGTAACCAATGGAAGAAGAAAGGTAAAAATCTCTCTAGACTTGAGCACATTCTTCAGCATTTCTCTAACAAAAACTATAAAATTTCATCTTTAGATTTAGGAAGTCAAGGTAGATCCTGTTTTTCAAGCCCAGAAATGATGAAGATCCAAAAACCAAGTCAATTCATGCTGCTTTGCTTTCTCAAATCTTTGCCATAAAGCAAAAGCAAAAAAGAAAATCCTATTGATTGAGCAAATAGACAAAATGTAACAACAATTTCAATATATTACTAACATAAAGACATAGCTTTCTTACTTAAACTAGCAAATTTTTAAGTTTTAATTAAAAAAAAGCTTTTAAAAAAAATCAAGAACAAAAAAAGGAAACAGTAAAAGAATAATCTGAAAGTCCTCTATAGATGGAAACAAAGTGATGAGAAAGCAAATTAGGAATGTAAAGCAAAGGAAATTAATGAAACTCATAGAAGAAAGAAGAAGGCAACATACCTGAAAAAATTAAGCGCCTAATCCCCGATTAGATGCGTTAATCAATGCAACAATTGCAGTTCAAGAACTATGATTGGAACAAGAAATTAAAAAGAAAGAAATAAAACTAATCAGAAAGATTTGGGTTAAAAAGTTTTTGATTTTTTGAACACTTGAAATTTCTGAAAAATCAATTGAGAATGGGTGAATAAGAAAAAGCCGAACAATCAAACAAACAGAAATGGAGTGAAGCGTGAAACGACCTATGCCGTGACCGTTTGATCCTCACCTTTGACAGAGAAATTACTCATATGCCCCCAAATTTTCACTGTTTTTACATCATCAATTCGGACTACCTTTGATCAAAAAAATATTCCCTTCATTGTTTTTGTTTGTACATCAAAAAATATTATTGGCATCCTCCTTTTTATAAGAAAAAAGTTTTATCATTATATACAAGAAATTGAGCTTTTCATTTTTGTAAATATGACTTTATATATATAGTTGGTTCCTGGACATTTTTTTTAATTAGTTTTTTATCTTTTAATATACCTTAAAGAGTACGTTAAAACTTAAAAGCATATACATACATATATATATATATATATATATATATATATATATATATATATATTATTGGAGTTTGTGGAGAGCCATTCTATAAGAAACCAACTAACGTACAACTAATTGGTGATCTTGATATATCAAAAGTTGTCCTAATTTTATTATACTATAAATATGCAATTTTTTTTTCATGTAAAGGGTTTCTAAAAATTGATAAGAAAACCTAAAACTATCATAAATGTAAGCAAATTGCCAAACCAAGTAAATTTTGTTTTGTGTGTGTGATTATTTAATTATCGAATCACATAAATCTAATCTTGTATATGTAATTATTCTTTCTCTTATTTGCCAAATTAGTTGTTAATATATATATATATATATATATATATATATATATATGTATGTATGTATGTATTGTTAAGATTGATGTCATTGAAGGAAAGATCGACTATGTTAGGAGGCTGGAGTATTGGTAATACAAGTTGTTTATTTATTTAATTTTTTGTTCATAAGGAAATCCAAGGAAAAAAAACAAAAATCAGATCTTAATCCTAATCCTTCTAAGGAAGAATAATATCCGTTAGGTCAACCTTGAGCATTAATACAAGTATATTAGTTTCAACAGGAAGCTATCCCCTATTGAATATTGCCATAATCAAAGTCCAAAGTCCACACACTAGTCTACCAAGGTGGTCTGATCAAGCCAAAGAGTGAAGCTTCCATTTCTTTACAATTGCCCCTTCCTGCACGTTGTCCATTTTCATTATTGTACGAACACAAAATGCTTTCACATGGCTACATAATGGCAACAAAAGATAAAAAGGTGGCATATCTCTCTTTATAACAATAGGCCCCACCTTCCATAATGTTTCAATACAGAACAGTAAGTAAGCACTTTAGGGCTAGAAAATCTGATACATTACCGATGCTAATTCCACATCGAATGAAAGATGGACTTCACACAAGTTACAAAGTGCACGATATAAAAATGCCCACATAGTTCTATTCTCCGATATCCAAAGCATAAGCACAATGACCAGTACCTTTTGGAAAACACCCCCTCCCTTCCTAAAAGAAAACATAAAAAAGTTAACACATTCGACAACATACAAAACCCATAGGTATTACACGCTAACCACCATCATCCCATGGCATACTTCTGGGTCCAGCTGCGTGCAGTAGCTTCATACTTAGCACGATCAGTCTTATACATGTGAGCAATCTCCGGAACAAGTGGGTCATCAGGGTTTGGATCAGTCAGCAATGAGCAGATTGAGAGCAGAACCTGATTTGCACTTGAGTTAGTATTTCTACAATGTGTTCTAATTTTTAGACAATCTCTATTGATTTGCACCAAAATTACTCAATGTTCCAATAAGCAGCAGCAAAAGTCCATGAAAGGACGGATTAGTAATAATAACATAACGGTTCATTATCAAAAGTGACTTAAGTTAATGCATATTCCCAGTAAGATTTGATTAAGGTCGTCTTTCTGTTCCGCTATTAATCACTCAGTTTCCAGAAATAAATTTACACACAGAGGGTAAAAGTGCTTATTGTTAAATTTATGCAAATCCATATAAACTACAAGTCTAACTCTAACTGTAACCAATAGACAATCATTTTACCCTCTGAAGATTGAAATCGTTAGAAAAGGTCATATTCTTTTATCTTCCCAGGGAAGTTTTGTGCAGCCATGCATGGCAGAAATGCATGCCATTTTCGGCCAGAACGGAAATTCTGGACATAATTGTACTAGAATTACCATAAAATTAGCTGGAGTAAGGTCAAACCTTGGAAATGGTTAGTGCTGGGCTCCACTGTTCTTTTAGGATATCAAGACAAATGCTCCCATTGCTGTTGATGTTTGGATGGAAGACCTTGGTCCTAAATGCAACCTAAACAACAGAACGGCATATCCATCGAAGGAGTATGTATGACTCAACCAACCTTTCACTCATACCACAAAGGGTTACAACATTGCAGGCGTAGTAAATTACCTTGGGAGGTTTGAAAGGATAATCCGGAGGAAAATGAATAGTAACTAAAAATACACCTCCTGCATAAGGGCTATCAGAGGGGCCCATAATTGTTGCTTGCCAATGAAACATGTCTTCAGCTACGGGACCTATTGCAAAAAATGCAAGCATCCAAAGGTTACTATAAATGACATCCATTGATGAACACAACATTTATCATCTATCCTTTCATTAACTAAACAAAAAGGAAGAATGCATACCTACAAACTTATACAGACAGGTAAGGTTCACAAGTCTACTAACAAATACTAATAAGTGAAAATGGAAATAGATGATAATCCACAACCACCCCAAAATCTAGCTTTTGAGAGGGTGAGGGCTAAAAAACCAGTTAACTATAATATAAGAACAACTAACAAGCTTCCCAATCACATCAAAATCGAGTTGCATGAAGAAAAAATAAGAGACAGAAACACCATATGAAAGCTAAGGTGTAAGGAATGGGACTTGAAACTTTGCAACTAATACTTTTGAAGTTTCGGGGCCATGTTCATGATAAAAAGTTCTGAGTCTTAAGCAGTCAGAAGGATAAAAGCAAACTTATGTATGCATATATAAAAATGTATAACCAAATACAAACAGTGTTTTGTTTAGAACTTAATCGATTCATAACGATGCAGTTGAAAACAATGAAAAAGGTAGTCTGACCACACATAAACGACAATGAACAGAACATGAAATCAGAGCAATCCGGAGGGAAACCAAACTGGTAGAAAAAAAGCACGAACAATATTATTTTAGGAGGCATAAAATCGAATACCCGCACTGCAAGAAGTGGGTGGATCCTTCTGCAAATCCTTGAGTTCCTTCAGAATCCGCTTTGAAGCCATGGCGCTCAAACAGAAGACAACACAAGGATCCTAACTGGACTGGAGCCTGAAGAAAAAGAAAACTCATACCATAAAAGACAATATATGGAATCCACAGGGAAACAAACCTTGAAGAAAGTAAAAAAAAGGAAAAAAAAAATACCTAAGCCAGACGAAGAGAAGAGAAGAAAGACGGAAACAGCGGTAAAAGAGAGCAAACGAGGTTTCGAGTTTCACACTTTGAGGTAGATTCCTCTCCTCCTCTCCTCTACAACCGCTTCTTCTCCAGCCGCAATCCCTTGATTTTGCACTTCAAACTCAGAGTCGCCAGCTGAAAACAGAAAGTCGGAGAGAGAAAGAAAATTGGGGTTCTCCAGACATTGTCATACACGTCTGACATGTCCCCACTCACTCCTTAACTCGGCTCCAAGGTCAATAATTCGGACAAGGACGATATATTTTTATTATTACTTTAATAAAAATTTAGAAAAAAATTTCAGTTGATTTAATCACAAGATGCAATTGGCCAAAGAAAAATCGTAACAATGAAACCAAATTGTAACGAATTAACATTAAGTTCAAATTTATATTGATTTTAATTCAATTTACTTTTGAATTCAATTGAGTTTAGTTTTAAAATTTAAGTTTCATTTGATAAAATTTTAAAGTTTTTTAACTCAATTAGTTAAATTCGAATTCAATGTAATATATTTAATTTTTAAAAATATATTATAAAAATAAAATAAATAATTAATAATAAAATTAAAAAACATATATTAAAAAAAATTTGTTGTATTCACTAACGATTTCAAACTTTCAGTCAAGTATTATTATACATGAATTTAATTCCATTTATTATTACTCATATAGCTTCAGTTTGAGATTGACATGAAATAATTAAATTAAATTTAAATAATCATCCATTATTAACTTGAGTTATTAAAAACTTATCTTAATCAGGAAACAGAAAATATTTTCATATAATAATAAAATAATAAATAATCTCCAATAATGTGAAAAAATAAATAAATAATCCCCAATTGAAAGTTGACAGAGACAAAAGTAAAGAGGGTGAAGCGATTGAAAAGCCCTTGGAGTAAAGACAAGAACAATTCCTTCCATAATCCTTTCATAAAATATATTTTAGTCACTAAAATTGAATTCCATTCTTCGTTGGATCGAATCTAAAGGAAAATGGAGGATGAGAAGAAGAAAAAGAGAAACAAGAAGAAGAAAAACAGACTAAAACTACGGAAGATGATGTAGATCAGAATAATCATGGCGGTAATTCTCAAAATGGCGACAATGCGGAGCTGGATCTGGATACGCATCAGCCTAATGGCGCTCTTGCCGTATGTGAATTCCTTTTTTTTTCCTTTATTTTAGTTGATTGTACGCAATTCATTTTCTCTTTGTTACGAAATAAAAAATGATAATTCGAATGTATATGTAATATTTATAAATTATTTGTTTTCATCTTTTCTTTTTCTAATCTAGCAGTAAAATATAATTTACATCAAATTTGTGATTGCGAATTTGCTATAGATCTCTTTCTCAGTTATGTAAAAGTTTTTCATGGACTACCGTTGATCCTTGCTTATTTATATGTATCTTAGGATTATCAATATTTTGTAATGCAAATGAATGTTTGATTGCCATGACATAAGCTTCTAGTATAACCACAGCTCTCCCTTAAAACTTTTTAGTGTTTTAGATTTCTTTAGGAGCTGTAATTTTCTGATATATAGAGTGGACAGTAGAGTAATACTATAGAATAATGGAAATTCGTTTGTGGTTGAATATGTAATTTGCTGTTGCGGTTACCATTTATTGTTGATGCATAAACTATATTGCTTTCTTCTTGCAGAACTCTGCTAAAGAGATGATTGAAGAATTACAAAAAGAGAATGAATCACATGTACAGAAAGAGGTAATAGAGATTCATCTAATTGTGGCAATTGACAAGCAGATATTCCGTCAACTTGCTTTTTACCCTTATACTTTCATTTATTTATTTGCCTAGGATTTGGTTGTTATCGCTAAACACGACTTAACTTGTTGCATTTCTACAATCTACTTTTCAAGAAACAATCCAACACTTACAAAAGGAAAATGAATCTGACATACAGAAAGAGGTTAAATCGATGTTATCATGGGAGGAAATGAGTAAATTATCTTGTTAATTTTTGTTTAAAAGATAAAATGTTTGCTTTTTCTTGCTCTCTTTCAATTGTATTATCAAATTCCTTCCTTTTTTTGTATTTAGTTTTATAGCTTAAGCATTTGTGTGATACAGGTTACCCTAGAAGAGACAACCAATGAGTTAAGAAATGAGTTTGATTCACACCTAAAGAAAGAGGTAATGTGTTAAATCTTTTCTACTGCAAAATTTTCCGAAATCACACACACACACACACACACACACACATATACATATATACAGACGAAAAAGGAAAACCTGTTCTCTAATTTGGTCGTGTTTAAACTTTTTTTTTTTTTGGTGAAGCACAAGTGACTTACTTTCTTCTTATAGGTTTCCTTAGAAGAGACAATCCTCAAATTACAACATAGAAATGATTCACACCAACAAAAAGAGGTAATGCAGGGATGAATTCTGTGAGCTTTTGCATACAGAAAGGATGGCTTTACCTTTTTCTATCTGCAAGATGTCAAACAAAAAATTTCTGATTTCTCTCTTGTTGATGCACAAAGTAACCCACTGTCTTCTTCCAGGCTTCTTTAGAGGAGACAATTGAACAATTGCAATATGAAAATGAATCACACATGCAGAAAACGGTAACATACTGTGTTTTCCTTTTTTGGTACAACATACTAAAGTTAACATGTTTTTTTCATACAGACATATATGTGGCATAGAAGGCTAATATTTTCCTGAATTTTATTAAAATTTTCTCTATTTCATTCTCACTGCTATATCTTAAAAGATGATTTACAGGCTGGTTTAGAGATGAATATCGTAGAATTGCAGAATGAAAAAGGATTATGGCTTCAAGAAAAGGTAAGTTAGGTTGATAGATTATGACTTAAGCACAATATCTTTCCACATCTTGTTTTCCTTTAATTAACCCTTATCCTTTAATGACAAAAGCACTTCTAATTAAAACAGCTGTCTGTCTCTTTGTTGCTTTAGCATTGTCTTAGGAAATTTTGGGATGAATTGGTTATTCAGTGTCATGGAACATGCAGGCCAGCTTGGAAGAGAAAATCAATCAGTTGCTGGAGGAAAAAGCGGCT
Source organism: Heritiera fomes (assembly GCA_032173925.1). Classification (NCBI taxonomy): domain Eukaryota; kingdom Viridiplantae; phylum Streptophyta; class Magnoliopsida; order Malvales; family Malvaceae; genus Heritiera; species Heritiera fomes. Next base: position 43,960,618 of record JAPDPM010000004.1, read on the forward strand.
CTGGATCTGAAAGGGGTAAATTTTCTATTTTTCTTCACATTAGTTTTCTGGCTGTCTTTTTAAGTTTTTTGTGTTTGTGTTTTTCAGGCTTAAACCTTTTCTGGGTGTATGTAATTCTGTTGCTTGCCTAATTGTGTAGTTTTTCATACAGATTTGTGGTTTGTGAGCTTGAAAAAATTTGGATAATATGTGCAGGTCAACTTGGAGGAAAATATTAAACAGCTAGAGAGAGAGAAAGAGTCTTGGATTCTGACAGAGGTAGTCAATTTTTGCTCTTATCATGTGTGTCAATATTGCACTTTTTCGGGAGACTGTGATCTGTTGGATGCAAGAACCTGGGATCTAATTGGATTTTATACTGTGTTAAGGCTCTTTCTGTGATCTGCATTTTTGAGAGTCTTCAGGGTTACGTTGCGATTTATGGTTTTTCTTGGGAAATGGCGATGTATCAGGAGTAAGGACTTGAGATTGAATTGAATTCTGGACCATGTCAAAACCCTTTTTATATAATTTCCTTTTTGGGATTGTTGGGAACTTTGTGTATCTTTCTCATGGTTTTTCTGTTTGTGATAAAATTCGTTTCATTTTCATCTTCTATCTACATCTGAAGCATTAAAACTTATTAGCAATTAATTTTGTTGTTCTAATTTAAAAATTCACTGTTTACAGAATTCCACCAAGGATGCAATTTCTAGCCTTAACCGTGATATTATAAGACTAAAAATGCAGGTACGGCATTTTCATCCTTGTGCTTAAAGAACTTACTTTTGCTAGCAAGTTTGGACTTTATTTGTGTGATTAAACCCCTTTTTTGCGGACATTACTCATATAAGTTGATTCGCAATTGTTAGTAACATCAACTTTGTGCTGCACAAATCTCAACCGATTTGCATTGAAACTCTTTTTGTTCTGATGTGGAAATTAAAACAAAGCTTGGCAGGTGGTTGAGTTGGAAGAATCCAGAAGCAAGCTTTTGCAAGAAAATCAGCTGCTCACAAATAATGTATCTGGCCTGCGGTTACATATTCAAAACCTTGAAAGGAACGTGCCCTCTGGTCCCTCGTCAGATGAAGCACAAAAGGTTCTCTTCCTTTCACTTTTTAGCTCTGTGTTGACTATTCTCTTTCTGATTGAAGCAAATTTTGCTATATTCACCATATTTGAGGACTCATGAGATATATTTGGTCTCAATGTTTGTATGGAGTTTTGCAGCTATACAGAAACATTCAAATAAATATGTTATTAATTAGTTATGGTCCACTTAGCAATTAAAGGTTGTAACGTACAGCATTTATGTCTGAAGAAATTTAGGAAGAGACAACAATGTAATTCACTAGTTTTCTCTAATGTAGGAAGCTGCTGGCATTGAGGACCTGAACTCTCAGATTGAGGCAGCAAGTGCTCTTGTCAACAAACTGATCCTCGAGAATGCAGAGCTTGTTGAGAAGGTGCCTTTTATCATGCAACACATAATGATTTATTTTTGCTACTATTTTTCTTCTTAAAGCCAATGTACAAGGACCTTTTCACATTCTGAATGTGCCTAACTTTGCTGCAGGTGAATGAGTTGTATGTTAAGCTTGAGCGACAAAGTATGGCAGTGGAACAGTCTACAGTTATTGAAATATCTGATCCTGTACCTCAATCCATTGAGAATGGTTCTATATCGGCTCCAAAGTTGGATTCTCTAGAAGCTGCTCCAATTAACAATGGCAAAATTGATGGTGTGAATGTCGATGAGCAACCTTCTGCCCCTCTTCCCCTCTCTGTTGAAGCAGAGGGCTCAGGAGAAATTGTGCAAATTCCTCTGAATGATACTGATGCGAGGGGTTTGGAGTGCAAGGCTATTGACAGTGAAGAAAACACTGTGCTACTCACAGATGCTCCCCTGATTGGTGCTCCATTCCGGTTAATTTCATTTGTCGGTAATTATGTTAGCGGCGCTGACCTGGTTAACAACACTTCAAGATCTGAGTCTTAAGTGCATTTTTGATTTACTATTGAATATACATGGTATACCTTTGAACCAGAGATGACAGATTACCCTACATACATTGTTTTTGTACCGAGTAAATGTATCTGCCAAAAGGGAAATACTAATTTTAATGTTTGGCATATTTTGTGGATAACCGTCAGCCTTGTTCCTCTTTGTTCACACCATTTACAATGTTTCGAACGAGATAACATGTTACAGACGGCAATCTTTAGTCGAGCACATGCAAAACATGTGTTACAGACTGATCTTTAGTCGAGCACATGCAATTTTAGGTTTGACACTTCCGTCTGTGTGCGGGCGGAGACATGCAATGGCCTAACGTGTAACAAAATATCTTGAATGGAATTGTGAAAATTAATGTATTTCAATAAATACAGAACGGATGCGATTATTCCCCTAATTCTCCTAAAAACTTTCTACAATTCCGAGCCCTCTTTTTCTTTCACAGTTTACATTAAATCTAGATAGGGCAGAAGAGAAGATGGCAGACACATCTTGTTTTGCTAAAAAACTAAAGGAATCACACGGAATTATTTGACTGTTGAGCAAGATAGATATGTAACACGAATCCTCACTTTTGTTCATGGCAGATTAATCACGGGGTTTGAGCATTTGAGCCCTTGGACCTGTTGTCCTCTGATGAGGGCCTGTTTTCCGAATCAGATGGCCGGATTTCTTCAATCATCCTAGTTACTTCCTGCATTGTAGGCCTTGAGTCTGGCATCCTTCCCACACATGTCATTGCTATCTGAAGCATCTGCACCAGCTCTTCTTCAACATTTTGATATTTCATAAGTTCAACATCAAACACTTCAGCAGTCCACTCTTCTCTAACAACAGACTGAACCCACCTTGGAAGGTCGAACACGTCTTCATGACCTGATGATTGGACTGGTGCTTTGCCTGTCAACATCTCTAGGAGAAGTACACCAAAACTGTAGACATCTGACTTTTGAGTAAATTTTCGAGTTTCAATCACCTCAGGAGCTCGGTATCCTATGCTTCTAGATGGAAGCGTTGGGAAAGTCATTAAAGAAGTCAATCCAAAATCAGAAATGCACCCTTGCAAGTCTTCTGCAAGGAGGACATTGGAGGACTTGATGTTGCCATGGATGAATTTTCCACCTCCAGAAGAATGGATATGGGCAATGCCTTTTGCTGCTCCCATGCAAATCTTTAACCTGGAATCCCAGTCTGGAAGCGCACGTCCACTTTCCCTGTTTCCTGTAATGAAATTGCAAACAAAGCACAGTGAAAAGGATTATCTTTCAGAATACTAATCAGAGCATAAAAAATTTGTGCAGTAGACAACTGCTTTCTCCTTTCTGCACAAGCTACAGAGGCGTTTGATCGGTTAATTGATTTTTAAACATGATAGCAATTTATAATTCAGGAGCTAAAATGAAAAAGAATATAAGCTGATCGGATGAATGTACCATGCAATAATGAGGAAAAACTGCCGGCTGCTTTGTAGTCATAGACCAGCAGCTTCTCATCCTTGGAATAGTAATAAGCACGAAGAGGCACAAGATTTGGATGCTGACCAAGCCTTCCAACAATTTCCATTTGTTGTTCGAATTCTCTTTTCCCTGCAACAACTTCTTTCAGCCTCTTCACAACCACTGTTGTTCCTTCCTCCAAGATGGCCTTATAGGTTGTACCATAACTCCCTTTTCCTAGCACTTCAGCTGAAGCTCTCAACAAATCCTCGAGATCGAAATTATAAGAACAACCTTCAAAGAAAACCAGCTTGTTCTTCTCAGCCTCTTGCACTCCACTCCCAAAATCCTCCTTAGGCTTATCACTCCTTCCACCTTTCCCTTTCGATGTAAGAGTACCTTGACCATCCTTTTTCCTTAAACAGCAAAGTACTAACACAATCAACAAGAAAAACACTAGTGCTGAACCCCCAACTGCTATGGCAATTATGACACCTATACTTAATTTCTTATGGGAGTCCTTTCTCGGATTTTTTGGTACTGCTGGTGGAGGTAAGTTAGTGGTGGAAGGCGAAGGTGCAGGGCTGATTGCAGGACACTGGTTCAGTGGAGGCCCACATATATTGTTTCCTACAAAAGAAGAAGCAGGGAACTTCTGGAGGGAAGATGGTACTGATCCATTTAAAAGGTTGTAGCTCAAATTCAAAAGCCTAAGCCTTGGAAGATCGAGATTGGGGATAAGTCCTGTAAGGGAGTTATTCTGGAGGATTAAACCAGTCAGGTTTGTTAACTTTTGAATTGTAGTTGGAATGTTGCCTGTGAAGGAGTTGAAGGAGAGATCAAGGAAATTCAGATTGGGAGGGAGAGAGGAAGGTATTTCGCCCGAAAAGTTGTTATCCTGAAGGTACACATAACGAAGAGAGGGAAGGGAGAGTATATCAGATGGAAGGTTCCCACTGAGGCGATTGGATCGGAGACTGAGGATCATGAGAGCATCCAGCTTTCCAAGTGTGTTGGCTGGAATTGGACCATGCAGTCCAACACCAGGAAGGTGGATGCCTAGCACACGTGATCCATCCTTGGTGCAATTGATGCCAACCCATGAAGTGCATGCTGCGGTAGCTGAACTCCAGTTAAGCTTCCGCCCATGAGGAACTATAGCAGAGAATTGTAGGAGGGCTTGCTCATCTGAGACTAAGTCAGCAATTGTTTCCAAAAAGCAACAAAGAAACAGGAAGGCAAATGCAGCAAAATAGGATGGCAGCTTCATCTCAGTGGTCTTCATTCCCCTGGCAAAGCAATGTAAGTTTAGAACATGTGTTTTCCTTCCCCAAACCAGAACAAAGTAGAAAAAAGTTCTCTTATGTGATAGGCAGTAGTGGCAAGACAAAGAAATAACTGCACGATCAAAACAAGTAAATCCAATACCTGACAAATTTTAGATCATACAAATAGTTAAAGATTACTTCAGCCTAAAGCTTTCTCTTTTATCTTTTCGTAACAGTAACAATATGTTTTTTCCCCTTTTTTTTCTTTTTCCCATGAAAGATAAGAAGTTAAAAATTTTCAAACAGCATAATAAAATGACATCCCCATTTTACTGGAGTCATTTAACTGATCTTCTTTCCACAATGCATTATTAATAATGATCATCTCCTTTGAAGTTTAAAAGAACAATCACCTTGTTCACACAGAAGAAATCATATGTTTTAGTGGCTTGAGTGAGTCACTAAACAAGGATAAACAGACATTTTCTGAAAAAGTTTAATTAGTAAAGAAAGAAAGGGATGCCATGGGAGCCAGTCTTTTATCAATAGCTTTAGTTTTTTGTCTCATGAATGATGAACAATAAGAACAAAGATGAAAAACTTGTAAGCATCCAGAATTATTTAAAGTAAAGCCATCACCAAACTGGGTTCAAAAGCATAATCCTTTTTCTCAATAAAGAGAAAGCAATGAAGTAAAGCTAGCAATACAAAACCTTAAAAGAATGGCATTTTCAGCTTTTAAATTTCCATCTTCATCATAGTCAAAAGCAGTCAATACTTCGGCACAATATAGGAAAAGAAACTAGAGAACAAAGAACAAACATAATCTTCAGAAACATAGAGACTTCAAATGAAGATAGAAAAAATCATTAACCATAAGAAGATGCAGAACAAAACACAGAGAAAAAATAACAGGAGAACATGAGATAAAACATTTGTTAGTCAAAGTTTTTTCAGCTCAAATAAGCAAAAAGCAATGACAAGAAATTTACTTTTAATGAATCAGAGGTTTTCAAGTCAAGCTTTTGGTATGTGGAGCCATGGATACAACAGCCGGGTAAGAGACGACAGCAGTTTATAAAGGTTTTGTCGCTCAAAGGCGCTAGCTTTATTTGACCCTTAAACGTATTAGTTTTTCAATCGAATACTACAACCATTGCTTGAAACAACTAGTAGTAGTACTGTAGGCAAAGGACTAAAATTCTTTTCCTTTTTCTTCGAAAAAAAAAACCCGAAAATCTGAAGCTGAAGAACACAATGTCGATATAATATTCAAGATTTTCGCAAAATTCTATGCTTAATTTGGCTTCTAAGTCCAAAATCCAAATTTTAAAGAGAATACAGAGCGAAGCGATTTTCAAATGGAAAACAAGTCAGAATTGATTTGAATCTATGATTTTTTTTTCCGGAAGCAACTACACAATTCCTTAGAAAAACAAGGACCCACCACCACGTTTTTGAGAAATTTTTGTTCTTGAAGAACCAAACGCAGGGAATTCCAGTTAAACAACCAAAATCCGGAAAACAGAGGAGATTTCTTCAAGAACAAATCATGATGAGGATAAGACATTGCCAAGAGAGAGAGGAGGAACAAACCTTTACCAAGGATGGGGTAGGAAGCGCAAAGAGAGGAAGACGCTGAGACAAAGCACAGGGTTTGGAGAGGAGAAGAAGCTAAAATGGCAATTCTTGGATTCCTTTAACGGCATTTCTTCACCAATACGCTGAGCAAAAAAGAAAGAGGAAAAAAGAGAAGAAAGCAAAGCAAAGCAAAGCATAAATTAAAGGAGTTAAGCTGCAGTGCAGAGTGCTGTTGGTGTTTTTGATTTTGGAAGAGCCGACAGCCAACGCTTGATCGTCAAGCTAACGTCGGCCTTAAACTCCGAATTGCAGATCTCGAAGATTCTTCGTCCCGTTGCTAGTCTTATATTTCGGGCGACGTAATCAGAAAATTGTTTGACTAAAGCAACCCAAATTGACAAATGAATGCTAAACCACAACAATATCCTAATAAAGACGTTACTATCAGACTCAGTAGAGTAGGTGTAGGTTGACACACTGGACTCACTCCCTTTCCATTAACTGTTTCACAATTTAATACTGTCAACTAAACGGCAATTAGTTGACCTTCTTCTTTCTTTCTTTTTTTAATCAGTTTTTTTATGTCAACTTATCCAGTTCTAAATTTTATTAGCATGAGGATTGAAGAACAATGAACGGATGAGGGTTGAGAGCTGAGAGGACCCATGGCATGAGGGAGAATTATGTGACAGAAAAGAAATGGTATAATAACAATGATGATTCATACTACTTTCATGGTAAACCCCTCCCCATTGTTGGGTGGTTGGGAATACTCTTGTCAGTGAAGAAGGTCCCCCCGAATCCAGTTGTGGTCAGGTTTTCTGTCAGAAGACACCATTGTTTCAAGCTTACATGCTTCATGCTTCGTTGAATGCTCACATTTATATGTCCAACATATGTAAATCTAACGTATCAAACTATGTCAATAGATAACACATTATAAAAAACATTGTCATTGTTGTTAGGTGGATTCAAATTTTACATTTTTATATTTGCATATTTCTTTTGATCAGGTAATCTTTATGATTATAGTAGAAGATTTTAGGTTTTTGATTTTAAAAACTTGAAGTTATTGGACATCCCAACTCATTTAAGGAGGGAGAAATCAGAAATGAACCGTTGGGCCAAACCCATTAACTTATTTTGTGCTTTTCACTGAACAAGAAAATGATACTTAACCATGCATTTTAGGTGAAAAAGTGATTGGCATGACAGATCAGTATCAGTTTTGATTCATGAATTTCTTGCCAACATTAGGTGGGACTTGAAGGATTGGCTTTGGATTCCTTTGTATATTAGTAGAAGCAAAAGTTACAATAAAAAAAAATACCCTTTTACTTTGAAAACAGATCTAATAAATTGTGTTTGCATAATTTCAAATTATGTAAAATAGAAAAAACGATTGTGTTGTAATCTGCATTTACACATCAAATATCAAATTGTTTCTTTTTTCATGCATATATAATTTTTTCCAAAATTTTAATTTATTTTTTTCTGATCGTTATACAAATTAAAAATAAAAAAGAAGACAAAGTATCCTTCTACTTGACACTTTGAAAGAGATTTCCAACTTCCACTTTGCCCTGTCGGACTGGCAACATTAATGAAGTTCAAAGCAGATGAAGCAATTTGTGTGTATAGCTCGTGTTCATATAATGTAAAATTTTATTTGTGTTTTACAAAACACAAAATTTTAACATCAAAATTCATGTCAAAATATGTCATACATAATTTTTTTTAAAGCTTTTGTCATGTTTGTATATATTTTTACTAATTTTTAATTCGTTTCATTTTCACATATTTTATTTACATTATTTTCGTATTTTGTGTAAAATTACCAAGTTTAATCCAAGGGTTTTGTTACTCACTAAAACAAAAGAAAAAGAAAGAAGCAAAGCTCGAATATTGCTTTCGTATGATTTTCAATCCAGTAGATAGAATACTCCTTTAGATTTACTTTCATCAAGTAGTAAGTGAAGTCATATTTGAGAGAAGTCTTAATAATTGAAGCCCGTGAAGGTGGGGTTGTTCTCAAAGTTTTAATTATCATTTCCTTCATAAAGGGCAAGGTTTGACTTAAAATACTTTAATTATTATTAATATGAGGAATACCCTATTTAGATTTAGTTTGCTTATTATAATCTAAAGTCGCCAGCTTTACATTTACTTTTTTTTTTATTATTATTATTACCTTTATTGTTTAAACGTTTGGTAAATTGTGAAGGCTCTACAAACCAGTAAATTTTAATGTAAAATCAACAGTTAAATTTGTCATGTCAAACCAAGCTTTGGATATATATTTTTAAAAATTTTTTTAAAATATTGCAGTCCATCTATTAGATAAATATCAAATAATAGACATGTAATTCTATTTTTTTTTCTCAATTTCATTTGTTCGATACATTTTTTTCTTGTAAAAAAGTAAAAGAGGAAGAAAAATTCGAACCATAAATCTAATCATTTTTTGGAAAAGAGAAACAACAGTTGTTACAAATTTTGATTGTTCACTTGCTGAATTTGACGTTAAGCCTCGGGCCTTTGACATATAAAATATGCAGTTGTGCATTGAATTGGGATTGACATAGGATTCTTGGTCTAATAATGCAGTTTCCATCGGTTGGTTGTGTTTACAAAGATGCTGCCAACAGTAAGAATTCAAGAAGATGTTTTGGTATTCATTTTATAACCACCTCCACCATGGTTATTCGTTAGTTGAGTAGATTATTAGTATATATCAAATAATAAATGTATATGCAAAGGCCCTTTTGACATTTTTAAAGCTGGTATTCCCTTCCCACCTGCTTCATTTTAGCTTAATCATTTATTTTTCTTCTTGATCCTTGTTTGGAAGGATTTGGTTGCTCTGGCCTGCCATGTTTTAGCTACATTTCCATTTTCTGAATCTTTTTCTCTTTTATTAAAGCAGGAAGAGTTGACACAAATGATTAAAATTTTAATACTCTGTGCAAAACCCTCAAGTTTTAATCTTCACAATCTCTCGTTAATAGAAAATCTGTAAATTTTGAAAAACTTTTAAGTAAAAATTCAATAGATCTATAAATCTAATAATAAATTGACTTTAGCATTGTTGGCTTTAGCATGTGATCATCCTGAGTCAGCTTCAATGGCTCCAATTGCCTGTGTGACAAGAAGAACTTGGATTTGGGCACTAAAAATATGTTGAAAATCAGTTTCATTCTTTACAGGCAAACGGATGAACAATAGAAGAGCCATTATACAGCATTTTTCTTTTGCAGAAACAAGCACTGCCCTCTTCACTCATCATTTTCAGTGGTAAAAGCTGTCGGATTACATTCTTGCAAAGTAACCAAATAATTATAAGAGAACAAAATATAAAAGAAAAAATTAATATGGATTAAGAAGAAGAAAATAAACCCACTTCTTAGATGTTATAATAGCCCAAACGGTTCAGGCAGAGACTCAAATCCATTATCAAAAATGGATCCCTGATCGTATTTATCATCCATACTATGCAACCAGTTTGTATTCTTCAAGTCCTCTTTAAGCAGTATTGCATCATAACGGGAACTCTCATAGATGTCCACCTCACTTAATTTGGCCGAGTATCTCCCATCATGGGAATCACCTGGGTTCTCTGCAGGTCTGCTGATACTATTTCCATTTTCAGAGAAGTCTCCATTTTTCAAGCTACTGGGACTTCCACTACTATTGACAGAGTCTGAAGCACTTAAGGATCGAAGAGAATGGGTTTTGGCAGAGGCAGATCGGATGCTCTGAGGAAAAAGAGTTGTGCCTGAAAGAGAACGAATGCTCCCTGTGCCATTTCTTATGTCCTACATCAGAGATTATAAATGGTGTAAGGATTATCCTGCATGATAGACTTTATATATTCCCATGGAAGAAGGACACTTGTTTCGCAGTAACCTAACATGATGCAGTCTATTACTACTGCAGAAGAATCTATGGAAAAGATGACAACAAATCCAACTGTTATACATGGTATTGCAATTGAAACTCCAAGCTCTTATTTAGCCTCCATTTGGTCAATAATTTTGCTATTTGTGCCTTGCTTTTACATCATTTTTTATTTTTTGCTTTTCATTTTCTATCAAAAAATGAATAAAAGCAAAAATTAAAATGTTTTTGGTTCATTTTTTGCTATTTGTGCCTTGTTTTTGGTTCATTTTTTATTTTTTATTTTTTGCTTTTCATTTTCTATTTAAAAAAAAAAAAAAGTAAAAGCACAGATCAACGGAACCTTAGAATCCAAGTCAATACTTGAGACCCAGACAATTTCTGCTAAAACTTTTGAATCATCGTGATGCTCCAAGTTAAATTACTTAGCAAGTGATCAAGAAAAAGAAAAGGTTTTTAATACGCATCAATGGCTAACATTTGCAATTAGCAGATTTTCACTTAGGAGTTAGCAATTTCATTCAATAAAAAGTAGAGAGTAAGCATACCATATGCCTAATAGCCATATCCAGTGATTTTTTTGAGATGGTCCTCCCTAGTCCTGTGCCATCTGCTGTGGTCACTGAAGACTTTACAGGTTTCCGCATAGATAAATCTGAGACATGTGAGGTCTTTCGTGATTCATGTACGTCAGATGCATGCCCATTGGAATGGGCGCGAGTCCTTCCAGGGGGTTCAGTTAGTCTTCCCCTTGTGACAATTGGTGACGAATGTCTTCTTGGCATATTTACAGAGCCGTTAGTATCTTGGTTTGCCTTCATGGTGACAGAACCACCAGGCCTAGACCTACCAGCAGAGATTGGCCTATCTGGCAAAGTTGTTCTAAGGTTTGGTGGTGTGTCAAGAGGAAAATCAGGGGGCACAACTGTTTGTGGGGGCCGGACTCGTGGACTTGGGGAGCTTGGTCGAGATGATGGAGCTGAACTGCGACCATTTGAAACAATGCGCCCAGCAGAAGGTGAAGCACCAGCTGCTGAAGATACAGAAGGCACTGGATTCCGACGTGTAGGAGTTGATGGACGAGAATTTGAACGAACAGATTTTGAGTTCAAGTTTGCAGGGATTTGTGGCCTAGAAGTTGGAGTTGATGGCCTTGAACTTTGTGAGGGTTGACCCTTGTCAATAGAAGAGCTAGTTGGAGATGACCGGACTTTTGAAGGAGTTGAGGACCGTGATGGTGTTGAGCGGGCAGTTGGAGTTGAAGGTCTTGCAGTAGAAGGTGAGCGGGTAACAGGAGAGGATGGTCTAGCATAAGATGACACAGAAGCTGAGCTTGTATTGAGAATAGAAGTGCTCCTGTTTGAGGAATAGCTATTGTATGAAGAAGAGAGAGAAGGGCGAGTTACTGAACTGCTTCTGGCCGGTCTTGAGGAGTGATTGCCTTCAGAATGTGAAATAGAAAGCTGAAGCAGAGAGATACCGAGAAATTAGTCATTCATGGTTGCAAACTTCAAAGTGGCTGAGGGATTGGCCACCACAGGCTAACTCAACAACAATCAAATGCCAACCAAAAAAGAAAGCAACCACATAGAAAACCATCCCTAATTTTGCCAAAACTTGCAGCAACATGAAAGTTAGGGAAAATAAGTCTAAAAACAAGAATGAAATGCATACCCTTGAAGCCTTTGCAGTTGAAACTGATCTAACTTTAGAATTGCTTCTTGGAGCTATTGAAGTTGGCTGAGATTCGGATCCCTCAGAAGAAGGAAAAAGCGGAGTTCCAGGAGGAGTTAGAAGCCTAACGACATAAGTAATTATTATAAACTGAGAGAGACAAGGATTTCCAAACAGAGTCTAAACTCAAGCCCTAATTGAGTAAGCACAGCAATACATCACCCATAAATGTTGTCAAACAGTTATTTGATCACTAAAGCAATTGAATTTTACCTTTAAGAGCTTAGGCTCTAACAGTTCAACTAAAAATTTGTTTACTTAAGTAATCATTGTAGTATAACATTGTTATTATACAATTTAAACTTCAGATTAACCAAAGACAACTTGAATGCCTAAAACAATGTGAAAGGTAAAGATTCACATTCAGAAAAGGCAGTTCATTAAGATGTTTGCATTCTGCATTCTGCACAACGCAGAGCAGCCTCAAAGTGATATTATGAGACACAAACTAAGCATCATGGAAAAGTGGGTGTGTCTAGGACTATGATCCATAATATTATAGATTGTGAGTCTTCAATTTCTACAAGAGAAAGGCCTTTCCTCTCACCTTTCTTTTCGCAATATCGTATTTAGTCATAGATGAGTGAAATAAGTAAAAGATAACTCCAATTAAAAGCAGAAAGTTGAAACATAATGGTAACCAAACAGATCCAAGGAGAACAATAGTAATAGTAATGATTTACCAGTCATAGTCATGCTTTCCTCCATCAGTAGACGAAAGTAGATCATCAATCCCAACCTTTCCCACTTTTGCTGATCCAAGTGATAGTCTTCCCAGTTTTACTGATGCGACAAAACCAAAACCAAAATCAAAACATTTTAGCACTTTCCTTTTTCCATTTCACATCGGTCAGCTATCACTGCTTAAACGACATCGTTTTGTTCTGAGCCTATATTTGCATTGCAACGAGCAAAGAGAACTCAAAACCATCCATCATTTTCTCATTTCTATTCTATACAAAAAAAAAAAGATTCTTTTTCTGTTGTTGCGAAGAGAATTGAGAAGAAGCTTAGCTAATTGCCTCCTTGAAACCGACAAACAAATCTAATAACCGTATGAAACTAAAGAAAAAGAAAGAAATGTAACCGAGCAGAGGAAGAGTGAATTGTTTGTACCTTCGGGTAATTCATCGGAGGAGGCGACGGAAAGGCTGCGGCGATTCTTGGAGAAGAGATCCAAATTCTCGTCCGAATCCCTGGGGAATAATCCACCGTTCAAACTTTGACCACGGCGGTGATGATACGGCGACGCCGAAATGTTATTGCTATTCCTCCCGCCGCCCATTAGAGATTCTCTTAGATTCCTATTCATCATCTTGGTTGGGTTGTGTCGGGTTCCGACTACTTCCTGCTGCCACTCCTATGCTATGGCTGCTGCTCCCAACCCCAACCCCATCGCTCTTCTTTCTTCTTCTTGTTTTTGTTTTTTGGTTAAAATGCAGCTTTCCTGGAAGAGAAAGAGAGGTTGAGACAGCTAGAGATCTACCGCAAGCAAAAGAGAAATGCTGCCAATGGGACAGTTAGTAACCGCGCTGTCACCGTATCCGTCTCTTTTCTTATTGTAGAAATACTTTTTAATTCAAGTCTTATGTCGGAAAGAGGGAGAAGTGAAGCGGTGTTTAGATCTGTGCAGTGCTTCGCTTCTTCTCTTCAGGATCTGTGCTTTTGGTTACGTAGTCCGACAGCTTTTTCAGTTTTTTATTTTTTATTTTTAATGAATTTATGAATATATAAAAAAAATCTTAATTTAACGAGCGAATTTAAAATATTTTTACGTCTCATTTTCATAATTAATATGTTTTATTTTTAATATATGATTAATAATTATGTTTTAATTATAATGGTAATATTTTATTTTATTTATTTTTCCTAAGTCCTAACTAACAATTGTAAATAAAAATATTTTATGAAAATGTCGGATGCTGATTTTTTTTGAGAGACGTGTTTAACAATTTTAAAATATTAATACAAACAATAGCTTTCTCATTAATTATGAGTTTCCTTTATTATAAAATAATAAAACAATTTCGCAATCTTTTTAGGTAGAAAGAAGCCTCAATGAACCTAAAAGGTTTTTCGCCAAAAAAAAAATCTAAAAGGTTAGGAATGGAAGGATACGTACTTGAAATTTTGGTCCCACTCTTAAAAGGAAAATGACTTTTAATGAATCAAATGTTGATTGATTAAGCTCTGTTTATTTATTTATTTATTTACTACTATCTATTAATTTTTCATGTCTAATTCCCTCCCAACTACCCATTTAGAGGAAAAAGAAAAAACATATAAAATAATTATAATAAGAACAATATAATTGCCATGGAATTAGTAGTTGATTAGAAAATTATTGGTTTTGGTAATGGTAGGTAGAGAGTAGCCACACCACATTTGCTTTGTTGTTCCATTTTAATCTTATAATAATTCCTACGCATAGTATATTCACATCTCACTTTGTTTAAAACATGATTTTTATTTAATTTTGTACCGACAAGACAATCAAAGTTAAATAAAAAAAACTTTTATAAAGCATTGTGAGAGACTATGCTATTAGGCCAATAATCTATGTTGTAGGAATTATTATTGAGTCAAAATTAAATTAAGAGAAATAAAAAAGCATTAAACATGGTGTCGAAAATGGGAATTACTCTACCAATAATTGGTTGGCGTGGGTGGCAAGCGGCCTTCGTCCCTTAAGCAAGGCCAGGGTCCGAATCCTGACTTGTGTATGGAGTGCCAGTGTTGGGAGGGGGACAAGCCTAACCATGCTCTGCTTCTTCCGACTTCGAAATAGGCACCGAAGGTGGATACCAGGGAGTTTCGACCAAAAAAAAAGAAAATGAGAACTACTCTATTTAACAAATCTCTTGTTGATGAAGAAAAAGTTGTTTAATATTTATGACTTTTTGTTGGTTGGTTCCATTCCACTACGTGCAATTAATTCATGACTAGGTAATGCATGCTTTTCAACATATATTCATGTCCACTCGTTTATGACATGAAAAATATTCATGTCTTATACTTGCATAATCCACCCAGTGTAGGATGTATAGTTTATATAAAGCTTGGATTGATCATATATGAAAAGGCTAATTCACAGAACTTAACCTGCCTAATTTGTTTAAATTTGTTTATTAAATAATTAATATCTAAAAATTTAGAAAATAATTCACTATTCATGTTAAAAAGGTTAATTCTATTTAATTATGTTAAATGTCTCATGTCAAAATATAAACCATGTACAGGTCAATCGTTCATGAGACCGGCACACTTTACCTAACCAAAAAATGCTATTATTAATAAATAATATTTTTTATTTAATTTATTTAAAATCCTCTGAAAACAATTTAATCTAAAATATTTAAAAATATTAATACACAATTATAATAATAAATATAAAATGAAATAAAATATTAATATAAGTTCGCAACGTATCCCCTGTTCAATTTATAATATGCACTTTGCTGTACGAAGTTTTTAAACTTGAAAGAAAAACTTTTGGTACAATTAATCAAAGCGAAAGTGGTGCACTTAAGTTTTCGAGGCGTACCTCACTACTAATAAAGCTAGATTCAAATTAAATGCCTTTCAAGAGGAGAAGCATTGTTTGTGAAAAAGAGGGCATGTATGGTTTAATCACAAAGTAATTATTGCTCTCTCATTTATCACATCCCATTTTGTTACGATGTAACATCCAGTTATCACATTTTTCACATATTTTTATACAATTTTACCGGTTAGGTTGTCTGCGATGCCATTAACATTTAACAATAACAATAATAATTGATAAACATTTATTTAACAAAAACGGAATATGAAAATTCTTTTCATATTTCCTTACATCTGACATCCCCTATTGTCCTTATTTCAATAAAGTAGTACTATATACATATGTCTGGAATGTAAAGGAGAAGAGACTATACCTGTCACGTTTAACATAATATGCCTCAGTGCTTTAAACGTAACTATACCCATCTGAGAGCTAATTCTTTCAACTCCGTGTACTTCTTATATGTGGAGTTAAAAACAAAGGGGTGAGCGATTCATACGCTTAGTAAAGGAAACATATGCTGCTTTTTATATAAAGCAAAACTATATACCACAAACTATTTGTTTTTCTTAAAATCATATCGATAGGAAAATAGTGGTTATAGTAAAACAATACTCTCATTACACCACTTAATTCACCGGTTAAATAGTTTACTTTAAAATGTAGTAAACAATATATAGGATTTCAACAAATCCTCACAGTAAACAGAAATTGGTAAGTTGAGACTAGGTAACAAATAAATCATGCTATCATTGTTCCCCCTCCCCCTTGCGAGAACGGAATCTGCCGCTATTGGGGTGCACCCGTAGGCCATCGCCCC
This sequence comes from Heritiera fomes, assembly GCA_032173925.1. Lineage (NCBI taxonomy): Eukaryota > Viridiplantae > Streptophyta > Magnoliopsida > Malvales > Malvaceae > Heritiera > Heritiera fomes. The sequence continues at coordinate 43,976,897 of JAPDPM010000004.1, forward strand.
TCACGGCTATCTTAGATCTATGGCCATAATCTATAGGTGGTCCTCGGGTCCACTTGCCAATTGACCTCGAGATCGTTGATGACTTGACGGGTCCATCAGCCCTGTGACGCCCTGAGGTGCACTCGTTGGTCCATCGACCGAGCCACCGCCCCAAGTAGGTCATGCAACTACATGAATAATACTGCATGAACTCAGGGCCTAAAGTCTCAAAAATTACTTTTATATTTCATGAAAACCTTTATGGAATTATCTCACCCATATTATCATTTTCTCAAAATGATTTAATTTTCCAAAAAGGTTTAGGTTTCTGTTTACAAAACACCTCGACAACCCTTCAAAATATCAACCTTTTAAAACCTGCTCGTCCATGGTCTGCTCACCTAATCGGTTCGCCCATGGCAGCTCGCTCATGCGGTGAACATGTGTTCGCCCGCCACTTAGCTTTTCAAAACAAAGCAACCTGGCTCGCCTTAACGGCTCTCCCAAAAGAATATAAATGGGGTTCGCCCAGCCTGGCTCGCCCGCCTTTAATTTACAAACAGGGTTGCTCGCCCAAGATGTAATAAAAAGGGACCTTCGCCCAAAAATCATAAAAGTTTGGCCCGCCCGCCAATATCATTTTGCCTAGAAATATCATAAGGGTCGGCTTAGTAACTCGCCCACAAAATATTTATCTCAATGTTTTCATAAAATTTACTCTACAGGACATGTATTCATTTCACACACATCTCCCTTACCTGGTTCAACGAAGCCTTGCTTCCTTCTCGCCTTCCAAATCGCATTCAACGAGTTCATAATTCCTGGCTGCAAATAATTTATAAATTCTATTAATATTTTCATTTCATATCACTTGGCGAGAGTGAGATAAATCAAATGACTACTCGCCCAACAGAGCTCCAACTAGCTCGCCCAGACTAGCTCGCCATTCACTAGATGGCTTACACATGGGAGCTCGCCCAACATTACTCACCATACATTTTTAGCTCGCCCGACATTCAACTCGCCCAATGCCTTATGCATTTGAGCTCGCCCACTAATTCACTTTACTAGAATTGGGCGTTCTCGCCCTTTGAACACAGACTTACCTTGGCGAGTTCCTTATTATCTACTCGCTCATTGGCGATTACTAATTTTTAACATGGACGATCATTATAATCGCCATTGTCGTCACTTATTCAATTATTTTCCTTGTTTTCATGTTCTCTAAAGATCTAACTAAAACAAGGCTGCATTCTATGTTTATTATACCGTAAACATATAAATCCACTATTGAATATCAAGAACACCCCAGAAAAATATGAAACTTACCTCAACTGACTGCACTTGTGGAACAAATTATTTTCTGTCTCACGTTGGCCTTCCTTTACTTATTCCTTTACCTCATCAAGCTAAGAAGGAAAAGGTTTGCAAGCTGGTTTATGTATTTAACGAACTTAAGGTTGGAGTTTAGTAGATCGAACATGGCAGAGAAATGGAAGAAACAGAGAAATGGCTCTCGTGAAGAAGCTGGAGTTGGCTAACTCTGTTATCCTCAATTGTTTCTTCTTTTATAGCCGTGCCATCCAATCAGAACTCATCACTTGGCCTTATCCCATTTCTTTCATTTATTTCACATCTTTCAAGCATTTAATGCACAAGAAAAACTGCAGCAAAAGCTGGCGTGAAAGTCTCCCTTCCACACTACTTTTTCTGCTTTTATTGACTTTGTTTTATTTTCTCAACCAATAAGGTTAATTCCTTACTGACCTTAACATCCTCTCTATTAATTGTTTTCAACCGTGTGACTTACAAAGTCAATCTTGGCTGCAATAATCACATGTTGATTCCAGTTCTAGTTCGCCTATTAAATCTGAAATCTCAGCTCGCCATTCCGTTTCAATTTCAGTTCGCCAACCATATTTGGTGATTTACGAGCTGATTTCCTTCTCTAGGCTATCATTTGTGCTTCTATATGGGCGACCACATTACTCACCAAATACATTCTTTGGGCGATCACAGTCCTCGCCAAACACTGCCATCATCTATCCACAATCTGGGCGAACTCACATATTCGCCAGTGAGGCCATTGAATCCTACTCGCCCTCTCAGCCATTGGGTGATCACATAGAGGTTTGGCAATCACAACAACTGCTATATTGTTGGCGATCACCTTACACAATTAGCTGGCGAACTCACCTATTCACCCACGCCATTGTCCATTGGTGATTACCCTTTTTTTTTCTCGCCCAGTTGCAAGTTGCCTCATTATTGAATTCGCCCGTAGAGTATTTCACCAAAATTGCTCCTTTCACATCTCAAGTGAAGGAGCTATTCACCCAAGTGGAAATCAATATTCATTATTTATTTAATTTTCATTGTCAATTTTATGAAATTAGACTTTACAGTAGTGTAGAATCGGATCTTACATATGAAAACTTAATTTTTTAAATCATGTTTTATATTTCAAATTTTATAAGATTATTTAACTGTATTGACTTTTGTTTAGATCATTTTGTGTTTCAATCATAATTTTTTTGATATTTGAAGTTGAGTGAGTGGACTATGAAAGTTTAGGTCATTGCAAGGAATAAAATATTATTAGAGGGCGTCGAAGTCAAGTTTTCGACATACTTTGACCATTCAAATTAATATTTACTTAAATTAGAGAAAAAGGATGAGAATGAGCTTAAAGTTAAGAAATTAAAAGAGAGCAAGAATCGAAAATATCCAAAATCATTAGATTTAAGCCAAGGCGTGGCAGTCATTTGAGTAGAGCAAACAAATCTGGTGCACATATTCTTATCAGTGGAGGGCCATCCATGGCACGGCTGGGGAGCCCTTGCAGCTGTAGTGTTGCAGTTGAATTAATGAAGGGTTAGATGCATGGGTCATCCTCCTACCTCGTTAGTCAACAGTCATTAGGAATTGTTGGCGGACAGTGCTGCAGATATTTCAGAAAGTGGTTGGTGCCGAAGAGTGCATGGCCCAACATACTAAGCCCACCAGACTTTGCTAGCTAAATGTTTCATCAATCAATTAAAACCATCCGACATTACCACCTCCATATAAACAAGCCGACGTTCTTCACTCGTGCTTTGTCTCCAATTTTTCTTTTTAATCAGTAATATAATTACCTTATCCGATAACTTTGAGGATTTCAAACCTAATTTATATAGATCAAAGTTCGAGCCTTTAATTTGTGAAGGTCGAAACTTGAAAATAAGAAAGAGAGTAAATAATTTTATACAAAAAAGCCAAAACCTAGTATTTCATGATCAAGAGTTATAGGTGTTGAATATTATCTTTTAAGAGTGATTATATAAATTATTTAAGTTGAATTTTAAATATTTTAGTGTATATATACAAATTATGAATGTGATTGGGAACCATGCATGCAGCAGATGGATCATAAGATAATCCCTTAGAAGCAAATCGATGGACACAAATTAAACAGTAAACTCTTGTCAATTTTTTAGTGGAAAAATGGGTTGCGCTAGCTCTGTCTCTGTGTCCAAAAGAAATTAAACTAAAATTGGCACTAAATAATAATTATACCATCGATCGATCAACTCCACCTTTTATCTATTTGGTTCTGCTTTTCACGTGCCTTCCACGGAAGCTTATTTCCCTTCTGCATATCTACTATGTATCATGTCTAGCAGCGATCAGCTCAATTTTCAAACCCCATGCCATCCCATTTGATTAAAGACAATTAGCCAATCGATCAGGATGATTTTTTTTTATATAATCTGCTACAATTATTTGTTTCTTCTGAAAATTAATATTTGTACAACATCTCGATCATGTGCTGAAAATATATTTTTAATTTCTTGGTGTAGTATATATATTAAATTAGAGAAGCAAAAATCTAAAAGCCAATGCTTTCATTTAATCTTTGAATCTTTTCGCATTTTGATTTTTCTTAATTTCGAATTGGATTTAAGACACAGATCCAATGATCAAAATTTTTCTTGAAATTTGAATCAATATATATATATATATATATTTGTATAAATAAGTGTTTTTATTATTATTAGTCCAAAGACAAAAGATGTCTGCTACAAGGAAAAAAAATTGTGAAAACAATTAAAGAAAATCCAAAGACAGCTATTGCCTGCAAAAAGAGAAATAAAAATAATTATTGAAATCAAGTGCATGAATTAGTTATAATCTTGGCGAATTTGGAGTGAATAGTGATTCTTAATTTGACAACTTCAATAATTTGATACACAAAAGATGTACGAGCAGGGATAACAGAACCGTATTTTCTATTATTTGACTCAATAATTGTATGAACGAATCTCATACACTACTAGAAAATGGGCCTTTCGTAACTAAAATTTGCAACAACTAAGTTAGTCGTTGCAAAATCTTATGACATTTGCAACGATTTTTCATAGTTGTTGCTTAATTGATTTTTTTTATATTTTATGCAACGATACTTATTGTTGTTGCAAATTTTTATCAAATTGACAACGATAAAAAAAAGTCGTTGCGATATCTTATTATGTTTGCAACGAGTTTTAAATGTCGTTGCTTATTTGATTTTTTTTTAAATTTTATAGAATGACACTTATTGTTGTTACAAATTATTATTAAATTAACAACAATAAAAAAAGTCGTTACAATATCTTATTATATTTGTAACGACTTTTTATTATCGTTGCCTAATTAATTCTTTAAATAATTTATGCAACCACAAAAATTTTATCAATAAAAGATGAAATGATAAATACACAAAAAATTAAAAATCTATCACGATTTATATATATCATATTCATTGGGACAAAAAAAGCAGTTTTATTTTAACTTTCATAAAAATGAATCAATAAAAGATGAAGTGATAAATAAATATAAAGAATCCAAGTAAATAAGTAAATAAAAGGCAAATAAGAAAGATAGACAAATGAAAGTAAAATGATAAAAATATGTACAATAATAAGACTTGGACTTGGAGTTTGAGTTAAGTCAAGGTTATAGTTTTGAAATTTATAATAAAATATATTTTTTAAATGATTAGTATAATAATAACAAAAATTTATAATATTTATTTAAATTAATATATATGATTTGTTTTAAATCATATATAACTTTATAACTTATAAGAAATTATTTTAAGTCGACATAAATTATTTTAAATAAACATAACATAGACTACTTTATTTAAGTTATTAATTATTAATATACTTATTAATGATTTATTTTATATATTTAATATTAAATAATATGATGGCAGATGAATTGATAATATATAATAGGAATAGAAGACTTGGACTTAGAGTTTGAGTTAAGTCCAGATTATAGTTTTGAAGTTTATAATAAAACACTTATTCTAAATGACTTTTATAATAACAATAAAAATTTAAAAAATTATTTAAATATATATATATGATTTGTTTTAAATCATATATAAGTTTATAACTTATAAGAAATTATTTTAACTAGACATATATTATTTTAAATAAACATATATAAATCACTTTATTTAATGTATTGATTTTTTAACAATTAATTCAAAAAAATTAATAAAATTTACATAAGCTTTTAACAATTTCATAAAGCTTAAACTTATGTTTGCTTTTACAGAATACTTGAAATACCTTCTTACGGTAACATTTATTTATGACCTAAAATTTACTTTAAAAAAAACTTAAACCTAATTTCAATTACTTCATCAGTCATCATCATTACTTCATCAGACTCACTCACTTAGTAACTATTCTCTTTCTTTTCTCTCTCAAAATTCTCTCTGTCACGACTTAGACAAACTACTTGTCTCTCCTGAGCCCCCTTGCGGAACCACGGTCGCCGAGCAGCTCTTCTTTTGTGAGCACAGATCTGACGCACCCAGTCGCCCGAGTCGCCTCACAGCACATCCGAAGTCGAGCAGCTCTTCTCCGATGAGCATAGATCCGACACACCCAATCGCCCGAGCCCACTTGCGACACCAGATCTGGCGCACTAGCCCCCTGCGGCACCAGATATGGCTTGCCAACACCCCGCAACACTAGATTTGGCGTACCCAGCCGGCGAGCTTCTGCCGCACCAGATTTCGTCGTTGTTTAAAAGCTTGTGTAAGAATTTGTTCAGTCTAGCTTCTTTTTTTTTTTTTGCTAATGCATTTATCATATACTCAAGAACTCAGAGCTATCCAAATGAAGAATTTGTCTCTAATGCTTAAACTATAACCAAAATAAAATAAGAAAAGAATTGACAATTGTTACAGTATTAGAAAATCCTAATCGATCTTGGTAAAATGTTCACTTCTGCTTATTGTTTATGTTCTATAATCCTGCTTATTGTTTATCTGTTTATTTTGATCAAGTGCTTATAATATTACAAAGTGATCTGTATTAGAGCACCAAAACAGATTTAGTTCACTCATTAAATTTTTTGTTCCCCTAAAATTTGTAGATGGAGATGGATGATGTCAATGCTACCTTGCGATCAGATTCTGTTTTTGACCCTATGGATCCTAGTAAAGAAGACTCAACCTTACATTTTAGCTTTCAAATAGTCCTTGCTTCAACAGAAAGGGGAAAATGTCATCTAACCAACTAAGCGAAGATACTATGAAGTTGATAGAGTATAGTGACTACTTTTAAGTCTTTTACTTTCTAAGTAAAATTATATTGTAAGTGACTGAATAATAAATATATTTTTTTAATTTATTAATTTTAATGTTCTTTTGTTGAATATGAAAATTTATTGTATTCTAAATTTCATTAATATCAAATATATAAATGATCAAATCTTTGATAATTTATTATTTTTATCATATAAACAAATATTTTTTATTATTTATAATGATAAAAATATTGTAATAAAAGATTATTTGCAATAATAATTTTGGTTATTATTAATTTTTCATTCTAAAACAAATTAGAATTGATATTGTGGTTGCATAATTATTTTTTAGCAACGATTATGATAGTTGTGAATAAAATTAGATACGACATAATTGTCGTTTCTATTTATTTATAACGACGACTATAATTGTTGTGAATAAAATTGGATACGACAAAATTGTCATTTCCCATTTATTAGTGGCAACGACAACAATCATTACAAAACTAGTTATTGTAACAATCAAAAAACTGTTGCCAAAAGCAATAGCAACCAAATGTATTCCGTTGCTAAAAAATAGATAGACAAATATTAAGTCGTTGCTAAAACGAAAATTTAATTAGTAACGATAAAAAGTCGCTGCAATAAATATATTTTTGCAACGACTTTTATTAAACGAAAATTTAATTAGTAACGAAGCTTAACGCAACGACCTTTAGTCGTTGTGAAAATATTTTAATAACGATAAATTTGCATTTTGCAACGACTTTAAGCGTTATAAAAGATCCATTTTCTAGTAGTGATATTTGCCACTGAGAGTTAGCCTCTTGAATCAGGATGGTCAAACAAAGTATGTTGGCATTGGGATGAGAAGAAGCATCCCACTTATCCGAACTAGCATAGCATGCACTTTATTATTGTTGTAATCAACTAATTTTTAACAATGGTGCACCAAACATGGATTGGTCGGCGAATTGCTGAGGTGGGAATATAGAATATTTAGATCGATGCACTCAATGATAATGGAAGACTCGGGTGCGCGGAGAACCCACATGCATGGCAATGGGCAAATGCGAAGCTGATTAAATGCTGAATGGAAAATTGGAATTGGGGATTGCATAATACATACTAACACCAGCAAGGCATTGTTGAATTATCTCATTAATGTGGACTAATTAAGTATAATTAGTATCATATAAGTTAATTTAGTAGTATATTTTGTATAAGGTGTGACCATTAATATACGTAATATATTTATATTGTACATGTATTTATCCTTAATGGGACGGATATAATACATGATCTAGAATTATGGGAGGTTCCTACTGCTGGCACCACTATATAAGTGAAGGCCCATTATTCACTTGTAATTAACCGAAGAAGTGCACAGCAGTAGCACTCTCCTCTCTTCTCTCCCGATCCATTTTTCCTCACCATCATCTTCAATTTCCTTCTTGGCACAGGTCACATGGCAGACCCAATCACCACCGGCGGACCTCCGGCGGAGCACCGGCGTGATTTCCTCTCCATGTCAGTGGCATTGGCGTTGGTTATGGTGGGTATTTTGCTTACCCACAAAGGTTAGTATTTCTCTTTAATTCATTGTGCTAATGGGCTTTTTGGATGAATTAGTTCCAACAATTGGCATCAGAGCTCGTCCACAATAAAGCCATTAGCCATTTTTTTTTGAAGAAAAATGAAATTTGTGGATTTTATATTTTTTGGGTATTTTCGGATTTAATCAATACCCATAAGATTTATGCTTATTTGAGCCAAAATAATATCATATATTGATTGAGGATGATTTTTTGATGAAAATGCCATGAAAATGAAGTGAAATGGGTCAAAAACGAGGCTGAAATGGCGAAAATATAGCCAAGTCGGGTCAAGACCCATTTTCTCTGCAACTCGCCCAAACGGGCGAGGATGCACGCGCCCGATAATGCAACATGAAGCTGTTGCGTAGCTAAGGCGGGCGCGTGCATTAATTAAAAAAAATATTTTTCAGCCACTTGGGCTGTACGGTTTGGGCCCTTCCTTTTGGTTTTTTGGGCTTGTTTTTTGGGTCCATTTTGTTGTTTTATGGGCTGTTACTATTTTTTTTTTTGGGTCAGCCTTTATTTGGACCAATTTTTGCATTATTTGGACTTTGTCATTTAAATTAAATTAGTCCATTTATTTTGAAATTTATTTTTGTTATTTAGTTTAATTATTTAAATAATTTAGGCCAAAGATAATTTTATAATATTATGGGCATTAATTGTTTAATTATTTTAATTGACCATTTAGTATTAAATTAATTTTGGGCAATTAAAATTAATTGAGTTTAGGGCCATTTTGCCTAATTAATTTAGGAGCCAAATTGATTAATTAATTTTATTTGGCTATTAAATTTAGATTAATTTATGGCTATTTTGCATAATTAATTAAAAGGCCATTTTTTTTGGATTATAATTTAAGGGCTAATTTTGATTAATTAATTATGAGCCATATGGTAAATTGATTTCTTGTTTGGATATTTAATAGCCATAATTAGTTGTTAAGCCCAAAATTAATATGATATAAGTGAATTTTTGGAGGAATTAATTTTGGAGTGATTTCTAAAAATTCAATTACCTATTTAATTCATAATTCACTTAATTTTTTGAAATATATACTCATGCCCATAAATTACTAATATTTGGCCTAATTAAATAAGTTTAAATAAATTATTAGGGTATTTTGTTGAGCCATTTTGGATTCTGGCTACCATTCCGTTAATAATTTATTTAAATAAATAAACTCTCTAGAAATGAAAATTGCCTTATTATTTGAATATTCACATTTATGTGAAATTAATTTAATTAATTACTATTAGATTTAAAATTACTACATGTGCTTCAGGAATTGCATATTTTTGGTGTAGTTAATTCTGATCAATAAATTTTGTGAATATTCTTAAAATTATAAATCATTAATTGGATTGACTAGTACTTGCCTTGTCATAACGTTTCTTAGGGTTAGGATGCTAGACATTAAATAAATGGAGTCGTCACCAATCTTTTTTAACTTAGGTGTGATTGGCCACCTAATGACTCTAAAAACTGGTCTACATTTTTAGTTTTGGGTTCAGGAGTTCGTTTACGTGTAGGGAAGGTTATAGCACCCCTACAACGCCCAAAATTGGTACTATTTTAATCTTGTATAATTTTAACTTAATCTTAGTTATGTGGCCTTTATAATTTACATATTTTTTTATTATTTAAATATTGAAAATTCTTTTAAGAATCTCTTATCATTCTGAATGAACTCTAAAAAGACTCTTCTCACCTCAAGAGTATTCAAGGGGTACCATTCGACTCCCGTGAAGAGGCTCCACCGTCGGAAGTATTTTAGAATTTTATTCCTCAATTTATTTTTTATTTAATTATTTTTATTACTTTTATTTATTTATCTTAAATATTATTATTTTTATATATATTATTTATTAATATATTTAGGATTTTGGTATTTATATTGAGAATATCTCCTAAATTTTTCATCATTCTGGATAAACTTAGAAGAACCCTCTCACCTAGGAATTCCTCAAGTGTTACTCATTCGCAATCACCTTAAGGATTCCATCATCGGAATTATTATTTTATTATTTATTAACTTTATTTATTATTTATTATTTTATCTTTATTAGAATATAAATTTTATTATTTATTATGTTTTTATCTTTATTTATTATTTGTTTATTTTGAAAATGCCTTCTAAGTCTTCCATTGTTCTGGATAAACTTAGAAAGACCTTCTCACCTAAGAATTCTTCAAGTGTTACTCATTCGCAATCGCCTTGAAGATTCCATCATCGGAATTAATTAATAATTTATTTATTATTTATTATTATCTTAAAAATTTTACTATTATGTTTATTATATATATTTTATAATTATGATTTTTTACGTGTTATTCTTTTTTAATTATTTGGAGAATACAGTTTAACCTTCATTTTTTGAAAATACCTTTTAAATCTTCCATCATTCTGGATAGACTTAAAAGAATTCTCTTACCTAGGAATTCCTCGAGTGTTACTCATTCGTAATCGCCTCGAAGATTCCATCATCGGAAAGGTCTAGCTCATCCTCAACATTTATTATGCCATTATCTATTAATTAAACATCTATCTTAATAACTTTTATTTATATATCTTTTTAATTATTTTTTTATCTTTTACTTTTACTCATTTATAGTTTGTTGTCTTATTTAATTAAATTTTAACTTTATTTATTTTTCCTATTTTTGTTATTTATTATTCTTGATTTTTTTTAAGTTTTAAACTCCTATATTTTATTATTTTAATTATCTTTATTATGAGAAAAGCAACCTTTTTTTTTGAACAATATGAGAAAAGCAACTTAAAGTATCAAATTCAATTATTAACCATTAATAACAAATACTAGACGTGGCATCATAAAAGTGCAGGAACAATACTTACCTTGTAATTGGATTGGCCAAAGTAAAATAGTTTGAGCTTTGTGGACTAATTACGTGATTTGCTCTTGGAATTGATGGCCGAAAAGCAACCCCTTTAACTCGATCCTAGCACTGCTTCGTCTGCCTTCCTTAGCTTGATTCCTCGTTCTTCCTTGTCGTCGCTGGTGCTGATGCCTTGTATATTTTTTGTTATTTTCTCTCAAAATTGTTCCCCCCCTTCAGTTATGGGGTTTAACCCCTTTTTATAGTCATAAATTTGTTAGAGTCCTAATACAACTCAACCTATTCTATTAATTATCTTTTATTTTTAATATTTTATCTATTTAATTTTTATGTTAATCCTAATCTAACTCTATCAACTTTAATATTAATCTAAATAATTATCCTAAAAAATCTAATTATCCTATCCTAAAATTAATTTTATTTTCTTTTCTTTTCTTATCTCTTCTCTTTCTTTTTATCATCATTCCTAAATCCTATTTTAATTTTAATTTACTAATTAATGTTAATTCTAAAATCTAAAAAAAATTCTAACTTAATTGTAGCCTAATTCTAAATTAAAATACAATGTCACCCAATCCAATTAATTATTTTTACAAATTAAGATTCCGGACAAAATAAGGTGTTTACATGCCTATTGCAGGAATAGTCATGAAGATTTTTTGACGATTTATTCTGATAATTTTAAGGATATAATAATAAGGCAATGCATAGTGATAGTTGCAGTTGCATAATTTACTAAGGTCTCTAGAAGTGGCTAGTCTCTCCCTGTCGGATTGTTAGTTGCTTTTAGAGATGCTTGGGATTGCGAGGATTCTGGTTGGGATATGACACGGTCTTCCTACCCTGTCGGTGGGCGATCATTCAGGTTGTATTCAACTAGTTTTTTGTCTTATCCTCGGTAGTGTATTGTGGAATTTATCGAGTTATTCCACTAGCCTCCATATTGTGCAACTATCACATATCGAATTTCTAGCAGGATCAAATTAGATAGATAATATGAATTATTCTCTACGGTTAGGGACACATTAAACTAGGAAGTAGTCCCGAGAGTCAATCTATCTTCTATACCCAAAATGTGAGCTCTTTGAGGACAAAATTTTTGAAATTTCAGGAACACTCAAGTGTGAATTCTCTGACTATATAGGGTATACCATGAAAGAGTACATCAGAGGAAGTGTTCCGATTAGGAATAACCAAGAAGTATTTATGGATGCCATTAGAAAATAGTTCGCATAAGATGGATAAAGGTTGCTATAGGATTTTGCTTCCATATATGGCAGATTCAGTACTACTTCCTTCTGGGATGGAGAATTGGAGATCTTCCAGTTTTACAGATCTCATTTAATGCAGAAGGAAGTATGGCATTTTAATATCAAAATTGATATTGTCATTCAAGAATGAGAGATCTTTCGGGTTAACAGATCTCATTTAGTCATAATGATGACATATGCCAAATATTACTACCAAAAGAAAATATTATTAAGAGGTCTCAATAAAAGGTCATTTTAGAAGAAGAAATTTGCGAAGTCTATTTCCCATTTTTGGTTCCACCAACACCTCTAAATATCAATGTGTGCCACTTCTGTAATAATCCTGGGCACAAGAGGGTAGATTGCAAGAGTCCTCTAGATTGGAATGTGTAAAAAGATATTCCGTTAACCTTTATTTTGAATCTAATTTAGAAGATATGCACTCTAACTGTTGGTGTTTTGAATACCGGTGCTATTATTGATAAAGCCATAAGCAATCGGAGATAGAATAAGGGAAAATTGTTGTGAATTGGGGTTATAGAGTTAGAATCCATATTGAAAATATAGCCAGATTGTTGTTACATTTTGAAGACAATTTTGGAACTACTGTCAGTTTATACTTTTCATTTCGATAACAGAAAAGTATTTCTAATTAGTAACAACATGTGTACTGATTCTGGCATTCTGCGTGATGGATTGTACACAGTAGATTTGTACCCTAATATCGAACAAATTTTCTTCAATAGTGAATGATGTGACTGTAGATTTTGATTATAATAGGATATATAAGAAATCTATTAAGTTGTGGCATGGGTTAGGGATATTTCGAGGCACATGAAGAGATTGTATTAAGGGATATCTTACTGCTAATATTAAGGACACGATTAATAGATATTGAAATAATTAGGAACTTATGTATACTGACATTTGTAGATCATTTTCACATATTGTATTTAGTGGATATAAGTGTTTCATCACTTTACTAACGACCATTTCGATGTAGGTCATATGGAGTAATAGATCTGATCTTATAGAGGCCTTAGACATTCTGAGTAATTCCGCTGCGCTACTTAAGGCAATGATCAGATAGTAGTGATGAATATCATGTTCGGTATAATGAAGCTAGGCGAAATCATATACCGGTTTTCGGTTAAGTGCACTATAGGATTATATATTGACGTCTTGTGTACGGTGCTTGGAATATCGACAAGGATGAGATTGCAGTAATAATCATTCGTATATTTTGATGTGGTACGACTTCTGTTGAATCACTTCAAATATCCGAAATTTAGATTGAGTGAAATTATAGAAACTGCAATTCACATGCAAGGTTGATCTCCAAGCAAGACCAATTCCTAAATGCATCCCAAGTTGTGGTCAGGCATTAAGCCGATTTTATGCCGCTTTCTATGTTTAGGGTTATAAGGTAAGGCAAAAGAGCTATAACCCATAGTCAAAAAACTTGACGAGAAAACTATCAGCGGCAATTCTGTTGGCTTTTATATTGGCTAGAAAGATTCTAGGTTTCATTTCTCCTTATGTGATAGTAGAATTATTAAGTCTGACAATGCAATCTATTTAGTGGATGACTTAAAGAGTGGGAGTTGTGAACTCCACAAAGTCATTATTAAGATACATTTTGTTGTGCCATTCTCATATATGCATAATCTTTTAATGATGAAAAGCCACAACCAAAGGAAATGATTGATCTCAATACCATATTTTGAACCTGCATCTGACTTTACAGAGGAACATGAATGTAAGATTCATGTGTCTTCTAATTCTGATGTTTGTCAGGAGACTATACTGATTCGAATTTTTAGAGTTGAATATTAGTCACACAGGATGAGTAAGCATCTATGTTGCACAAAGATGCATGGGATCTATTTCTGTTGTCACATCATTGTAGACCAAGCGAAACTCAAAAGATCAGGCTAAAAAATTTTAAAGCTAAATTTTGCCAAGGCTTTAAATAAAGCAACCTAAAAGTTGTAGTTCCTAAGGTGGAACATACAGTTCGCGAACTTAAGGAGTTCATTTGCGAACATTGAAAGGCATCAAGATTGTAATATATAAAGAATGAGATTGTCACTTCGAGGAGAACATTATTGTTTGATAATTGGATCTATTGCGAGGTCAGTGGGAGTTATGTGCTTATTGTGCTCTAAGTGATGATGTCAAATAGCAGCCTATAGCACTGACCTATTGTATGAGACACTTCATGTCGTCATGTCACTTCAGGATGAAGAATCTAAGTGAGGCTACATTTCGTTTTAAAGATTGAGATTCTTTGTGACATATCAATAGGCATACATTATTGGTCTCATGGAACCTATATTAAGTGTCGAGTAGGTTTATTGTATGTTGTTCTCCTAATGAGACGTCATTTAGTAAAAGGTGACATATTGTGAAAATCTCAAAGTCCTCAAGATAAAAGTGAAATAGCTCATATCGAGTGTAGTGTATGCCTTATTGTGGGTAATTACTGTATGCTCAAGTTTATACACATTTGGATATTGTGTATACTATAGATGTATTTCGGAGATACTTGAGTAATCCTGTAATAGAGAACTGGAAGTTATAAAGAGAGTATTTTGATATTGATAAGTCTGACATTTCAGGTTCGGTCAGATATTCTGATGTTAATTTTGCAAGCACTCCAGATATTGAAAATTATTTTGGTTATATATTTGTGGATATAAAGGAGTTGTATTATGGAAAGTGTAAAGCAAACACTTACAACATTCTTGATTGTGGAGGCTAAATATGTAGCATGTTGTAAAGCTACATGATGGGCCATTTAGGCTGCAAAAATTTCATCTCAGGGTTGGTTTTGTGTGGTTGCCATTTCGAAGTCCTGGAGATGTACTGTGGTAATGCTGCAGCAAGTATTTTCTCTCTCAAAATGCTTGGAGTTCCTCACACTCCGAATATTTAGATATCATCATTTGATTGGTTAGAGAGAAAATAATGGAATCCGTTACTTAATTGGATTATAGAGCACATGTTTTAAAGAGCTCATTCTGTCTAACTAAAAGTTTGGTTGCTAAAGTGCTTTGACGACATAGCACTTTTATGAGGCATGTGGAGCCATTTGCTGTATTAAGTTAGTGGGAGCTCTGCAATAAAATCAGTTGCAACTGTGTGAATGGATTCCTATTTGTCATATATGCATATTCTATCTGCGCGCATTCTGGTAAATATGACATTCTGTTAAATGAGACATTCTGCATTGGTCACATGAGCTTCTGTTGAAACATTGCATCATTCAGTTTGGATGCATGGACCTAATGGAAATAGATATTGATTTTGTTTTCATATCATTTCCATTTCACACTAATACTACTATTTTTGTTGCAGTCTTTATAAGTTTACGCATTTGTACCCTGTCGGTATGATGCATTTTGAAGCTTGTAAAAGGCTTGTTGTTGTTAAAGTATGTATGAGTCTACACATTTGTACCCTTTCGGTACAATGTATTTAGAGGGCTTATGAATACACACTGAGATTATATGATATACTTTGTTAATTAACTTAATTGTCCAAGTGGGAGAATGTTGAATTATCTCATTAATGTGGACTAATTAAGTATAATTAGTATCATATAAGTTAATTTAGTAGTATATTTTGTATAAGGTGGGACCATTAATATACGTAATATATTTATATTGTACATGTATTTATCCTTAATGGGACGGATATAATACATGATCTAGATTTATGGGAGGTCCCTACTGCTGGCACCACTATATAAGTGAAGGCCCATTATTCACTTGTAATTAACCGAAGAAGTGCACAGCAGTAGCACTCTCCTCTCTTCTCTCCCGATCCATTTTTCCTCACCATCATCTTCAATTTCCTTCTTGGCACAGGTCACATGGCAGACCCAATCACCACCGACGGACCTCCAGCGGAGCACCGGCGTGATTTCCTCTCCATGGTAGTGGCATTGGCGTTGGTTATGGTGGGTATTTTGCTTACCCACAAAGGTTAGTATTTCTCTTTAATTCATTGTGCTAATGGGTTTTGTAGATGAATTAGTTCCAACAGGCATATGATACAGTGACGGCTGTGCCTCCACTTTTTGTCCAAATGTATGGGTTCTGACTTCTGACTCCAACCCCACTTTTGGGGTTAGCCTTAGCTTCCCAGAATTGCACACCCTGGCGGCTGGTTTTGTTGATAGCTTTCATCTTCAACTTTTGTTTGATGCATATAAGTTAACGGACAAGGAATGTTATATTATTTCCAAGATTAGGATATATAGTTAATTTATTATTAAAATTTACAAATTTATTAAATTTTTCGTAGACTAATAGATTGTTTATTAACTAGAGACGTGAAAAATCGAACATGAGTGTTCTGTCTAAAACATTCGAATCTTAACTACTTGTACCAACTCTTATAAACCTTTGATCATCAACTTTCCTTGGGCTATTCCTCTTCCCGCCGGGCCACATCGCAACCCTTTTCGTGCTCTCTGACGACACCCGCACCCACAGGTTTTCTACCATTTGAGTAGTAGGTTCAATCCGGCTAGCGCTTGAGTTTAAGGTTTCTGCCCTCGTCTCATGTGTATGCTCTCTTTATATATTTTCTCCGAATCGTGCTTGTTGGTTGTCAATGTTCTTTGCTTTTGCTTCATTAGGTAACATTGCAAGGTCTTACCAGTTAACACAGATTTTCGTTTTTCAATTGATTGATGTTAATAGGCCTTCTTCTGGTTCTGTCTCTGCCACTTGAGTCTTGGATTATCTCTCCATTGTTCTAGGTGCCATCCTTGCTTCCTCAAACCAATGTTTGCAAGGTGATTTATTTGCATTTTTTACATTTTTCTTTCTGTAATCAAAATGGGGCTACCTCAATTTATAAATTTAGAGATTTTTTTTTTTGCTTAGCAAAAAAAATAGCAATTTTTTTTCAATATAATCAGGTTAAACAGGAATAAAAGTACAATTATATTTGCACGAATAAAATCGTTGTATTGAGCAAAAATGTAATTTCATATAAAATTTCTCATAAATTTATGTTATCCTTTCATTTATTTTTCACTCTTGAGATTGTTAGAGGTTAAACTCTAATTATTGAAAATTAAAAATTCAACATTTCATCAATCGAGCAAACTGCTGTTGGCTCATTAGACATTCATGTTCTGTTATATATCTGAAACTAATCCTAAATTATTTACACCATATATGCAAGAATAATGTTTATTATATAATTGATTTGATCACAAGAGTAATGTTTATTATGCATGTATAATTAGTATAGGGGATTGTGAATTTCATGTTATTTTTTAATTTCCTATTAATAACTTGACTTCTAGATATTAATCAATATTGTATAAAATATATTTTTTTAACCGAAATATTGTATATAATCTTAGCTCAGTTAAGTTTTGAAATTATCATGACTTGGTATTCAAATTAAATCTCTCCTCACATCCAATTAATAATTAATCGATTTTAGATTAGATATTAATAGTGAATCAAGTTTGTCGTGTTTACTTCTTATTGTACTCGTGTAAGTGTAATATTGTAATTATCCCTTATTTGTTTGCCCATGTGTGAAGAGACAGGTTTAATTACAATGAGTAATTTTACATTTGTTACGGTTTGAGTTTAGGGAAAATACACAAAACCCTTCGTATAAAATAGGAAAATATACAAACCCCCTTTTCCTGTGACTGTTAAATAGAATTAGTAATTCTGTTAGTTTAAGTAGTATCTAAGTAGTATCAATAACACATCAAACAAATTTTGCCGTATCAACTTAATTTTTTTTAAAAAATTGAAAACTTTATTTATTTTTAATTTAACTTAATCTATTAATCATTAAAATTAAAAAAGAAAAAGTCTTTTTTTAAAAAAGAAATTTAAACTTTTATTTATTTTTAATTTAACTTAATCCGTTAATCATTAAAATTAAAAAAGAAAAAGCCCTATTCTGTCAACAGCCATCACTTTTCTTTGCCAATGAAATACTAACCAGCACCAAATTGTGTATCACAGTATCCATGACTCAACAACTAAACGTGGTCTTTGCCTTTTCCACTCTTTTGTCATTTTCTTTTAACTACCATCAAGCAAATTTTCAGCTTCTACAAATTCCTTCATCCTAGCTATCAAGCACAATTTTCATATCAAGCTCACATAGAACTGGTTCAGTTTACTTTTCATATCCTTCATATTGCCCAAATAATCATCTTCTTCTACTAATTGCCCAAATCAAAGATAGATTTTTAAAATTTAATGCCATGAAATAGAACCCAAAATACAAATCTTAAATCTAGCAAAATAAACAACATAATTTAAAACCCTATAAGAAAATTTGAAACCCCTAAATTAAAATCTATTAGCTTTAAATTGACATATGTATTTTGAAATGACAAAAATTTAAGTAAGCATTAAGGTTTCTTTCATATTGTAAATCTGCTTTATCGCACATGATTTTCTCAAACCATTTTAAGTCTAAGATCATGATTTAATGATATATTCTTATTGGTCTTAATACTTTATAAAATGGTTTTGAATATTTTCATTAAGCAATGTTTTCAAGAATATATTTGAACACAACCTTAGAAAATTACTTAATGAGTTTTTGGACTATGTTTTCAATTGAGAAAGTCAATAAAAACTTCCACAAAATTCTAAAATGTTTTGGGTTGAATTAAAATCAAAGTCTACATCATTTTTAACCCAAAATGGTCTAGAAAAGTGTAGGAAATGCTCTCTGAAAGCATGGGATCGATCCCCTAAGGGAAGGGATCGATCCCTTCATGGCAGAATATATTGGAAGGCATTCTGAAAAATACGGATCAATCCCCTATGGCAAAGGATCGATCCCTTTTCACGAAAACATTGCTCAACGGCTAGTTTCTATGAGATACAATGGCTACATTCAGTTTTGGCTCCTACCAACGTTTAGAAACCATCCAAGGGACAATTTGTGAGATCCCCAATTTTCATGTAATTCCTCTATGTTTGTAAAGTATTTTAATTTCATATGATTAAATGATTATGAAGTTGATGTGTAATTGATGCATAAATAATGTATGTTTAATGTATGGAACATGTAAGGAATAGATAGAATGGGAAGTAATTAGTCAAATGAATTATGGAGCTATCAGAAAATGAATAAAGCATGAGAAAAGAAATAAAATCAGAATTTTGATTGGAGATTAAATGGATGAGTCATGTGGAAGAGGAATTAATTGATGGTCAATAGTCTTGAGTCAAAGGGATGCTAATGGCTGAGATAGAGGATGAGATAAGCATGCATTTAATGAAATGGCATGACTCATCACCCTCACTATCATCTCCCAACATCAGCCTCTACCTCCAGCCCTCTCCCTCTCGTTCCATCCAAGCTTCCAAGTTTCCATTCCAAGCTCCTTGCTAAACCCCCTCATCCTTCCACTAATCCATTAAGTTCGTAGAACGAAAAATAATCCTTGTCACTAGATACTTTTAAAACATGCATCATATACTTCTTCATACATACATCTTGTACTTTAAAATAGATGGAGACTATGTACAATGTTTAAGCGATTGAGTCGTCATATGAACCGTTCATGCCCATTCATATGACTCATATGACTCTAATCATGCATTAGTATATTGGTATACCATGTAGAGGTCAGGGATTCTCTCCTGCCTTGATAATATCATAGTGAGCACTAGTCAGATGTCACTTATGGTCTTGAGGACCGGACTAGGAGGACCTGACTAGGGTTCCTCACTTAACATACATATTACTGAGGACTTGATCAGAGTCTCTCAGCCATCAGAAATGCATAATCATTACGCAGTCCATAACCTCAAAACATTTATAATATACTTTTCAGAAAACACCTTTGTGTTTAATTCAATTAAGCTTTGAAAACATCTTTTCATGCATGACAGTCGACTGGTCTTATAGGGCAGTCGGCTGCTGCTTCATAACTTCATTTCTCGAAATTATTTTCTTATCGAAAAATACATAGGGGCAGTCGACTGGTCCATATAGCAGTCGACTGGTTTTCAAACAGAATGCTTCTGAGAAAATAGCAGTCGACTGGTCATATAGGGCAGTCGACTGTTTTTGAAACAGAATGCAATTTGGTAAATAGCAGTCGACTGTCTCATATAGCAGTCGACTGGTTTGAAACAGAATGCTTCTGGGAAAATAGCAGTCGACTGGCTTACATAGCAGTTGACTGGTTTGCATCGGTTTTCGGAAAACGGCGTTTTGGTTGTCTCTAGGTAGTCGACTTCCCTTTATGGCAGTCGGCTGCCCCTAGCCTAATTGGCACTAGGGAACAAGTCCGAAAATGCCTCTTTTCCTGCACAAAATCAACTGATGCTTCTCTCCAAACCACATAAAATCATTATAAAACATGCGGACATAGCCGCCTTACGTCCGTTACATAAATTTCTTACCTCGATTTCTTCGGGAACGCAAGATCACTTGGTGCGTTAACCCTAGCTTTCACTCCTTCAAAGCTGAAATCATCATATCATATCAAACCTTAAATTAAACCACATACACATGTTATACTAACTTAAAACAACTCCAAACCAAGAACGAAATTGCAAGAATCATCTTCTTCTCTTACCTTTACTAGAGACCAAAATTTCAATTGTTGAGATCTCCTCCAATACTTGGATTCAGTCCTCCAAACTTTGGATATCACTATATTGTCACAGCCCGTGACCCTATTTTTCACCTTATTTTATACGTCTTATTTGGTTGGGCTGTCTGCGATACTTTACTTTTCATTTACATATAAACAATTTCATATTAAATTATAATATGAATTACATCCCCTATCTTACGTCATAAGGAAGTAGTACTGTAAGTAAGTCTAAATATAGAAAATAAATGATCATACCTTGAGTATTAAATCAAGCTGTCGCATCGTCCCCAAATGCGTAGCCGAAATCCTTTAGGTGTCAGAGTCTCAGTCTTCGAAAACCTGAAATGTTAAAATTAAGGGGTGAGCAAACCACGGCTCAGTAAGGGAATTATATGCCTCACTTGATACTCAGCTATCTATATGCTGAATTTTTTTTTCATTTTTCCTATTGGGCTCTAAGCTCGCATGTAGGAAGGATACTACAGTCGGCTAGGGATCCGGATGGAGTAAGGTAGGTATTTTGAAATACCTATCTTATCTCGGAACCTAGAAGCAACTGTAGGGAGTAATTTTATTTCATTTGAAATAAAATATCTTTTTTCCTTGTTATTCCATATCATTTTCATATACTTTTTAAAATAATGCTTTTATGAAATAAAGCATTTAAATAAAATAACTAATATTCATATATTCTTTGAAAAGAATATTAGTTAAATCATCATCATTCTCATTTAAAACTCATTTCATGTTTTACTGTAAAATCATAATTAGTACAGTACTTTAAATAGCAAAATAAGCTATTTAAATCTTTTTCGTATAACATATAAATCGTTTAAATCTAATATTCTATTTAAAAATTAAAATAAGAATATTAGATTTATTTTCCTCCTCTTTCCTTTTGAAAACGTATTACATATTCGTGTCACATGTCATAAAAAAACCATTTCGTAGTACTTAAAGACAGTACTGAAATAAGCATTTTATAAAAATGCTATAAATCATTTCATTTCTTCTCATATTATATAAAACATATTCATTTTACATATCACATATCGTAAAAACATTTTCATTTTACATATCATAAATCATATATGGAGATAGTGGCAACCACCACGTCCTATCATGCAATAATACCCGAAGGTATAAAATAATCATGTCAGATCTATGGCCATAGTCTATAATTGTCCTCGACGGATCACTGATCAGGTGTCGACCGGGACTACATATCACATGTTACATATTATATATCACATATCACGTATCACATGTCAGCATTATAGAGGGGCCAACTAGTCTCAAAACCATGTTTTTACATCATAAAATAACCTTTATGGAATTTATAAAAATATATAATTTCATAATTTAAAACCATAAAGGTTATAAAATCATTTAGTGAATATTTAAGAAATATATATATAAATATTCACTTTATTCCTTTTCATTTTTCATCTCGTATTACGTGTAATTTATGTATCAGGAGAATTTTCGGTGATTTCATTATCACCATTCTCGAAAACATGAATATTTTAAAATCACTTTCATTTTATTCATGTTTTTATGAAAAATATTCATTTTCTCAATTTTTCGTGATTGAAAATCATTTCTCGTGAAATAAAATCATTTATTATGATTTTACGAAATTCTCTAGAAATTTTCGATAATTTTTCAGCAGTATAACGGCTGTCGATTGGCTAGCCTCCTGCACGGAAAATACAGTTTATAATTTCAACCGGTACTTCACCACAATTTTCCAACCAATCATTCATTGCAATATTTTCATAAAATATTTCATAATTAAAATCATGCAGACTGAATATCCTTATAGTGCTGCACATGCATCCCTTACCTTTTCCGGGTCGATGACTTCCTCTTATCGGTCGCGCCCGTACTCCATCTCTCCCGATCCATCGTCTCGATCGCTGAGAATAATTTTTGAAAATTAAATTCTAAATTTTAGAATTTTCATAAATAATTTATTAAATTTTTTACTCGAAATCATTTTCTGGAATTCTTACCAAATTTTCGTAATTTCCGAGTTGCCAACTTCCCGGGAATCTCCTAATTCTCGAAATTCTCCTTTTTCTTCTTTTTCTTCCTTTTTCTCTTTTCTTTTTCTTTCTTTCTTTTTCTTTTCTTTCTCTTTCTTTTCTTTTTTCTTTTTCTTTTCTTTTTCCTCTTCCTTTCCCGGTCAGACTGGTCAGTGTTCCTCCTCGCCGATTCCTCACCGGCAGTTTAAGTGCCCTTCAGCTGGCCGACAGCACGGCGAAGCTACCGGTGCCCTCCGTTTGCCCTGGATCGGCGGCACAGTAGCGGATCGAGTCGATTTTCCTTCGGTTTCTTCCGCCTCTTCGCCGGCCCTCCTCCGCCGTTCACCGTGCCTCGGGTGGCATCCTTCCTCTTTCTCTTCCTCTGGCGGTGCTTCGGTGGAAGTGGCGGTGGCCAAATTGGCCGACACCGCCGTTTCCTATTTTCTTTTCTCTTCCCGGTTTCCTCCGTTTTGCGTCCTCCATTCTGCTTTTGTTTTTCGTTTTTCCCGCAGCCGGCCTCCTCTTCTCACATCGCCGGCGTTGTCCCCTTCTCTTCTTCTCTCTTATCCCACCAGCAGTGGTAGGTTTGTTGCCGGCGGTTTTCGGCTGGGAAGGAATCGGGCTCTGTCCCGATTCTTCCTATTTCTTTCTTTTTTTATTTTATCCTCTTTTCTATTTTTATCTATATCATAATATATATTATATTTATATAATGTATATATATAGATATAATATAACAATATATATATACTTTATATTTATGTTATACATTTTAAATATAATAATATTAATTTATATATAGTATTGTACTATATAATATATATATATATATATATATATAGAGGTACATACATATATATATATATGTATATTATGTATTACAAAATGTATATCTAGTATATATATATGTATATTTATATCCTTAAAAATTTTAATAACCTTTACACATATTTATATGTTGTATTTACAATATATAATTATATAACTTTCAATGTAAAATTTATATTTTACATTCTCATATATGTATATATATTTTATATATACATAAAACATTATAATTGTATACATATGTATTATTTAACTTTATGAAGTAGTATATATATATATTCCTATATACTAACGTATATAAATATATACTATATAGCATTTATATACATATGTATTTGTATAAAAACATGTGTAAATATATTTATATAATCTAATTATATAAATATATTTTTATACGCATTCTATTTTTATTTGGATTTTAACTTAACCAAATAATATTTGCTTCTCTTCATTATTTTTTTTCAAAATTTAAATGTCTTTCACTAAATTTCTAATTTTCATCACTCCCTTAATTTCCGGAATTTCAACGACATTCCATCTCGTAAATAAATTTTATTTATTTACTTTAATTTATTTATTTCCTCTTATCTATTTTCTTTAATATTAATTTCCAAAAATAGAAAATTTGCGGTTATCACAACTATAAATAAAGGCTTGAAAGCTCAAGGAAGTAAGAGGAACAGCTGAGCAACATTATTCTTCATCTTTTTCATCTTCCTCAAGTCTCAACATCAATTCAAGTGCTAAAATTCTTCATCTTCTATCACTTTGTATATCATAGCACAAATCCTTTAGATTATCTTTTCTAGAGCTTAACTTTTGTAATCATTTGCCTATTTAGAGGTATCTCCTTGATTACACAAACTAGAAAACCCAATCACAATTTGTGAAAGGGAGTGAACCCTTGAGTGCTTCATTGTAAGTGAGGATTTGGGTAGGAAGGTTTTCTCCTTGAGCCATAAAAGGGAGAAGTTGTAAGGTTTCCTTCTTAAGCCCAGAAAAAGAAGGGGAAAGGTTTCCTCCTTGAGCCCGAAAAAAGGAGAGGTGTAAAGGTTACTCTTAAGCCTAAGAAAAAGAGTGTAACAAATTCAAGCTAGTGAATTTTGGGAAAATCCTTAGGAGCATCTCAAGGTAGAGGACGTAAGCAAGGTTGCTAAACCTCTATAAATTGCTTGTATAAATTTCTCTTTCCCTATTTTCTTTATTTACTTGCTATTATATTGTGTTTATTACATTGAACTTGAATTGCTTGCTTGAGTAGCCTAGAGAACTTAGAGAACTTCAACATAGGCTAGAGAATTTAGAAGAATCGAAAAACGAACTTAAGGTTAGCGAAAAACCGATTCATTCCCCTCTCGGTTTAGCTTATAGGGCCAACAAAATCTAAACACAAAATGCATAAATCCTTCAAACATTTATTACCTTAATAGAAATACGAGCAAAAACGGATACGATTGTGCTTGTTGTAAAACCCATGTCCCTTTAATCTTGAAGAAGAAATATTTTGAAGGTAAGCTTAGAAATTTTTGGTTTTGATTTTTAATCACGAACTAGCAAGAGCAAGAATAATTGTTAGATTGCATAGGAAATCAAAAAAAATTGTTTTTAATCGTGAATCAGCAAAAGACAAAGGTATGAAGAGAAAGATTGAATTGCGAAAGATCAAAGATGGAAGTTGGAGGAGAAAAGAGATGATTGTCGATAGAGTAGGGCTTTTTTCTTAATTTTAATGATTAACAAATTAAATTAAATTAAAAAATAGATGTTTTAATTTAAAAAAATTAAGTTGATGTTACAAAAATTGTCTGATGTGTCATTTACACTACTTAAAATAACAGATTAACTAACTCTATTTAACAGTCAAAGGGGGTACACTAATATTTTAAAACTAAAAAGGGCTTTGTATCCTTTCTTATTTTATACAGGAAATTTTGTGTATTTTACCCTTTGAGTTTATGTATTTAAATTTAGCTACTTAATTGCAACTAATACAGGTATGTCTGTAGACACTCAATTTTGTCCGGGTGACCACAAATGAATCTAGATTTATTTTTTTATTTAATTTTAAAAAAATTGATCCGTTAGGCTCAAGATTGATAGCCTAATTTTGTTCACTAAAATGAACTGAATGAATTTGCTGGAGTCAAATATAACTTGAATTATTTATTAAGAGATAAATTCTATGTTACAAAGTTTATCCAAACACCAAGAATTGGGCTATTAAGTTTGAAAAGCCCAGTTGAATGAGTTCATTTGATATTTTAAAATCTCGAATCCTTCAAGGCCCTTTTCTATTTTCTTTTATTTTTCTTTATGTTTATTTTTATTTTTACTTTTACTTAATTTTTATCTGATCAACATTCAATTGGGTACTGTTCCCCATATCCATGGCCGCTCTAGTCACCCTACAAGCTGAAACCTAGTCATTGCTCAGTGCCCCTTCCCCATGAGCATTGACACCAACCACTGCTCAGTACCCCTTTCCCATGAGCATTGACACCAGCCACTGCTCAGTATCCCTTCCCTATTAGCATTGACCCAATCTGATCCCATCTATGCCAGCCAAGCACGCTCCTTCTATAAAAACCCCGACCGTTCAACCAAATAAGAAGAGAACACCAAAGCAAAAAGAAAGAAAGCTGAAGAAGCTTTTTTTTTCTGCCATATCTAAACCACCAGTCCCCACCGTGACTGGACACAACACCGCTTCCCGCACTGCTTACTAGCTGCCATCGCTTCCTCAAAGTTACTGCTCCATCATGGCATTGTAGTACCGGTTTCATCATCATCTCCATTGTCTCGCACCTTCACTGTGCCATCTCCAAATTGTTACTGCCCAAAACTTCTTGTATTATTTTCCCAACACCGTTCCATCATCCCAGAGCCGTGAATACCCCTTGCGTCAACACCCAATGCCATCTTGAAGTTGGCTGCCCTACTCTTTTATTACATAGGTCAAACTCCTTGTTTCCGGCACTGCTTGTGTATTTCCCCTAAACATCGTCACTTTGAAATTTCTTGCACTGTCCACCAGCAACCCACTTTCTACCGCTATCCCGAACCGAAGCTGCGGAATCGTGACAGCATTATGACATGTTGCCTTCTCTAATAGAAAAATATTTGCTGAATAGTTTTCATTGTATTATTCACTAGCAAGTCTACATCTTTATACAAGAGCAACATAATTTAGATCCTATTCTAAAGCCTATAAATTAGCTCTGACTTTTACAAGAGAGGAAACTAAATATTTACTTTCCTATTCTGTTCGTTTGTCTTCAACACTCCCCCTCAAGTTGGTGTGTATGTTAATAACACCCAACTTGCTGAGCAACTCCTCGAACTGTGATGAACTCAATGCCTTAGTGAATAAATCTGCAACTTGATTGTTGGTCCTCACATGTGTTGTTTTAATCAAGCCATCTTGAATTTTTTCACGAACTAAGTGACAATCAATTTTGATATGCTTCGTTCGTTCATGAAAGACTGGATTTGAGGCAATATGTAGAGCAGCTTGGTTGTCACAAAACAACATAGCTGGTTGAGTATGTTTGATTTTCATGTCCTTTAAAATATTTTTTAACCAAGTAACTTCACAACAAGTAGCAGCCGTAGAGCGATATTCGGCCTCAGCAGTTGATCGAGCTACCGTTGTTTGTTTCTTTGTTTTCCAAGAGATAGGTGATTCTCCAAGAAATATGCAGTACCCTGTTACTGATCTTCTTGTGTCTTTGCAACGTGCCCAATCCGCATCACAAAAGGCATTTAATTGGAGTGTGCTTGTGGAAGATAGGAGAATACCTTGTCCAGGTGTTTGCTTCAAATATCTGAGAACTCTATGGGCTACCTCAAGATGTGGGGCACGTGGTTTGTCCATGAATTGACTTAAGACATGAACAACATAGACCAAATCAGGTCTGGTAATGGTCAAGTAAATCAATCTTCCCACAAGACGCCTATAGGATGAAGGATCATCTAAAAGTTCTCCATCAGATTGTGTAAGAGCTAAATTCTGTTCCATAGGAAACCTTGCTGGTTTGGCTCCTAGAAATCCAGCATCTTCTAGAATTTCTAATGCATATTTTCTTTGGGAAAGAGAAATACCTTTTGAGGACCTTGCCACTTCGATGCCCAAGAAATATTTTAGCTGGCCAAGGTCCTTGAGTTTGAATTGTTTAGACAAGAACTGTTTCGCCTCTTCAATTTGTTCCAAATTATTGCCTGCCAAGATCACATCATCAACATATACAAGAATTGTAGTGAAACTACCTTCATAGGATTGGACGAATAAAGAATAATCAGCCTTTGACTGTTGAAAACCAGCACCCTTAAGAGCAGAAGAAAGTTTTAGAAACCATTGCCTTGAAGATTGTTTCAAACCATATAGTGATTTATGAAGTTTGCAGACTCGAGTCTCCCCCTTTCGTCCGAATCCCGGAGGTAAGGACATGTACACATCTTCTTCAAGATCACCATGTAAGAATGCATTGTTGACATCAAGTTGGTGAAGATGCTATCCTTGAATGGCTGAAATACTTAGAAGAACACGCACAGTGACCAATTTCGCAACTGGTGCAAAGGTCTCTTGGTAGTCAAGACCTTCAATCTGATTATATCCTTTGGCCACCAAACGGGCTTTGTAACGCTCAACTGTTCCATCATATTTGAGTTTTACTTTGTAAACCCATTTACATTCTATGGGTTTCTTCCCAGGTGGAAGAGGCATAAGTGTCCATGTTTTGTTTGCTTGCAATGCTTCAATTTCATTGTGCATAGCAGCACGCCACTGAGGATCCTTCATGGCCTGAAAGAAACTTGTTGGTTCTTTGATAATAGTTAATGATGTTGCAAATGTTTTGTGAGATGTAGATAACTGATCATAAGAAAGGACTTGGGAAAGGTCATATTGTGTACCTGATGACTTGACCACACTGGAGGCAGATGATTGGCCAGGCCTTGATGGGAGGACTGCATCAACATGAAAATCCTGAAGAAAGGTTGGCTGCTTGGTTGGTCTAGTGGAGTGACGATATACAAGGGGTTGTGAACTAATGACTTCTGTTGGTGTGGGTTCAAAAGTCTCCATTGGGCTTTGTGGTGTGATAGGATCATCATAAAAAATGGAGTCTATAGGAGTAGGAAGAATAGGACTCTCATTGGCAGCGGAAGTGTGTTTGAATGGAAACTTATCCTCAAAGAAGGTAACATCCCGAGACACAAATACCTTACCAGTTTGAAGGTTATATAAGCGGTATCCTTTTTTGCCATAAGGGTAACCAAGAAAGAGGCAACGGATGGCACGAGCATCAAATTTGGATGGTCTTTCGGCATGAGTGGAAGCAAAACACAAACATCCAAATACACGTAAGTGTGAATAATTTGGTGTTGTATGAAAAAGTCGTTTATATGGTGTTTTACCTTGCAGGAGTGGGGTAGGTGTGCGGTTTATGAGATATGCAGCAGTCAAAATAGATCCCCCCAAAATTTTTTAGGAAGCTGGGCTTGAAAGAGTAAAGCTCGTGCCATGTTTAATAAGTGTCTGTGTTTGCGTTCGACCACACCATTTTGTTGTGGGCTGTCAACACAACTAGTTTGATGAATAATACCTTTGGACAAGTAATAATCTTCAAGTCCAAACTCTTGACCATTATCACTACGCACAATCCTAACCTTGGCAGAAAATTGAGTTTCAACCATAGAGATCAAATTAATTAGGTGAGTTTGAGTGTCTGATTTATGACTCATCAAGTAAACCCATGTACACCTAGTAAAATCATCAACTATGGTGAGAAAATATCGAGCCCCTGAAATGGATGCAACATGGTAACCTCCCCAAATATCAACATGTAACATTTCAAAAGGTGCTTTGGTTGAAATTTTACTCAAAGGAAATGGCAATCTGGTTTGTTTAGCTAAGGGACAAACCATACAATCACAACTTTTATTCTTGTCCAAAAATGGGAACAAAACAAACACCTTATTAGAGGGATGACCAAGTCGTTGGTGCCAATGGCTAGGAGAGGATAAAACTGAATTGCATGACGCCTTTTGCGGTTGATCAAGATAATACAGTCCCTCCCGTTCAATTCCCGTCCCAAACATCCTCCCCGAGTGTAGGTCCTGTATCACACAAGAATGAGTAAGAAACATGGTTGCACAAGGAGAATTATGGGTAAGTTTACTGATGGAAATGAGATTTAATTGGAATATTGGGACACAAAACATTTTCAAGAACCAAATCAGGAGAGAATACAACTTGACCAATATGGGTAACATTTGCAAGTGAACCATCTAGTAATTCAACTGTTTTGTTTTTAACTTCCTTCCAAGTTGTAAGCAATTCATGGTTGCAAACAATATGATCAGTTGCTCCACTATCAAGAATCCATGTGGCTTTCTTACCTTGAGAAGATAAGCAAAAGGCTTTACTTGATAGTTCATCATGGCTTGAGGAATTACCCACATGATTCGCCATTGATCTGTTATTATTGAGCATGCGCAGGATCTGTTGACATTGTTCTTGGGTAAAGGGGAAGGAATTAGAGATGTCCTTCTTTTCAGATTTCTGGGATGTATGAGCATGACTGCTTCGATTTGATGTGGAGAATTGAGATGATTGATCTGACTCTGCTTTCTTGAGCTTGCGACAAAAGTCAATGTTATGACCCTTCCACCCACAATAAGAACATTTCAAATGGGATCGACAATTTTCTGAGCTATGTCCATCTTTATCACATTTTCCACACTTGATATTACCCTTCTTGCTGGGACCTTTGACTGCAAATGATGATGCCTCGGGTTGAGACATATTCTTACCAACAGATACATCACGCTGCTGTTCTTGTCTGAGAACAAGGGAATAAACCTTGCTAACTTTGGGCAAGGGATCTATCATCAATATCTGTCCACGTGCTGTAGCAAAGGATTCATTTAATCCCATGAGAAACTTGATGGTTTTCTGTGTTTCCCGATAAGACAACTCATCCTTCATAGTTCCGCAATGACATGCTGAGATTGGACAAATAGCATCCCTCTTGTCCCATAATCCTTTGAGTTTGGTGAAGTAGGAACCAACAGACATAGTTCCTTGCAAACAATCATGTATTTCATTTTCAATATGAAAAAGTTGGACACTGTTTACTTGGGAGAAACGATCGTGCAATTCGTTCCAAACTGCTTGGGCTCCATCACAATAAAATACACTGGCTGCAATTTCATTGGAGATCGAACTCAGTAACCAAGTCTTAACCAGATTGTTGCAACGAATCCACTACTGTAATTCTTCGCCTACATCATCACTTGACCGCTTTGTTGATCCATCAATAAAACCATATTTGTTCTTGACTGTAAGAGCCATAGTCATGGAGTGACTCCATGTGCTATAATTTTCCTGAGTGAGAAGTTGTGAAACAAGGACCAAGCCTGGCTGATCTGAATGATGAAGATAAAGTGGGTGATTGGGGTTGTCAAATTTGGACGCCATGCTCGGTTGAGTTGGTTCCTTTTGTTTGCTGTCATCAGCCATGGTGATAGGTAAAGGTAATTAGGATCGGTGCTCTGATGCCATAATAGAAAAATATTTGCTGAATAGTTTTCATTGTATTATTTACTAGCAAGTCTACATCTTTATACAAGAGTAACATAATTTAGATCCTATTCTAAAGCCTATAAATTAGCTCTGACTTTTACAAGAGAGGAAACTAAATATTTACTTTCCTATTTTGTTCGTTTGTCTTCAACATTCTCTGCCAAACCCACCATTAATTGCCCCTCTACTGTGTTGCCATCACCATCACTGCTGCTCCAAATTGTCGTGCGCTGCACTTTGCCACTGCTTCAAGTTGCTAGTTTTGGCTGTCGTTGCTGTGCGGGAACACCACTAGGTTCACATACTACGCGTTGTACAAGGGCCTACCTCCCCTTTTTTTTTTTTGTATCAGTTGTTGAAGTATTAGAAAGAGTTAAATTGAGGAAGAAGCACAGGATACAACAGGTGCAAAGTAAGGTTTGGTTTTTATAAAGTATATCACATTATTCATATCTCTTACTTTCTTATTTTATTTTATTTAAGTTATGAAAGCACAAATGTATTTTTATTACTTTAATGATGTCTGACATGTTTAAAATGTATATATATTCACATTCTTATTGCTAGATTGTTAGGAAAATTAATTAGTATAGTTGTTAGGGTATATTAAATTAATTAAGTCTGGTAATAAAATTGATCAATTGATAAAACAACTTGCTCAGTTTATATGGTTAAATTATTTAGAATAAAAAATGCCAAAAATCTTATGCTATTGAGTTTATAAGTAATTGCATAATATAAAACTAAACTATGTATAATAAAAATTAATAGTGATAATATTTGAATAAATATAAATTATTCCGATGATAAAATATCAAGAGAATTACGCTTAAGTAATTTTCTTGAAAATTTTTAGGTGATAAAATTCTATCCAAGGCCTCACCAGCTTAATGGAGGGTCTAAATAGAGTTTTCAATAACAAATAATTTATATTCATTTTAAAAATAAATTTGTTATAAAATTACAATAAAAACAATTAGTTACAAAATTAGGAAAGATAATAATGGTTTGTAATAATATAATAAAAATAATATTAGTAGGTGACAAAATAAGGAAGGAAATAAATAAAATAACCAAAATTAGATATTTAAATGATAATGATTGTGAATACGAATTACACCGATAATGAAATATCAAAAGAATTACGTTTAAGTAATTTTCTTGAAAATTTTTAGGTTAGAAAGTTCTCTCAGGGCCTCACCAGCTTAATGGATGGTCTAAAGAGGGTTATCGAGAACAAGTGATTTATATTCAATCTAATAAATAAAATAAGACGTATTAAAAACTAAAATTAAAATAATTAGTTACAAAGATAAAATATAAAGAAATAATAATAATTCAATAATGATAATAATAATAAATGATAAAATAGGATGATAATAGTTAATAATAATTATTGAGCTGAAGTATTGATTATTCCGATGATAAGATTCCAAAAGGGATTATGCTTAAGTAATACTTTGGAAATCTTTAGGTCAAATAATTTCTTTCAAGATCTGACCAGCTTAATGGGAGATCTAAAAAGAATTTTTTTAGAAAAATAATTCATATTCATTCTCTAATAAAATAAATTAATAAAATTAAACATTAATAAAATAATAGAAAACAATAGAAGTAACAAAAACAATAAGATAGCAAGAATAAATTAGATAGGTGTCAAATTCAGAAGTTTTCATAAAATATTAAAATGAATCCAACGATGGAGTCTTTTCAAGCAAGTCGCATAGTACTAACTTGAATACTCTTGAAGTGAGAAAAATTTTTAAGTTGTCCTATCAGCTTAATAGAGGATGCTTAGAAATATTTTTCAATATTTAATTATTGAACTTAAGATTAACTAAGGCAAATTTAAGATAACCTAAAGTTAGTTGGTACCATTTTAGGATAGGCGTTGTGAGGGTGCTAATCCTTCCTCATACGTAACCATACTCCCGAACTTAAGAATCTTTGAATGTGGACCAAGCTTTATTCCTAGTTTTGAATAGGTGATCAATCACACTTAGGTAGAGAATGATTGGTGGCGACTCCTTAGATTTTGTGTTTAGCTATTAGGTTTCTTGAAACTTAATAGGTGCTAACAGGTATGTATGCATCATACACGTGCTGAAAAATTAGCCAAATGTGAATTATATAATCCTATCTACCAATCAATTCTCACATTCATTGATTCGGATTGCACCTTCTGATTCTCCATTGACTAGCCAGGACAATAATTAAATTAAGAAATGATAGATAGACATAGAACCTTTTGAAAAAATTCCAAAGAAAAATAAGTCAGTCAATCATAAAATATAGGGCTTATCCGTCCAATAATCATAAAATATAGGGCTTATCCGTCCAATAATTTTATGAGCGTTTGTCATGGGCTAATTGCATAAAAGCCATCTAATTTATGTTTGTCTTATATAAAATCGTATTTTTATCGTATAAATACAAAAATTTTGTGTTAAAATTCAAGTTGATACGCTAAACAATTTTTATATATTCATAAATAACTTTTACCAAATTTTAACTTATGTACATTCTTTTTTTTTAGTGTTGTTTTCATATCCTATTTAAGATTCTCATATATAAATGACGAGGGGTGTGTATAATTCTATCTATAACTACAGCAGCTTAAACATCTACTAGAACTTTCTGATCAGACTGTTACATATGTTTATGCTATCTTGTCAAATCCAGAACATATAGATTTTCAATCTTAAACTATTAATGTCATATTTGGTGCATAAGATGATGGATAGGATAAAATGATAATTATTATATCTTATGTTTGGTGTACAAATTAAGGGGATGATTGGATTGTAAGGAGGATTAGTCATCCTCCTAGTATAGGATAACTCAATCATCTCCAAAAGGTGAGAATTATTCCTAATCTCATAGGATTAGAAATAAATACTCATATTTTATTATTTTATCCTTAACATTTATATTTAAAAATTAACTTAAATATTTAATAAAATAGTAAGGATCTTTAATTAATTAATTAATTAATATAATTTTTTCCCTCTTTTTCATTTTTCCTTCTTTTTCTTTCTTTTTTTTTCTTGTATTTGATTAAAGGAAAACTATAATTTTGATAAAATAATATTTTCTTGTACACATTTTTTAAATTATTTTTTAGAAAATAAATTTTCAAACATAAAATTATTATAAAATATATTTTTTAACTAGTTTTTTCTTACATTTAAATTTTTATTTTTTTCTTATTTTTTTCTTTTTGCCTGAAAAAAAAAGGAAAGAAAAGTGATTATTAACCATAAATTATTAGAAATTATATATTTTTTAATTCATCAAAATTGAATTATTAAATTTAACTTATATTTTTCTCTTTTTTTTGTTTTCTATATTTCCTTATAATTGACGGAAAAAAAGAAAGAAGATAAAGAAACCATAAAAATAAAGAAAAATATTTAAGAATAATCTTTTGGAAAATTTAATGTAATTAAAAAATAAACTTATTTCCAAGAAAAACTCAATTTTCTAAAAATAAATATAGTTAATTTACAATAAAAAATATTTTAAATTTAAATCATATAAAAGAAAAAAAGAAAAAATACAGAAAATGGTTTTTATAAAAATTCATTTCTTAACAAAATAATTTTTTTGAAAAAGTAATATAAATTTTTTAGAAGTAATTTTTTATTAAAAAATCAGCTAATAAATTGGACTATTAATTATAGTATTATAAATAATATTTAAATATTTAATTTTTCATTTATATTTATAACAAAAAAATATAAATTTAAATTATGTTACTTTAAAAAAGAGTACTTAAAAAAATCATTTTATATTATTTTTAATTTTACACATAACAAATATTGTGAAAGACATAAAAAATTATCCTATCCTATTCTTAATCTTTGTACACACCAAACATAAAATAGGATAATATAATCTAATCTTATTCTATTCATAATCTTATATTATCTTATCATATTCTCATACTATGCACAAAAAATGATTAACTTATTATAAGAGAAGAGAAGCTTGCTTTTTGGTCTTGATTAATTTCTACTCACCCACTTAGTGAAGCTTGCTTCTTCACATTTGCTGTGAAAATTGGCCAGAAATACAAGACCGAGTCAACCAATAATTTGGTGAAAACTCAAGTAGCAGACAAGAGCTTGTTAGTCGGGCACATGTGTTAGGGAGATGACTATTTTCCTCGAAGCTGCCATTTTTCCTGCCTAACCAGCTCCTCAAATTTCCACAGAGAATTATTGTCTTTATAAATGCATGTAGGCAGTAATTTCCTGCCGACTGCATACGTTAATTCCATTGCCGTCAGCTAGTGATGGCTGGCAAGGGTAATAGTGTCTTTTTATGCTTTCTTCGATCTATATAAGCCAGCCAAGCCAAACCGAATCCCTCATCTCCATCTTGTCTTTGGCAATTTAATTTCCTAGCAATATACTCTCGTAATGGTGAATTGCCTTCTTTATCCCTCCTTTTGATCTGTTTCCTTTCTGTTTCAGCTATATAATACTCGAGTACTACATCATTTTTCTATCCATTTTATCCGAGCAATTGATAAACTAGCAGGAAATTATTTACTATTAATAGCTGGCAGACATCTTTAATTCCCTCCTTCATCTCTCTTAATTAGTCTGTAATTTGCTTAAATTCATTAAAAGTTTCTTAAACTTTAAGCACTAATTAATTAATTACAACTCAAAATTTTTCATCTTTTAGTCTAGAGAGTACAGTATCTGTACATGCACAAAATATTGTATTAGTGGTTTTAGAGATGGTAAATGAGCCTGTTCAAACCAAGTTTCGGTTTGAATTATTTTTGAATTTAGATTTTTTTGAGTTTGGATCCATTTTGAATTTAAATATTTCAAACTCATGACTTTTTAGGTTTGAGTATTTATGAGTTCAAATTCTTTCGAGTTCGAAAAATTTCGAATTCGATTTGGTTCGAATCAAACAAATTTAGGCGAGTTCGGATGATTTTAAAATTTTATAAGCTATACACATTATGTATTACTTTTTATGTGTGTGATTTTATTTCTTGTGGATCTCTTTTCAATAGAATTTGTTTGCGCTTAAAAAATTTAACAGACATATATATATATATATATGTTTATTGATAAATTTTTCTTCTGTAATTAATCCTTGTTCCATTTATAACTGCGATGTTTTGCATTTGGGTTTTTTTTGCTAGGAACAACATATGATTTCAGCAATGGTGAAGCGGGTGCATGAGATATTCATATTTATCTTCTTAGCAATATTTTCCAAGGCAATGGGCACAAAGCCCTACTCGAGAGCCAGCGCATCACCTGACAGTGTCTCTAGCGAATGCTTGAGCTGGCGGCTGGCGGCAGAGGCTAACAATCTGGGCAGATGGCGAACCGTCCCAGTTCATTGCCTTCGCTACATTGAAACTTACATGCTTGACGGTCAATACGAGCGGGATGTTAACTATATCGTGGAACAAATAAAGAGCTACGTTACTGATCTTCCTGTGGCTGACGACGGCATGGACGCTTGGATCCTGGATGTCGATGACACCTGCCTCTCTAACATCTTTTACTACAAGGGAAAGAAATGCGGGTACTATTCCTCATTTGCTCGTGATTAGGATTTTACATAACACGAGCATGAATTATTTATATAATGCATGCAAAAATTTAAATATTGAATTTTAATTTCCTTAAAGATCCTTTATAGTTAATTGACTTTCAACTTTGTTGGATTTTCTGCGAGCCATCATAGATGTGAACCTTATGATCTTGCCGGTTTCAAGGCATGGGTAATGAGGGGACGGTGTACGGCGGTTCCTTCTGTACTTGGATTGTTTACGAAGCTTGTGGACAGCGGGTTCAAGGTATTCCTGGTGACTGGGAGAGACAAGGAGACCTTAGCCCCCGCCACCATTGCCAATTTGCGTGACCAAGGATTCGTCGGCTATGAAAGGTTGATTTTTAGGTAAGACGCATGCATTGTAGTTGGCACACCAGCTTTTACTTTTCTTCTGATAATGTGGTGTGTATTAGTTTCTTGTCAGTCAACATTCAACATAGGAATGAATTGATTAAGATTTTGATGCTTTTTAATTTGTTTTTGTCTGTAATGAACAGGACTCAAGCTTTCAAAGGAAAAGGTGCGGTGGAATTCAAGTCTGAAATTCGAAAGCAATTAATGAAAGAAGGGTATAGGATAGTGGGGAATGTTGGGGACCAATGGACCGATTTGCAAGGAGAATGTTTGGGAAACCGAACATTCAAACTCCCTAATCCAATGTACTGTGTTCCTTAATCAATCCAACCCAATCCAATAGAATAAAAATATATGGAATGCCTCTGCAGTCTGCAATGAAGGATCAGACTTGTCATTGGCATTCTTTTCCATGAATCCCTTTGAACAATCAACAATCGCATAACACATGCAGTAATGGGATTCTTTTTTTTTTTTTTTGTTACAAGGCAAATATTTAACAACTGTAATGGTATTCTTCATGTTAACGAAGCCATTACTCTTTCCTTCTAAAACGGATTTAGTGAAGTGTTTAGCATTCCAGCTTATATGTCAATTACATGTGGAACTACTTCTCCTTCAGTATCGACGAACAATGATGCTTGCGCGAAATGCATCAATGAATCATATTCCAGCTTTTTTCCTAGAGATATTTGCTTTTTTTATTCTTTTTTCCTTTACTCTTTAATGGAACAGATTTTTTCTTCCCTGATATTTCTTCAGCAGGTTGGAAAGAAGACACATATATGAACCTCTTACTCCTTTTGTCGTTTCCTGATATGATAACTCTGTCTTCTTGATTTTTGTCAGATATGGCTCCACTATCTTCTTGAATTTCTTCCGTTGTTTGGGTCTTATCATCCCCGGGCTGGGTATTATTTAGGTTACAGTGTTCAACCAAACTTGATGCCTCGTTGCCTTGAGTTGTGTTTTCAGGTTCTGTGTTTAAACTATTGGCAATCATCTGGTTTGGTTCGCCCAAAGCAAGAACTAAAGCCATTTCATTAGCCACTGTAGCTTCAGCTTTTAATATTTGATCGGCGTAATTTGTTTCCTCCAAGCTCATTTCCTCTATTCAAAAAACCAGCCTATTCATCATACGATTGCTGACAACTTAGCTCAAAAGCAGCATCCTCCTCCTTTTCCAAGGGCGATTCATGATTACATTGACAGATCCCGGTGTTTGCTTCTTCAACCGTCAGTTCCTGATTTTCTTCCTGACCGAGGACTTTCGTTTGAACCGTTGCCATTACCGACGTTTGTTCAGAAACAGGGGAGGGATTTGAATTCCCTCCTTGAGCGTTGAAAGAAAGGTGATTCCACCTGAAATCTATATTGTCTTCGACCATTAATTCTAAAACAAATTTCACCCCATTAATCATGATCTCAATAGAATTCTTCACTAACAAATTTTTTTTTACTGTAATGAGAATTCTGGCAAAATCCAATCTTTGTTTTTTGCAAGAGCATTCGTCAGCTAAAATAAACTTACCCCAGTGATCTCCAATCTGTTTGAATACCTCAATGTTCCATGCATGCAGAGGTAGGTTGTGAATTCTGATCCATACGAGTCTCTCATCACTAATGAGTTCCTTGGACCATGGTTTAATCCAGTTAAAACATTCTTCAGTCCATTTATTCCGGTCAGCCAACATCTTTAATCTTGTTTCTTTACTATCAAATTGGATTAAGAACCAGCAACCTCCCATTGCAGTGATTGAAAGAGGAGAGTAGCCTTCCCTGGACATACTTTGTTGAAGAATATGAATATCATAAGGAGATCTAACCGAAACAACCACCGATGCTTCAAGCCAATTTGTATCCTAGGCAGAGACATCCACCACAATCTTATCACGTTCAACTGTGTTCTGCTTGTCTTCCCCTACCCCATTTTGCTCACCGTTTGAGACGAGCTGATTATCCCCAGTTTTGATAGCATCTACATAAGTAAAAAGAAGTTTATCCGTTTGAAAAGTACCTTTTGGGAAGGTTTCAGGCAAGTGCGTTTCTTTTTGAGATTCAGCTTTTTTCCAGAAGATTGTATTTTCGTTGTATCTTGCAAACTCAACATCCAATCTATAATCTAGAAACCACGCCCCATTTAGTTTCTCCACTGCATTCTTGGCGTCATTCATACTTGAGAATCTAACGAAGCCAAACTTTTTTCCTGTTCTGCTAAGCTTCTGAGGGATAAAAACATTTATGACCTTTCCATGGTGTTGAAAGATCTGTTTAAGCCATCTCCACTGAATGTTTGGGGGGATATTATTGACAAAGACAGAGACGGATTGAAAAGGATACTGTGAAGAGGACTGGTTGGGATACCGGGACATACTGTGAAGAGGAAGAATTAGTCTGAGGAAGAATTTAATATATACTTGATGAAATAACTATGAAACTTTCATTGATGTTTGATTTCTTCGTGAAGTTTTTCTTCCCTCTTTTCTCCACTTCAACTTCGTGAAGGTATAGGGCCCCATTTTCTTACCGTACGGCATTTACAATTTTACCTTTTTTTATTTTAAATTTTAATATTTAATATTTTTAATGATTATTTTATCATTCATCTCATATTATTGTTAACACTGCCATTGTAATTTTCATTCTCACTGGAGCTATTGAAGTTAATTGCACTGTCTATCCAAATTAATTTTTTGTGTGAATTTGGACAACATATCTCATTAAAAAAAAAGAATATAAAAAGAAAAAACTTTAACCTTTGCAAAAGTTTAAATGGACTTTGATTAAATTCTTAACTTTTATCGTTAAGGTAATATCACTAATATACATAGAAGATTACAAATCGACTACTATAAATCACCATGCACTCACTTTTTATTTTTCTCTAATCTTTATATTGACTCTTGCCTAAGATACACAATCAACATTTTATCTTAAAACCTAGGTGTAATTTGGAGGTATTTATGGATCAAGTCAGATAGAGATTAGATAATTTAGAGATATTTATGGTAAAGTGAGCACCTTACCCATTTTTTTAAAGCTTGTTTTTACAAATAATGAATTTCTAATTCGTTCAAGCTCATCAAATATTATTAGTTTTCTTAAAATTATAATAAAATATAAAAATATTAAAACATATAATAATATAATAAATACTAGATACAGACTCGTGCGATGCTGTGGATTTATTTTTATTTTGCAATTCTTAAAGTTAGTAAAATTGGTTATTAGATAAGAGTTGTTGGTCATAAAAATATTTATTTCTTTTATATTGTTTAGTACAAAAGAGAAACATATTTACTAAGGATAGAGTTTATATATTAAACGACTGTCCAAAAATAATTTTTCAAGAAATTTGGATTAGCTTGGATTAAAAAAAATACACTATACTTAAGTTAAATAGTATGATAAATAGATAATTTGTGCTAGAAACAAAAAAATTAAGATAATGATACAACAATAAAAAATAAAAGCACCAAAATATATATGGCATAGTGATTCAAACAATTTAACAAAAAATAAAAAAAATTAGCTAAGAATGCTTTGTTCATATTATTAATAAAGTGTAAGGTTTTAAACCCATTTGTAAGCATTTTTGTTTTAAGAATAATTAATTGAACTATTTATATTTACTCCAAAATACAATAAGCAAAGTAAAAATATTTTTTTTTGCAAGATTTAGAGGTAGAAGAACCCTTTCATATAATAAGTTTTATTCAAAAACAAAATATATGCAAGTAGAAGAAGTAAACAGATAAAAATATAAAGCAATACCATAAAACAAGGCTTAATAGCCAAATAAGCCATTAACCTTTAGCCTAAAATGGAATTCAGCCCTCAACGTTTTATCGCGTGAAATTCAGTCCATAAACTTTTATTTCAGTAGAAATAAACCTTCTACCTTTTAAAATTATGTAATTAAATCCAAATCTGTTAAATGACACTAACTATCGTTAATAACTTAATATTGCACACGTGGCAATCAACTAAGCTATCCACGTCAGCTTTCACGTTAGATATACTAATGGCAGTTAGTGTCATTTAACAGATTTGGACTTAATTGCATAATTTTAAAAGGTTAAGGGTTTATTTCCACCGAAATAAAAGTTTATGGACTGAATGTCAGGCGATAAAACGATGATGGCTAAATTCCATTTTGGACTAAAGGTTGAGGGCTTATTTGGCTATTAAGCCCATAAAACAATAATAGAAGACTGAATTAAAAAGAGTTAAAGAGCTATGTAAAAAACATGTTAAAGATTTAACTAAAAAAATTGTTGAGAAAAAAAATAAAAGGACCTAAGTAAAAAAAAAGTTGTTGAGGGCAAAAAAAAATTAAATGGACATGTGTCAAGCAATGGGAGAAGAGGAGACAAAAATATGTGATAGTATAGATAACACTATAAATTCAAAAAAGGCTTAATAGCCAAAAAGATTCTCAACCTTTAGTACAAAATGAAATTAAGCCCTCAATGTTTTTTTGCATGGAAATTCGTCCATAAACTTTTATTTCATTATAAATAAATCCTCAACCTTTTAAAATTATACAATTAAGTTTAAATCTGTTAAATGACACTAACTGCCGTTTGGACATCTAATGTGAAAGCTGACGTGGATAGCTTAGTTGGCTGTCAAGTGGCATGCCACGTGTGCAATACTAACGGAAGTTAGTGTCATTTAACAGATTTGGACTTAATTGTATAATTTTAAAAGGTTGAAGGTTTATTTACAATAAAATAAAAGTTTATGGACTAATTTTTACGTAATAAAACGTTGAGAGCTTAATTCTATTTTGTACTAAAAGTTGAGGGTCTTTTTGGCTATTAAGCCTTAAAAAAAATTCTTATGAAAAGACTACAAAAAAACATGATAATCTAAATTAAAGTCTAAAAAATTAATATAAATTCAAATTAAATTGCACAAAAAATAAAAAATAATTAAAAATGTTTTAGTATAAAAATAGTAAAAAATATTATAACTATTGGCCCAAGCTATGCCAAGTTTAAACTTAAAATAATAAACTCAAGTCTGACTCATTTTTCTCTCAAATTGGGTTGGACTAAGATTAGACTTATAATAAAAAACTCTAGTTCAACTCATTTTTTTATTGATTTTTTATTTTCAAGCCCAAATTTATTTAATATTTTTATTCAAACTCTGCCCTCTTAAATAGATGATAACAATTAGGGGTGTAATCGAGCCGAGCCAAGCCGATACAGTGAGGTGCTCGAGCTCGACTCTAAAACTCGCTGCTTGAACTCGACTCGAACTCGATCGAGTTGTAATTTTTGAGCTCGAGCTCGGCTCGAAATGAAAATCGAGCTACTCAAGCTCGCTCAAATAGGCTCGTTTATCTTGCTCGATTTTCATGCTCGAACTCAAGCTCGATTCATGAAAAATAAATTTCTCTCTCAAAAACCACAATACAGATTTAGTAGCAACATTTACTACAAATTTTTTTTTAAAGGCAACGAACTCAAATCAAAGATATGAAATAGTAAAATGCGCATTTTAATTCATTCAATTGAATTCCACAACTTATATAACAAATCTACAATCCAACCAAGCCAACTACAACATCAAAACACAATTATCACAATATACACAAGATTGGAAGGAGGAAGTGCCGAAATATTTCCTGCTTGCTTTCGTATGTGGACTAAGAGTTTGAACAAATTGGGTTAACACAGCCAAAAAACAAAACAATCACAAAGCTATGCGCCATCAGTCATCTCATATGTGTATACACACAACTACAAAAACAGAACAGAAAAAAAATCAAAACAGTTAAAAATAAAAAAACTAAACGCAAAAATAAGAAAAATAACTCAAGGGAAAATGGTTATCAGCTAGTGAGAAAGGTCTTTCCAACGCCAGAGGAGGTCAAAGCAGTAGATGAGATCGGGGGAGAGAGGAGAGGGGGGAGGCAATGAAGAAAAAAGAGATAAAGGGGATAGATCTGAAGGTTGTGAGTCTCGTTGGTGTCAGATCTGAAGGTCGCGAGTCTCGTCGGCGTCAGATCTGAGGGCTGCGAGTCTCATTGGCTTCAGATCTGGGGGCTGTGGATCTCATCGGCGTCAGATCTGAAGGTTGTAGGTCTCCTCGGCATCAGATCTGAGGGCTGCAGTTCTCGTCGGCGTCAGATCTGAGGGTTGCAGTTCTCGTCGACATTGGTTCGTGGGTCTGCAGTTCGCATCAGATCTGAAGGTTATCGGTCTCATCGGCGTCAGATCTGAGGGCTGCAATTCTCGTCTGTGCCGGATCTGAGGAAGATGCTCCTCGACATTGGTTCGTGGGCACCGGATCTAGCATGGATGGAACTCATCTGGTGAGGGAAGGCCAGATTTGAAGTCGGAAAGGTTGTCGGAGCTTAGGGAGGGGGTGTCGCCAGTGGGCAATGACCGGTGTGAAAGGGAGAAAGGGTTGAGGACTTGAGGCTGCGGCTACGTTGAAAGGGAAAAGGGAAGAAAATAAATTAGGTTAAGGTTTTTTATGTTATATATGTGCGTAATTTTATAATAATATATAATAAAATATTATTAAAATATTAAATACTCGAGTAAGCTCGCGAGTTACTTGAGCTGGGTATCATATTACTCGAACTCAGCTCGCTCAATAGCTCGAGCTCGAGTTTGTCGAGCCGAATTCGAGTTTTTCTCAAGTCGAACTCGAGTAGCTTGCGAGCACTAGTGTATCATTTACACTCCTAATAACAATGTAGACCCAGTTTTGAACGTAATCTTTTGTTTTTTGTTTTGTTTTTTTTTTTTTTATAATGAAACACAATAATTTTTTTGCTGCCAAAAAAAAAAAGCCACTGTCGATCGCAAACTACGAAGGATAGGCAGGGCCGTAAACAGAATACTCAAAAACAAGAAGTAAGAAAAGGTAAATATAGAAGAAATGATTGACTGGGATAGAGTCACTGAGAACATCGATTTGACACGACACCAGGAAGGATAACCAGAAAAAGTTGTCCTAACAATCCACAGACTCACATAAACAAAAGCAAAACTAAACGAAATGCTTACTCACAATGTTGCTGCGCCGTCTTCTCTGTAAGAACTCACTTTTACAAGATTTTCAGTTTGTTTTTTGTTTTTGTTTGATGGGGTTTCATTTGTTCTTTTGCAGATACCCAATTCCGCCCTTCGATTGGCATTGCCAAGTACCTGATCGGTTGTTATGTCCTCACAATCTGAATCGAAACCTAAATCATGGGATTTGGGGGGGTATTTACTTCCGCCCCATGTCTGGTTTTCCTTTCTCTTTCGGTTCCAAAGGTTTTTAAAGCTGCTTGTTTGATTTATATTAAGCTGATCGAAAACTGTTGACTGCTTGTTACTTGTTATCCTGTCCCGTTTTCTATTACTGGACTTGTATTTGTGAGTTGACTATTTAGTCTTTGTTAGAATTTTGTTATGCAAGACAAGATTGAATGAGAACATATTTCGGATTCGAACAC
The DNA here is from genome assembly GCA_032173925.1 of Heritiera fomes. Lineage (NCBI taxonomy): Eukaryota > Viridiplantae > Streptophyta > Magnoliopsida > Malvales > Malvaceae > Heritiera > Heritiera fomes. The sequence goes on from JAPDPM010000004.1 coordinate 44,021,621, forward strand.
GTGTTTTACTTTTGCAGCAAGCAGAAAGCTCAAGGGATGTCGACTCAAGGCTAACTTTTGGGAGTCCATCAAATCTGGGTACTTGGATTTATTTGCTGTTATCGAACCATGAACTTTAACATGCATGTTTATGCTGAGATTGGTAATCTTGAATTTTTGCACTTCTCTCTGTTTTTCTGTGAAACTTCTGTTAAGTATTATGTTTTTTCAAAAGATAATTTTGGTTCTACTCTTATATAAATTTCATTCCAGCAATTGAGGCCTTCGTCCAGCTGAAAAAGGACTGGTTAAGGCCTTGGGGCACCTAGATTCTGATTGCCAATCTTTTGTATGTGTGTGCAGATACTCTTTTCAATTGTCTAATTTTACTCCCCTTACCTGTTACTCCTGTTTTAAACATGGCACCAGTAGAACAAACACATTTGCTTCATTTCTCGGGAGCAAATAACCTATAATTATTGCACTATGATTAACAAATCATAATTCAAAATTTGATAGGGCAAAGTATTGAACTTACGCTTATAAGTGGTGGACCCTTACATAATTCTTTGATGTGATTGGACGGTTGTAAGACTGTAGTTAAAAGAATTGTAGGTGAAATGCTCCCTTGTTTCTCTAGTCTCATTGGAGAAAGTATTTTGCTTCTTGTTGTAGGATTTTGAAGGACGACACAAGGCAAATCATCGAACCACCCTCCATGCTTGAAGAAGAGGAAGAACCATTACCTGAAGAATTTGTGCTTGTTGAAAAGTCTCAACCAGATGGAGAAGTTGAACAAATTATATTCTCTTCGGGAGGAGACGTGAATGTCTATGAGCTTCAAGACCTGTGTGATAAGGTAAGGAATAAGGATCTTTCTTCTCATGCATCCAGATACTGCTTGATAGAGTGTGTATGCTGCCACAGTGATTGCAAGTTTGTTGCCTTTGAGTTATGCTGTACCCTGCACCTGTATTATAGAAGTCAGATTTATTAACATGCATAATCTCATGTTTTAATAGGTTGGCTGGCCAAGGAGGCCATTGTCAAAACTAGCTGCAGCTTTAAAAAATAGTTACTTGGTAGCCACATTACATTCTGTTAGAAAATTGCCTAGCTCAGGTATGTGTTAATGTTGAAATGCCTGCTATTTAATTGCAGTAGTTCATGTTAATCTTTATTAACCATCTTTCTATTCCTAAAATTGATAAACATCTTAGTGTACTTGGGGAAGTTATTTGACAGAAGGGAATGAGCAAAAGAAGCTAATTGGCATGGCTCGTGCTACGTCAGATCATGCATTCAATGCTACAATCTGGGATGTTCTTGTTGATCCTAGCTATCAGGTACTTGAGTAGGCAATGACAAACGTGATGGTCTTGTATGTAATGGTCATCTTACGAGCAGAAAGTTATATACTTACAAACAAGATAGATCAGGACCAATCCTTGAAGATCTCATAGTTAAACGGGAAGTTTATGTCAAAAAACTGGAGTTCTCTTTTAAGACCAGTGTAAGGCATCTCTGCTTTCTGATTGGGAAAAAAAGTATCTACTTAATAGTGGAATACCTGATTGTGGCATGATTGGGACCTTGATGCATAAAGTAGAGAATCTGGCTGTGGGATCAGAAGGGCCTTGGCATTAGCCAACCAGAAACAGCTATATAGATCAAATGAAGCCCAGATTCATCTCCCCCCCCCCCCCCCCCCCCCCCCCCCCAATTACAAAGCCCCCCTCCCAGGAAGGAAAAAAAAAACTGTGTGACTGACATAAGTATTTCACTCAATCTTCAATATTGCTTTGCTTTCTAATAGAATATATGCTGCAGGGCCAAGGCCTTGGTAAAGCCATGGTTGAAAAGCTGATAAGGACTCTTCTACAGAGGGATATTGGTAATATAGCACTTTTTGCGGACAGTCAAGGTATCACACTCTTTAAAGTTAACTTCATTGCCATGAAAATTAGTCTCCAATCTGAAAGGTTAAAACATATGGACTTCCATTGGTGCTGCAAAGTTATACCATTGTGTATAAGTATTTAAGTTTTTGAGTTGCTTCAAATAATTTCCCCATACTTCATTGCAGTTGTGGAGTTCTATCGGAACTTAGGGTTTGAACCTGATCCAGATGGCATTAAGGGTATGTTTTGGTATCCAAGGTATTAATTGCCATTTCAGTAAGGAAAAGAATCAGTTTTTTCCTTCAATTGGTATCCAGAGGTGCTTTGATTATGTTGGTTCATCTATCAGAGCTCACAGGGGCTAGGGACATTGGAGGACAGAATCTGTATGTTAAGAATTATTCATACGTTTGTTGCTGTAACACTTAAAGCAGATTTTTTTGTTACAAAGTGATCCATTTGCAATACCCTTTACATTAGGGGGCAATTTTATCTAGTCTTTATCACTCACTATTAGATCAACTCAATGCAGAGTTCAACCGATAATTCATCCATGTGGTGCAACTGCTGGTTGTAAGGATGTTTAGACTCCTTTAATAATTTGAATTTAGAAGCTCACATTATGCTCTTACTTTCTCATCGACAAATCGTACTGCTGCAGCTTCCCTGCCATCCCATGCATTAAATGGTATTATGGTCAATTTTACCACCAACTTATGTGAAGCACTAGCTAATATTGTCTTTCCTGTATATAGCATTATTTACTCGAGTTTGGAAGTCATAGTTTTCTTATATGGTGAATATATACTTTGTCAATGGAGTTTGTTTGACCTCTACCCATTCACTCATTAGATGAAATTATTGGAGGAATACAAGGAAATTTGAGGTTTGTAAGGAAGAGTGAAGTCTTGTACATAAATAAATATGTTATTTACTAATAAGGTTGTGGCTTGTGACATTGGACATAGTTCTAAGGTTATCTAAAAGCCAATTGAAAATGATGTTATGGAACCGTTTACTTTGTAACATCTGGATTTCTCTTGAGTGATTCCGTTAGTGATTTTGAAAATTACATTATATTATACTTGTTCACAGATTAATTGGTCGAAGCTTTTGGGCATTGGAAAACGAGACAGACTGTTGTAATATTCATAACAATATTTATATTCAAGCAAGAAATCCATTTTTTAATGGTGAGCGGTGCCGACCTTGTGTCAGTCGCTCAGATGGGACTTGGATATTTTACATTTCCAAGTTATTATGGTACAAGGAATATTAGGGGAATGCCGGCATCTTTCTTTCTTGGTAACCGCCTGCTTTGGTTACAGTAAACGTTTTTCATATTTGATTTAGCTATATTCCACAATTTTAAACTTTCAATTGCAGAATTGCATTGGGTTATTACAATTAGTTAATGCTTGCTCTTTTCCTAGAAGAAAAAGACACCAGGAAGAATAAATCACGATAACAAAGAAAAATAGCTGATGATGGCAAATGGGCCACGAGGTGGAGTCTACTTCCAATTTTACTTGTAGTAGAGTCCTTGAAAAGTTTTAAATCTCAAGTGCAGCTGTCAGGAGGGAAGAGTTGAAGTTAGGCATTTGCACGTGCGTGAACTAGGCTCTTGCTAAAGTCCAACCTCCCAACATTTAAGCTAAAAAGACAAGAGTCCTTGAGTCTGACAGTGCAACTCTTTTTAGTTGATCATATATTTTTTACAAGAACGTTACTCTCAGTACTGAGTCAATCTTCCTTTCTGACATTTCCCAATTAGGATGTAATTTGCCACCAGAACAATAAAAATACTTCTCTCCCTCCTTTTATATCCACTTTGTCTGCGTAAACTAACTGTCGAACTCCTCTTGAACTAGAACGTGTTTCACATCTTGGCCCTGTCATTGCATCAAGGTTTCATTTCCGCATTCTTCTAGCTCCTCAATTCATCATATTTAGCAGATTTCGTTCTCTTTGTTTTTCTCTATCATTCTTATGTGTAACCGCTCTTGCATGCATTAACATATTTAACACTATCTTGTTGTGGTTCCTGGAAAGAGCAGAGAGAAATGGAATGAATGACACACATTATTTTACTATGCTGCTGTTATTTTGCTAATTATGTTGTGGTTCTTTCTCCATATAGATTTTAATCAACTTCTTTTCGTTAAGATATTTGTACTGATCAAGAGAATGTTTCACAGATGGCGAAGGCAATACTAAGTATTGTCCTTGTTCTTGTTTCATGTTGCTTTGCTCTTCTTGCTTCAGCACAGCTTACTTATCCACCGGAAGGTTGATTTTGTTCGGATTTAAATCCTTTATTTTTGCTCATACTTTGTTAGTTCTGTAACGGACCAGCCCAACCTGCCATGACAACCCCTTTTTGGGCCCATCGACAACGATTGCTGTGACAACGCTACTCATCCGTACTGTCCGCTCTGAGTTCTAGAGATGGCTCCCGTCACACAGACGTGGCACTTAGCCCCTCACGGATTTATCGGGAAACTTATCTCAATTCGCGTCCGCTGTTACTCGAACTCTTGACATCCAAGCGATTCGAGTAACGACTAACCATTGGACCTAGGTCCAATGGTTAGTCGTTACTCGACACTTACAAGTGGTAAGGGGTTCGAGTACAATAAAACGCGCGTTTATCCCCTTTTTGGGCCCATCGACAACGATTGCTGTGACAACACTACTCATCCATACTATCCTCTTTGGCGATCACCTCGATGCCCGGTTCTTCCAACCGTGCTCGAACTCGCCTACCTCAAGGTTTTCTTTCCCAGCCACAGACTCAAACACTTGACTTCCTCAAATGTCAAGTTACTACTAATATCCATTCTCCTAAAACATAAGGAGTATATATAACCAGTATTATCATAATCGATTTTACATCATTTCTCACACAATTCACCTTTTTAAATTCAGACCCCAAAATCTACAACAGGGCTGACTATCTCGCGACCTCTCATAGCTTGTACTCTGGGTCGCCTTACTTATCAATATATCAGTGGTGTCTACAGTAGAAATCATCCTTTATACCATCAAATACTCATGCTATTTCACCATCAATTTCTATTTTAAATTCATTCAATCACTTATGACTTTGAAAGAAAACATGTCAATATAGTGGTATATTCATAAATTCCCCTTTAATTTTCTCTCTCATCAATATAACTCCAAACACGTGATCTTAGGGCTTATATGTTAATATTATCCCTTTTCATCTCAATATCATCATTTTCAAGATCTTAGTTCGCTATGGACAGAGAAGTCCTGGTGGGACCCTCACCGAGTTCCTCACTGTACCTTATCGAATAGACCCGACATTATGATGATAAGATCGCCTATTTTATGCAAAATTTTCGGATTACTATCTATATTTGTAACCCATAATTCATCAACTTTCACCATATTTCACCACTTAACTCATTTCCCAGTCAGTCGACTCCTCTATACATTCAGATTATACAGTACTACAGGGGATGTTAACCTTTTTCAACACTTCCCATGCTAAAGGCATCAACAGACATCAGACCAACCCAAGCTCTGATACCATTAAATCCGTAACATCCCGTTACCACATTTTTCACGTATTTCCATACAACTTTACCGGTTGGACTGTCTGCGATGCCATTAACATTCAACAGTGATAAATGATAAACATTTATCTATTAATTATGGAATATGAAATTTCTTTTCATTATTCCTTACATCTGACATCCCCTATTGACCTTTATTTCACTAAGGTAGTACTGTATACATATGTCTGAAATGTAAAAGAGAAGAGACTGTACCTGTCACATTTAACGTGACATGCCTCTGTGCTTTAAGCATAGCTATACCCATCTGAGAGCTAATTCTCTCAACTCCGTGTACTTCTTATCTGTGGAGTTAAAACAAAGGGGTGAGCGATTCATACGCTCAGTAAAGGAAACATATGCTGCTTTAAATAAAGCAAAACTATATATCACAACACATTTATTCTTTTCTTAATAATAACCCAATAGAAAAGACAGTGGATATATAGTAAACAACTCTCTTAAAACACCATTCAAAACACTGGTTAAACAGTTTACTTTAAAATGTAGTAAACACTATATAGGATTTCAACAAATCCTCACAGTAAACAGAAATTGGTAAGTTGAGACTAGGCAACAAATAAATCATGCTATCATCGTTCCCCTTCCCCCTTGCAAGAACGGAATCTGCCACTTTTGGGGTGCAACGGTAGGCCATCGCCCCTCACGGCTATCTCAGATCTATGGCCATAATCTATAGTGGTCCTCGGGTCCACTTGCCAAGTGACCTCGAGACCGCTGATGACTTGGCGGGTCCATCAGCCCTGTGACGCCCTGAGGTGCACTCCTTGGTCCATCGACCGAGCCACCGCCCCAGGCAGGTCACGCAACTACATGAATAATACTGCATGAACTCAAAGCCTAAAGTCTCAAAAATCACTTTCATATCTCATGAAAACCTTTAAGGGATTCTTTCACCCATATTATCATTTACTCAAATGATTTAATTCCCAAAAAGGTTTAAGCTTTTTGTTTACAAAACACCTTGAAAACATTTCAAAATCTCAATGTTTAAAACCTGCTCGCCCATGGTCAGCTCGCCAGTATGGCTCGCCCATGGCAGCTCGCACATTGCGATGAACTTGTGTTCGCCCGCCCATCTTTGCTCTTTAAATCAACAAGCAAAACTGGCTCGCCCATGACCAGTTCGCCCACTGTGGCATTCCCACGATCAGTTCGCCCAACTGCGACACTTCCATGGTCAACACGCCCAATGGGATACTACTATGGTCAACTCGCCCCATTTTATAAAACCATGGGTCGTACGCCCAATTTATAATAAAAGGGTTTGCCCATCACTGGCTCGCCCGGATTTCTCATTTAAAATAGGGTCACTCGCCCAATTGTCATAATAAAAAGGGTCTTCGCCCAAAACAACATGAAGTGAGTTCGCCCTTAATTGGCTCACCCGAATTTCATTAAACAGGGGTCGCCCGCCCCCAAAAACTAAAAGTTTAGTTTGCCCATAATATTATTAAAGTTTCGCTCGCCCGCCAATACCAATTTGATTTAGAAATATCATAAGGGTCGGCTTAGTAGCTCACCCAATATCAAATAAGTTCCTCAAATAATGCATGTCAAAAAACAAAACATTTAACTCAATATTTTCATAAAATCTACTCCACAGGACATGCATCACTTCACACACATCTCCCTTACCTGGTTCAACAAAGCTTTGCTTCCTTCTCGCCTTCCAAATCGCATTCACCGAGTCCAAAATTTTCGGCTGCCAATAATTTATAAATTCTATTAATATTTTCATTTCATATCACTTGGCGAGATTGAAATAAATCAAATGACTACTCGCTCAATAGAGCTCCAACTAGCTCGCCCAGACGAGCTCGCCATTCACCAAATGGCTTCCACGTGGTAGGTCGCCCGCCATTACTCACCGTAGGTTTGTGAGCTCGCCCAACATTCAACTCACGAGGCCTACATTGGCTTAATTGTGGGAGTTCGCCCACAATCCTATTCGCCCAAGGCCTCTGCATTTGAGCTCGCCCATTAATTCACTTCACTAGAATTGGGCGTTCTTGCCCTTTGAACACAGACTTTACCTTAGTGAGTTCCTTATTATCTACTCGCCTCATTGGCGATTACTAGTTTTCAACATGGGCGATCACTGTAGTCGCCTTTGTCGTCACTTATTCCATTACTTTCCTTGTTTCCATATTCTCTAAAGATCTAACTAAAACAAGGTTATGTTCTATGTTGTAAACATATAAGTCTACCATTGAATATCAAGAACACCTCAAAAATATGAAACTCACCTCAATCAACTGCACTTCCAGAACAGATTGCTAGTTTTCAACATGGGCGATCACTGTAGTCGCCTTTGTCGTCACTTATTCCATTACTTTCCTTGTTTCCATATTCTCTAAATATCTAACTAAAACAAGGTTGTGTTCTATGTTGTAAACATATAAGTCTACCATTGAATATCAAGAACACCTCAGAAATATGAAACTCACCTCAATCAACTGCACTTCCAGAACAGATTGCTTTCCATCTCATGTTGGCCTTCCTTTGCTTATTCTTTTAGCTCATCCAACTAAGGAGGAAAGGTTTGCAAGGTGGTTTACATGTTTAGCCAACTGATGGATGAAATATAGTAAATTGGGCATGGCAGAAGTGGAAGGAAATCAGAGCATAAACTGGCAGTTGCATAGCTCTCGTAAAGAAGATGAAGTTTGCCAAAATGAGTTTTCCTCCAGCATTTCCTCTTATATTGTAAAATCTGAATTTTATTATACTGTATACCGTATGTGTACATTATTGATAGTGGAAATAAATTCTTTTAGTGAAATTAAAGATATAATTGAATGTGATTTTCCACTTTTTATTTTATGTTATAATGTATATATGGTGTATAAAGAATAGATGAGATTTAATTATTTAATTAAGGTATGAAAACATTTAGTGAAGAGTAATGACTATAGGACAAAATGAAGAAAAGAATATAAAGATAGCCAATCAACGTTGGCTGGAAGAGAAATGGCGTGGAGAAGGGAAGAAAAGAAAAGAGAAAAGTCAAGGAAAGGGGCGGCAGAGGACTTCTCTCCAATTGCTTCTCCTGACAAGGGGAATAAGCAATAAATGACAAGTGAAATTAGTCAAAAAGGAAGGAAGAAACGGACTGCAACGGGAAGTTTACCACTGTTCCTTTTGTCACCGATTTCTCTGGGTTTTAATTGCATGAAAGACGTGCAATGATAACAGATAACAGGATAAGGAAACAGGTGGTTGGTTCTAACAGGTTTTATTGGGCTATATAAGGAGGGACATGAGAGAAGAAGAACCAACGTAGCAATTTCATCTTCTCCAGAAAACTCCTCGCCAGTTCACTTCCACTGCAAGATCACATGCAGTCCTCCCGTTTCATTCATATATAAGCCATAAAAACTTCATTTTAAGTTAGCCAAACCTTTCCTCACCGTTGAATAGCTAAGGAACAAGCAAAACAAAGCTAAGTGAGGCAGAAAAGCACTCTGCTCCAGGAAGTGCAACTCAGTTGAGGTGAGCTTCCATATTTCTAAGGTTATCTTGATAAATGATGGTATACTTCTATGTTTATAATATAATGAACATAGATATAGACTGGTTGTAGTTGAATATGGTTGAATATATAAGAAAACTAGATGGAAAAATAACTAAGAATGAGTAGGAAACACGAGAGGCGAGTAGGAAGTTGCTAGTCAAAATGGGTGACTACTCGCCCAAAGGAGATGGCGAGTTTGAGGAATTGTTATGTGAGTTCGCCAGTTTTGTGAGATAGTCAGAATAACTGTCCGGGCGGGCGAAAACAAATGATCGCCAATGAGGCGAGTATGAAATAGAGAACTCGCCAAAGTGTTGTTCAAGAGGACGAGATAGCCAAGGGCTATCCAATTCATGGGCAAGCCCATTTATGAACAAAGGCCACGGCTGACGAACCGAGTTGATGAGCATGGCGAGTTGAGCTCCCACGTTGGGCGAACTCCCAGAAATGAGTTAATATTGAATGGTGAGCTTTTTGGACAAATGGTGAACTGAGTCTCGCCAAAGTGCCACTATTATTAGGAAAATATAAATCCTTTTTGGAAAATACTCATAGTTTAAATAAATGCCTTTGCAGACGAGAATTGAGGAAGGCGGACGAGAAGCAAAGCTGTATCAGACGAGGTAAGGAAGTAGTATGTGATGCAAATGCATGTCCTGTGGAGTAAAAGTGTTAAGAAAATATTAGAAATTGTTTTAATTTTTAACATGCATTTATTTGATAAATTATTTTGATCTCGGGCGAGCTCCAAGCCGCCATATGTTTTTATGTTGGGTGAGCCCTTGTATTTTTATGTTGGGCGAATTGGTATTGGCGGGCGAGCCAAGTTTTTTTAACTTCTATACACCTGTTTCTAGTTTTAAGGGCGGGCGAACCGATTCTATAGGAAAGCTACGTGGCGAGCTCTCTTTTATGAGAACTAGGTGAGTGCCTTTGTTTTTAAAGAGAAAAACTGGGTAAGCCAAAGTCGGGCGAACCCCTTTTAAAGATTTGTTCGGCGGGCGACCCTTGTTGTTTTTAAAAGCTAAGTGGCGAGCAATTATTAATTCGTCGCCTTGACAAATTGACCAGTGGACGAACTGATTTATGAGTATTTTCTGAACGCAAATTAAATAAATAAATAAATAAACTTTGAATTAATATTTTTGAAAAATAGAAAATGTGAAATTTTTGGGCGAGTTGACTCTCGGGCGAGTTGACCATTTGGCGAATTGGCCAATGGGCGAGCTGACCCTAGGCGAACTAGCCATGGGTGAACCAGCTCCAAACGTGCCTTTCTCTCACAGAAAATGTTGAAATTGAGGGTTGTTTTACTAGTTATAAAACCTTTTGGAAACCAAATCATTTTATGGAAATGATACATATGATAATTTGATTTTGAGACATTAGGCCATGAGTTCATGCATTATCATTCATATACTTTGCGTGACCCATCTAGGGCGATGGCTCGGGTCAAATAGACCAACGAGTGCACCCTAGGGCGTCACAGGGCTGATGGACCTGCCAAGTCTTCAGCGGTCTCGAGGTCACTTGGCAAGTGGACCCGAGGGACCCGAGGACCACCTACAGATTATGGCCATACATCTAGATGAGATAGCCATGAGGGGCGATGGCCTACTGGTGCACCCCAAAAGCGGATGACTTATATTCCTTGCATGATTTAAATTGTTGCCTAGTCTCAATTAAATGATTTCTGAAAGGATCGAATTAAATCCTATTTAATTTTAACTATATTTATTATTTCCTAATGAGTTTGATTGTTAGGATAATTAAGGGGTTTTGAGAATATAGTTTTATATTTGTAAAACAGCATACACTTTCCTTACTGAGCACGTTGTCGCTCGCTCCTTATTTTTCCACTCTACAGATAACTGATTTGGCTAAAAGACTTACCTTCCTGAGATTTGATATTGAAGGTATGTTATATTCTTTTATATATTCAGCAAAGTTGTACAGTACTACTTTAATTAGGAAGGGAATGTATATATATCTCAAGGAAGATACTTTATTAATTCATATTTACATAATAATGTAGTAAAAGTTGTTAAGCATCACAAACAGCCCAAACGGTAATAAGTGTAAGTTATAAGTAAGTAACATGTTATATAGTGGAATTGGGATGTTACATAAATAGCCATGCTAAACCAATCCAAAGCTTCCGCCTGTCCCTTATCCTGTTTCTTTCATCATTTCCACGTCTTTCATGCATTTAAGGCATGAAGAAAACTGTAGCTCAAAGTGGCGTGGAAGTCTCCCTTTCACACACATTTTTCTGCTTCTGTTGACTTTGTTTTGTTTTTCAACCAATCAGGTAAATTCCTTATTGACTTCAACCTCTTCTCCGTTAATTCTCTTCAACCGTATGACTTACAAGTCAATTTTGGCTGCTAATTGGTCATGTGCTGATTCCAGTTCCAGTTCGTCTAGTCAATCATAAACCACAGCTCGCCCCACTTACTATTATATAACTCACTCATCCATATGGGCGATTACATGTCCTCGCCCATTCGGGCTGTAACGACCCGTTACCACATTTTTCACCTTATTTTTACACCATTTATCCGGTTTGGGCTGTCTGTGATACTTCACTTTACACTTGATGTTAAACAATTTAATAAAATATTGTTAATATAATACACATCCCCTTTCTTATTCACAAATATGTAGTACTGTATACATGTCTAAATACAGAAAATAAATGATCGTACATGATATATCTTAGTCGGTCTGTCACATTGTCCATTATGTGCAGCCGTAATCCACAAATATTGGATCTTACCATCATCCAAAACCTGAAATGTTAAAATTGGGGAGTGAGCAAACCACGGCTCAGTAAGAGAGTTATATGTCACACTTGATATTCAGCTATCTATATGCTGAAAATATTTTTCATTTTCTAAATCTTCCTAACTGGCTCTAGGCTTACATGTAGGAAGGATACTACAGTCGGCTAGGGATCCAGATAGAATAAGGTAGGTATTTTAGAATACCATACTTGTTCCGAAACCTAGAAGCAACTGTAAAGAATACCAATTCCGTTGTTTTCAAAACGATATAATTTTCGTTTTTCCACAAAGTAAACCACTTATTTCTTTTCACTTCAGTATACTTTAAAACACGTGATAGTTCAGTAGTAAAACAGTGGTTTACTTCTCTTCTCTTCGGTACAGTAAAAACAACAATAGTACAGTGATTTGTAAATATCCAATCATTGGATAATTACTTCTTCGACTATTTCTATCTTAGAAATAATTCTTATGTTATTCTTTTAGAATAAGCATTTAGTTCCCCTTTCAAATCAGTAACCGTATCGTACAGTTCAGTAAAACAGTATATTCAGTAAAACAATAATTCGATACGGTTCACTCAGTAACAATAAACAGTAGCTACCAATTCAATAAATAGTATAAGGTAGCTTTCAGTTCAGTAAAACCAAAATCAATGGCTACCATTTCAGTAAACAGAAATCAATAAGTTGAAACTAGGCAACAAATAAATCATGCTCTCATTGTTCCCCCAGAAACACAAGTCGTCCGCTTTTGGGGTGCACCCGTAGGCCATCGCCCCTCACGGCTATCTCAGCTAGATCTATGGCCATAATCTGTAGGTGGTCCTCGGGTCCACTTGCCAAGTGACCTCGAGATCGCTAATGACTTGACGGGTCTATCAGCCCTGTGACGCCCTGAGGTGCACCCGTTGGTCTATCAACCAGAGCCACCGCCCCAGGTGGGTCACGCAATGACATGAATAATAATGCATGAACTCAGGCCTAAAGTCTCAAAATAGTACAAAAATCGTACCTTAGCCTTTATGAATTTTGAACATCGTAAATCAAATATCCATAAGGCTCACACATAAATATAATCACCTTTATGAAATTTATAAAATAAATAACATTTTTCAAATTATTTCATAAAGGTATATATATCATGTTCTCCATACGATGAAGACAGTTCGCAGAATCATCACTGAAAATATAGAAGGGCAAAACTGTCCTTTTTCCACCATAAAACACATATGCACGTTTTTCCGTGCAATCAATCGAAAACATGATTTTATAATTATCGACGTTCAAATCAAATATTTTTGTAATTTATGAAAAAGTAAAATATTTATTTTTCAATTTCAATAATTCTGTCACCATGTTTTCGTCTAAAAACACGTGTAGAGATCTCTAGTCATGAAATCAGAATTTTTCACCATTTCTTAACCTTTATGGAATTTATTTAATTAATTATTTCCATAATCAAAACCATAAAGGTTTTATATAAAATCAAGTGAATATTTAAGAATATTTATAAAAATATTCACTTCAGTCTCTTTTTCATTTCCATCTCGTTTCACGTGAAATATCACCTACCGGGTGAATTTTAAATGATTTCCTTTTCACCATTCTTGAAAACATGAATATTTTAAAATCAATTATCACTATATTCATGTTTTATGAAATTTACTTGATTTCTCGATTTTCGTACCCAAAAATCGATTCACGTGAAATCAAATCTTTTATTTTGGTTTTCGATGATTTTCAGTAAATTTCAATAATTTTTTGATAATTTTTCAGCAGTATAACAACTTCCGATTTGGCTAGCCTCCTGCACGAAAATACAGTTTATATTTCTCAACTGGTACTTCACCACAATTTGAAACCGATAAATCATCACAATTTTCAAAACTAATCATTATAAATTGCATTTATAAATTAAATGCATAATTTAAAACATGTGGCCGAATATCCTTACAGGCGGCACATGTCTCCCTTACCTGTTTCGGGTCGGCGACTGCCTCTCGAAGGTCGCGCCCGTGTTCACCTCGCCCGATTCCATTGGCTCGGTCATCGAGAGAATTTTTTGGAAATTAAATTCTAAAATTTAGAATTTTTTCATAATTATTTAAATAAATAAATTATTTAAATAATTTACTATTTTTCGGGATTTCTTACTGATTCCCGTATTTTTCGGGATTTTCCGTAATCTCCGAATTCTCGAGAATTTTCCAAATTCCCGGAATTCCTTTTTCTCTCTCCTTTTCTTCCTTTTCTTCCTTCTTTCTTTTTCTCTTTTCTTTTCTTTTTCCTTTTTTTCTTTTCTTTTTCTTTTTCTTTTTTCCTTTTCTTTCTTTTCCAGCCGAACCGGTCACCCCCCCTCACCGCCGGTTCTCCTCCGATGGCCGATTCTCCGGCGATTCGGTGGCTCAGCAGCTGGCCGGCACCACGGCGAAGCCGGATCTGGCCTCCGTTCATCATGAATCGACGGCACGGCGGCGGATCTACTCGGTTTTGGTTCGGTTCCTTCTCCTCCTCCGTCGGCCGTCCTCCGCCGTTCTCCGCCTGAACCGTGGCCTCCATCGTCTTCCTCTCCCTCCGACGAAGCTTCGGTGGCAGTGGCGATGACCGATTTGGCCGGCACCGCCACTTCTCTTCTCTTCTCCTTCTCGGCTTCTGCCGGTTTCCTTCGATTTTCCGTTCCTTTTCAGGTTGTCGCCGGTGGCCTTCACCCTTCCTCGTCGACCGACGATGCCCTCTACCTCTCTCTGGACTCCTTTCGCCGGCGGCGGCACTGGTTGCTGCCGTCGGTCCTCTCCGTTTCGGGAAGAATTGGGATTTCCCGATTCTTCTCCTTTCCTTTTTTTATCTTATATTATATTTATAAACTATATTATAAATATAATATTCATATTATATTATATAGTATTGTACTATATAATATTATATAGATATGTATATATATATATTTATATTTTAAATCATGTATATATATATGTACATATCTATACACAAAATATAAAATACTAATTTGTATTTCCTTTGTATACATCTTCATATATTATATTCTTTTCTCATTTTCTTATTTAATTTGGTTTTCCATTTATCCAAATTAAATTTCCTCCATTCTTCAATTTTCCATAATTTCTCATCTTATACTTATTTTCGATTTAATTTATTTATTTTCACTGATTTATTTTCTCCAATATTTATTTCAAATAAATGGAAAATTTACGGTTATCACACGGGCGATCATCTACTCAAGAGAAATGGCGAACTCACCTATTCGCCCTTGCTACTATTCAACTCGCCATCACCATTGGCAAACTGCTCGCCCATTGGCGAACAACCAATTCTGCTTGCCCATTGGCGAGCTGAACAACATTCTCGCCCAAATATTATTTCATCGAAATTGCTCCATTCTTATCTTATGATAAGGAGCTTTTCATTCAAGTGGAAATCAATACTCCTTATTTATTTCATTTCCATTATCATTTTTATGAAATTAGACTCTACAGTAATGTAGAATCAGGTCTTACATCTAGAACCCAGAGCGGACAGTACGGATGAGTGATGCGGCCTGGGCCCTCCGGCGGAGTCCGGTAAAACCAGGGCGTCACACATGGGCTCTTATAGTCTTATGTCTTCATCATTCTACTACGTTGCTTGTTTTAGGTTTATAATGTTCTCCAAACTGCTAATTTTGCGCAAAATTTTATTCCATTCATCTCAACAGAAGTCTTAGGAACTGCAGCTTGCAAGGAGCTGTTCCTGATTTCAGTGGTATTAAATCATTCCGTTATCTGTAAGTCTTTGAGCATTTCTGATAGTGTTCTATAATTGCTTTCTCTGA
Organism: Heritiera fomes; assembly: GCA_032173925.1. NCBI lineage: Eukaryota > Viridiplantae > Streptophyta > Magnoliopsida > Malvales > Malvaceae > Heritiera > Heritiera fomes. The sequence goes on from JAPDPM010000004.1 coordinate 44,037,237, forward strand.
TTGTGTGCTGATGTTTTTACCATTGCCTGTTCTACTGTTGATATCAAGCTAGTCATAATGAGATACAGCTATTTGTACACTTGACTCACTTCTTTGTGTGGTTCATATAACAGTGATCTGAGCCATAACCAACTTACCGGAGGGATCCCAACAAATAGGCTTTCTTATAATGTCACAACTATGTAAGAGTTCTTGATGTACGAAGTTACTAAAACTCATGAGTTTTTCATTTTCTTTGATATGCTAAAACCAATCTTCCCTGAAATGAGCAGTGATCTTTCTTATAATTCACTGAATGGATCGATCCCTTCAAATTTTTCTGGCCTTCCTCGTCTTGAAAGATTGTAAGGATTAGTCTTCATTTTTACTGCCAATTTCCTTTACAAGAATGTTATATCCCTTCGTTTAGCAATGTTGGGTTTGAAAATCTTTGAGAAACTATCTTACTCAAGTTGAACTGATGATGATAGTATGACAAACAGACTTAACGAGGCTTGCCTTCTGTTGCAGGTCACTGGATAACAATTTCTTAAGTGGAGATGTTCCCTCCAATATCTGGCAAAATGTGAATTACACTGCTGCAGTAACACTTATCATGTAAGTCATTAGGGCAGAAAGCTATCATTAAAAAGTCTGTTGTTGAGAGATCTATGATATCTGTTCTGATATTGAGAATAACTACGTCCAATCCTCTGTGCACATGCTTTGCTTGCAGAGATTTCCGGAACAATTCTCTTTCAGATATTTCTGGCAGTATAGTTCCTCCTTCAAATGTTACAATGAGGTAAGCAACAAAACACATAATTGAACATAACAGTTGCAAATACTTTGATAATCTCTGATCAATGCTTCTTGGATGTTTAGGCTTGACGACAATCTTATCTGTACCTCAGCAAATCAACTAAGCATAGCCCCGTTCTGTGGAAATACAACTGGAGAAGATTTCGTACCTGGAAGCTCAAGTAGTAACCTCACTAACGGTTGCCCACCTCAATCTTGTCCTCTTAGTGACAACTATGAATATGTTGTAGGAGCTCCTGTTGATTGCTTCTGTGCTTCACCTTTTGAAGTTGTATTACGTTTAAGTAGTCCTACCATATCAGATTTTCGTCCATATGTTGATTTATATAGGGAGTACATAAAATCCAATATTTTTGGCATGGATCTTTATCAACTAAAGATTGACTCATTTATATGGGAAATTGGTCCTAGGCTACGACTGTATTTGAAGTTTTACCCTCCATATTCCAATGCAACATTCAACCAAACGGGGCTACAATATATCATGGACGTGTTTGTGAGATTTCTAACACTCCCTTCCAATGACACCTTTGGTCCGTACGAGCTGATCGATTTTTACCGCATAGGACCTTATAAAGATGGTATGTATCTCTACATTACTGTATCTTTCATTTTTTCTTTTAAACAAGCATTATTGATAACTACTTGGAAAGAAGGTTTTTATTCTTCACTTTCGATGGCTAATCCTCTGATTGCTTGTTGAACAAAGGGCTCCAGTAGTTTCCAAGAACGCTTGATTTCTTTAGTGGAAATTAGCTTAATGATTCTTCTTATTGCAGTTACTCTCTAGCTCGTGCAATCAGGGATAAGTAAAGGCGCTTTAGTCAGAATCATCTTGGGGGTTGTATCCTTTGTTGTTGCAATATCTTTGGCTGTTATGGTTCTCTTGTATAAAAGGCAAAGCAAATCTGCTCATGAAGCGTCTAAAAAAGAGTCAAGTAAGTCCACGTATAGTTGCTCAGTTGCCTGGCCTGGCTATCATATCTTGCTTGCCATGTATAAAGGCAATGACTATTGTTCCGTTTTTATTCCTACTACAGCTTCAAAAGTTCCAATCAGATTCAGCTTTGTAGAACTTGAAGAAGCTACAAGCGATTTCAAAGATGCCACTCAAGTTGGTCAAGGAGGGTATGGAAAAGTTTACAGAGGCATTTTGGCTAATGGAACAGTAGTGGCAATTAAGCGTGCCCGAGAAGGATCTTTGCAGGGTCAGATAGAGTTTATAACTGAAATAGAACTGCTGTCAAGATTACATCATCGAAACCTGGTTTCTTTGGTTGGATACTGCATTGAACAAGACGAGAAGGCGCAGTCATGGCAATCCGTGCCATTTCTTGGAAAAGCATAATAAACAAACTAATATAAGTGGCATAATGTTTGGGTTTTTTGTAATACCCGGCCCTGTTTTAAAAGGCCCAAGGGCTGAATATTTGGAAGAGTAAAGGGATAAGTCCCTTAGCCCTTTATGGTTTAGGTAAAAAAAAGAGAAGGATAGAAGAGCAAAGTGGCATGAACATATGGAGGAAAGCTCCATGACGCCGAAAGAAGTGAAAGCAAGAACTTGGTTGCTACCATGCCAAAAAAAGAAGAAGAAGAAGAAGAAAGATTACATAAACAGAGAAAGAAAGAAGAGTCGAGAGGCAAGGAAATAGTATTGGCGCTGAAAAGAAAGAAAGAAAAGGATTGAAAAGCTTGGTTGCTGTGTGCCAAGTTGAAGGAGAAAAGAAAATTAAGGAAAATGTAGAGCTATTCTTTTAATGTCAGAGCAAGTGAAAGATGTGAAGATCAAGGTGAGAAAAAAAAATCCTCTATTACTTTTTATGATTATATTGTGTAGTTGAGAGATTAAAAATTCGAAAAAAATAAGACATTGAAAATTTAGGAAGATTTGTATTTTAAAGAAAGTACAGATATTTTTAGCTTTCGTCAAATAACATAACTTGTGTCAAATTCATAGTTTATCGAGTTATAATCATTTAGCGAATACAGTATAAATTATCAGTTTTGTCAGATAACATATTTTTCTAATATTAAATATTTTGAAAATAGGCTCTGAGCGATCTTAAAGCTTTGATTTGGTTTCAATTTAGCGAGTTCAGGTAAGTAACTTGATATCCCTTCGGTGTTTTGATACCCTTAAAATTAACCATAACATGAGATATGTTTCGTATAGTATGTACAAAAATATTTTTGTCCTATGGATTTTAAATTTGGGTTAAGCATGCAAAGTATATACAATTATCAGAATTTATTTTGAACTATTTTTTGTTCAAGTACGTAAGTATGATTTTAATCGCTTTGAGACTTGAGATTTGAAATTTGTGGTGTATATTTTGGGAATATGAAATTGCTTTGAAATTCGTCATAATATATATCTACAGGCTCTGTGTTTTGTGAATATGAGATTTGGTTTGGTTGATTTACGAAATTTGTTTTGTCTGAAATATGTTATGAGATTGATAATACTGCTTTATACATAGGGTAATCTGAAATTTTGTTTTGTTTTGTCTCCTAGTATGGCTATGCTCTGACCCTGCTAATGGGGGTTAAATGTTGGCCATGTCGACATGTATTTTGTTAAATGAAACTAGTTTCTAACCGAACCACCGGTTAAGAATAGTGGCCCTCTGTTCTGCTTTGTGCAACTATTAGTTGCTTCTGATATCTCTGACCCAAGCCATCGGGGTTAATTGTGATTTTCTGTTTTGATTCTAACCTGTGCCACAAGGGTTAAGCGTGGCCATGGCATGTTACAGGAGACCTGAAAATTTTGATTTGTGAAGCTTTTGCTCAGTTTTGGCATTGTGAAATTCTGTTTAGTTCTGAAATCTGAATATGTGAATTTGAATAAATTATGTGATTAAATATAAGATTACCCAACATTGATTTTGAATCTTTGCATTGATATTTTGGCCTAGTGTTTCTATGGCATGCTTAATCCAACTGTTGGGATATCGGTTGCTTACTGAGTGGCTGTACTCACCCCCTTTCTTAACATCTTACAGGTTTTGATGTTGAAAATGTCTACGGGAATGTTGGGGAGTAACGCTTTGGAGATTAGGATATGTTTCAAAACTTTTAAGCTTATGATCAAATTGAGACTTAAGAATCTTTTAAATTTCTTTATTGACTTTAAGCAATAGGTTGAAGTTTTGTAAAACTTCTTTTGATCGTTGGTGGTATATTTCAGTTTAGATATTTGAAAGGATTGATTTTTAGTATGATAAATGCCTTGCATGTCTGTGAGATTATTTCTTACAGGTGTGCGGCGTCTGTTATGTCCCGGATTCGGGGCGTGACATTTTTTTTCCTTGCAGATGTTAGTGTATGAGTTTATGCCCAATGGTTCTCTCCATGACCTTCTCTCAGGTAAGTTTCTCATATTCTGAAAATCCTGACGATTTTCCTAATTGTACATGCTGTTTGACTCATCTTGATGTTTGTCTGGTGCCTAATCTACCACTGATTTTAACAATTTCCGTATATTGTTGCAAAAGTTTACATTGTTTTATGGGAATAAAATTACAGATAGATACAGACATACCTTGAGTTTCCCCATGCGCTTGCGAATTGCGTTGGGTTCAGCCAAAGGCATCCTCTACCTTCACACTGAAGCTGACCCGCCAATAATTCATCGAGATATCAAGGCAAACAACATATTGTTGGACTTCAAGTTTAATCCAAAAGTTTCTGATTTTGGAATCTCAAGACTTGCACCAATACCAGATGCTGAAGGAGCTTCAGCTCATGTATCCACAGTCGTGAAAGGCACACCGGTAAGAGCTTCATGATAATATCACATTTCCCACAAGCAAAACCAGCACAACTAATTAGTTCTACACCAACACCAGAATTTAAATTTTCCACAAAAATAGAAACCTTGGAACAATTTATTCTTCTAGTTCCTCAGTGAACTGGAACTCATAAAATGGCTTGAGCTGCAGTAATATTGCCTTACAATAAATAAGCAATATAGCTACATACATAACCAGTAGGAGAAATGATAAATTCTCGTTTTGATGAGTAATCTGTTATTTTTTTTCTTTCCTCGCTGTTCACCTAATGTAATATAGTGAAGTTCACTTCCATTTTGTTTTCTATATAGGGCTACCTGGATCCAGAATATTTCTTGACTCACAAGTTGACAGAGAAAAGTGATGTCTATAGCCTTGGAATAGTGTTTCTGGAACTTCTGACGGGGATGCTGCCTATCTCTCATGGCAGAAACATTGTCCGAGAGGTACCAATTAAAGATGTTTTTTCTCGTGTGACATTGTAAATTCATTACAACATACTTAATGCGTAAACATGTATGTACTACAGGTTTACGGAGCTTGTCAATCTGGATTGATGTTTTCCATCATAGATCGGAGCATGGGTTCGTACTCATCCGAATGCATCAAGAAATTCATGGCACTGGCCTTGAAGTGTTGCCTGGATGATCCCAAGGGACGACCGACAATGTTGGAAGTCGTGAGAGAGTTGGAGAACCTAACCTCACTGCTTCCCGAGTCTGATATGATTTCGACAGATCACTCAGATGCTTCCATTTCTGGAGCGTCGAGAGTTGGGTCATCGCCTCTCTACACCGGAAGGAATTCCCATTCCAATTCCCAAGTGACCACTGAACTCTTAGGAAGTGAACTTGTGAGCGGTGTAATCCCCACTATCAGGCCTCGCTGATCGTGATTCCTGAATGTTGGAATCAAATGTTGTCTTATCATCTAGGAACTGTTTACTACCCCTGACATGATTATTTGCGGCATTCTGCGTTGTAATTGGACTACTGGGTTTACTGTCTTGGTGGCTTTGCTTTACATAAGAAATGGAAAATAAATATCCATGTATATATTAATAATAGTAGGTATGACTAAAAAAGCAGCTTTGATTACTTGTATTCTGTTCTATAAGTAACGCAGGCCTTGGGTACGTTTTGTCCATGTTGTGCAAAACTTAAAAATTACACGTCAAACATAATTTTTGTATAAATGTTATTAAATTTTAATATATATTATTTTCATATCAAGTTATCATAATATATATTTAATATTTTCACTTTATGACTTATCTTAATCTGTTCATCGGTTTACACTTTGCATTTGGTATATTACAAACATAATAATTGCAACGTAAAGTGATTGCTGGAAAAGTAATCGTTAGAAAAGTAATTGTTGAGAAAATAACATTGTAATGTTTGGTATGCACTTACTTTGCTGATAATATAGTAACAATTTTTAAAAATACGTATAAAAACAAGTTTAATACATCATTATTAATTTAAAATGAAATTATTATATTAAAATGTAAATAATATAAAGTTATAATTATTAATATGTAAATCTATTATAATATAAAATTTAATACACTATTATTAATTTAAAAGTAATTATTATATTAAAATGTAAATAATATAAAATTATAATTATTAATATGTTAATCAATTGTAATGTAAAGATTGATACATTATTAATAATAATTTAAAATGTAATTATTATATTAAAATGTAATAATATAAAGTTATAATTATTAATATGTTAGCCAATTGTAATATAAAATTTAATGCATTTCTATTAATTTAAAAGGTTATTATATTACCAAATAAATAAAATATGCGTTTGATTTTTTAGAGTATGAGGGTGTTGGGATGAAAGGGTATTTTGAGTTAATTATTTTACTTTGCAGCTAAAATTGACTGCAATCATTTTGCAGCCAGTAGATGCAAAGTAATTGTAATGATAAAGTTATTTTATAATGTTTTTATTTCAATCAAATGCTGTAATCATTTTACATCTAATTAAATTGTAGCCTTTTCATTCTCAAATTCGTTCCACAATTAAATTAAATTTCATGCTTCAAATCAAAGCCTTTTCATTCTCTAGTTTGCTAACGATGACAAATGCCCACCTACCTCTCAAGTCTCTACTTTTATTTTTGTAACATCCCTTTTTACCAAAATCTAGACTAACTTTTTCCTTTTTTTTATAGTTGGTTGGGCTGTACATAGTGTCACTAATCAATTCTTAAGTGTAATAATCGAAAATTCTTTATTTGAGTGGAATAGATATTATATAATATGGGATAATATATATATATATATATATATATATATTCAGATATAAAATAACTAAGTAATAGTGGAGTAAAATAAGTAAATAAATAAATTATTTTAGCAAAGGAAGAAACATTGGGAAATGAGCATGGCTTACTGAGGAAGCTTCATAACAATTGCTCCACTAACATCCAAACAGCCACTTGCATCTCATTTCCATCGTCCATCATCATCAACATTCGAACCACAGCCATTCCAACTTCTCCTTTCATTTACCTGCTGTGTCGACAACATTTCCTTTCTTCTATTCATGATCTTGTTGCAACTTGGTTCTATTTTGTAGTGGCAGAGAAGGTTCAAGGAAAGAGTTGCGGCAAGAAGGAAATTAGGTGTAACATCCCGTTACCACATTTTTCACGTATTTCCATACAACTTTACTGGTTGGGCTGTCTGCGATGCCATTAACATTCAATAGTAACAGTGATAAATGATAAACATTTATCTATTAATTATGGAATATGAAATTTCTTTTCATTATTCCTTTAATCTGACATCCCCTATTAACCTTTATTTCACTAAGGTAGTACTGTATACATATGTTTGAAATGTAAAAGAGAAGAGACTGTACCTGCCACTTTTAACGTGACATGCCTCTGTGCTTTAAGCATAGCTATACCCATTTGAGAGCTAATTCTCTCAACTCCGTGTACTTCTTATCTGTGGAGTTAAAAACAAAGGGGTGAGCGATTCATACGCTCAGTAAAGGAAATATATGCTGCTTTAAAATAAGCAAAACTATATATCACAACACATTTATTCTTTTCTTAATAATAACCCAGAAGAAAAGACAATAGATATATAGTAAACAACTCTATTAAAACACCATTCAAATCACTGGCTAATCAGTTTACTTTAAAATGTAGTAAACAGTAATTAGGATTTAACAAATCCTCTTAGTAAACAGAAATCAACAGGTTGAGACTAGGCATCACCCTATAAATAAATCATGCTATCATCGTTCCCCCTCCCCCTTGCGAGAACGGCATAATCATCCCAATAGGGATACAGTAGATCTAGGGCCATAATCTATAGGTGGTCCTCAGGTCCACTTGCCAGGTGACCTCGAGACCTGCTGATGACTTGGCGGGTCTATCAGCCTCATTCTCATAATAATGCATGAAACTAGGGGCCTAAAGTCTCAAAAATCACTTTTATATCTCATAAAAAAAAAACCTTTATGGAATTATTTCACCCATATTATCATTTTCTCAAAATGATTAAGTTTTCCAAAAAGGTTTAGGCTTCTGTTTACAAAACACGTTGAAACCTTCCAAATTCTCAATATTTAAAATCAGCTCGCCCATGGTTAGGTCGCCCAATCATGGCTCACCCATGGAAGCTCGCCAAAAGCGGCGAACTCGTGTTTGCCCGCCCACTCGCTTTTAAAATCTGAAAACAAAATTGGCTTGCCCTCAGTGGCTCGCCCATTAGTCAATTCGCCAAAGGTTTCATATTTCTATTTTTTTGTATTTTCAAAGATAATAAAATTAGTTTATTTTTCAATTTAGAAACCTTGGAAACGTGAAACCTATTCGCCATGGTCAGCTCACCCATTTGGCTCGCCCATAGCTTTCATAACAAAAGGGTTCGCCCACCCCATTTTTATAAGAGATTTGGCTCGCCCGCCAATACCAAGAATTTATATTTTCCATTTTTAAAATGTTAAAATGGCTAATTTTTCCTCAAGAAAAATACCACCGAAAATCTCTTCGCCATGATCACTCCAAAACGGGTTAACATATAGTCGTCCGCCAATTCTTTCTTTTAAAACATTAAGTAAAACCGGCTCGCCTTTAATGGCTTGCCAACAACTTTCTCAACTTAGGGTTCGTCCGCCCCAAATAAAATGAAAAAGGGTTCGCCCAAATGGCTCGCCTGCCCTTTATTAAATCAAGAGTTTTTCGCCCTAAAACAAAACAAACACAAGGGCTTGTCCTCATTAGCTCGCCCGCCTTTAACCAATTTTGTCCAAAAAATAATATAGGGGTCAGCTTTTAGCTCGCCCGAGACCCAAAACACTTAATCAAATAATGCATGTCAGAAAACAAAACATTTAGTAATATTTTCATATTGTTTACTCCACAGGACATGCATTCTCTTCACACACATCTCCCTTACCTGGTTTAACGAAGCTTTGCTTCCTTCTCGCCTTCCAAATCGCATTCAGTGAGTCCATAATTCCCGGTTGCAAATAATTTATAAATTCCATTAATATTTCCTTTTCAATATTTTCAACAATTTGTAATACTTAAATCAAGTCGCTCGCCCACAAGGGGTCTTATCAGCTCGCCATCCATCAATGGCTAATATGTGGGAACTCGCCCACAAGTCAGTTCGCCATTGCCCATTTCCCTTACAAATGAAGTTCGCCCAACGATCAATCCGCCCGTTATTACCTCGGTTTAAACTAACATGTGGCGACCTCACCACTTCCACATTCCAGCTCGCCCATGTTCACTGAGCTTGCTCATGAATTAAAACTAACGTTGGGTGACCTCGCCCACTTGGCAACCACTTTGGCGAGTTCTTTATTTCCTACTCGCCACACTGGCGAGTACTATCACTCAATCATGGGCGATCACCATAGTCGCCATACTCATCACTTTTCCAGTATTTTCCTATCATTCTACTACAATATCAACCCAGTTTCATTTTATACTTCATCTACTTCAAAATATGAATTTATTCTATTTCTTTGATCTATCAAGAATAAATCAAAAGCAAGACCATACTCATGCTTCTCATACTTGAAATCATAGAAATATATCATTAAATCTCAAGAACCATTAAGTCTCACCTTAACCCAGTTGTTCTTCCAAAAACAGAGTATTTTCTTGCCTCCCTTAGCTTTGCTTCTCTTGTTCCTTAGCTTTTCAACACTGCAAAAAGGGTTTGGCTAACTAAGATCGATCTTTTCTTGCCTCCTATTTGAGAGAAACAGAAGAACTGCATGTGAGCTTGCAGTGAAAGCAGACTGGTGAGGAGTTTTCTTGAGAAGATGAAGTTGGCTAAGCTGGTTTTCTTCAGTTACATCCTTCTTATATACTCACCCAAATCCACTTAAAATCCACCACCTGTTCTCATCCTGTTTTTCTGTCATCATTGCCTTGTCTTATAACTCATTAAATGGTAAAGAAAATATGGCAATGGCGTGGTGAAGAATTTTCTACTGTCATTAAATGGTGAAGAAATTTCAGCCAAAAAGGGATGGCTACGGGGAGTCTACTTCTGCTCTTTAACTAATTTTCTCCTCTTTTCTCTTCTCCTTCTCCTCCACGCCACTGCCAACCGCCACTATTATTGACTTTCATTTCTCCACGCCAATCCACTTCCAGCCACTATTATTGACTTTCATTTCTCCGCGCCAATCCACTTCCAGCCACTATTATTGACTTTCATCTCATTCTTTTCTTTTGTCTTGTAGTATATTAATTCCTTAAGAATTTCTTAACACAAGACTTCGACTGGCCCTTGTTTTTCCTTTTTGCCATTAATCCCTTTCACACTTTCATTTTATCTCATTCCGTATGGGCGATCAGGAGCCCTCGCCCCTTTTGGCGAACTACCTACTCGCCCTCAGCACCATCGTGGCGTTCTGTTCGCCAATTTAGCTCGCCCACTGGCGAGCAGCCTTCTTTTCTCGCCCATTGGCGAGCTGCTCGACGTCCTCGCCCAAACATTATTTCACCGACATGTCACCATGCACATCTCAAGTTTAAGAAGCTTTTCATCCAAATGAAAATGAATGTCCAATATTTACTTCATTTTCATTATTAAATTTATGAGAATTTGGTCTACAGTAGTGTAGAATCAAATCTTACATTTTCTCCCCACCTTAAGAAATTTGGTCCTCCAAATTTCAACCAGACCTGTCAGTGTAAAAGCTCTGAATATTTCTTACACATAAGGCTCTTTAATTCTCAAGGAGCCTCCTACTACCAGAGCATCCAATCAAAAGATTAATCTTAGATCGTAACACTTTATCCTTCCTATCCAGAATCCGTACTAGTTTCTCAACGTAACTCATGTCCTCCCTAATCTTTAGGACTTACGTCGAATCATGTAAGAAGGATATGAATATATTTTCTCTTCATTGAGACTTGAAATATATTATGCACTCCTGACAACTCTGGAGGTAGTGCACATCTCTCTCCCATCCCAGATCTCCAACGATCCAATGTATCAGGAACTCAATTTCCCTCTCATTATGCATTCTAATGGTGAGACCTCATTATACATAACCTCTTGTATATCTCAAGAAGTCTGTTCGACAAAGTCGAAAATAATTTTTGGTCTCCCATTTCGCATGCTATCGTGGATTATATCGTCTGCTAAATAATTCCTTTCAAATGCTATGCGTATACTCTCTTGTGGCTATTATCATAAACAAACTCTGCCAGGGTAGAGGATTATCCCAGGAGCTTATAAAATCAATTGCACACGATCACACCATATCCTCGAGCGTCCATATCATACGCTCAGACTCTCTCAGTCTGCGGATAATCTGTGGTGCAAAACTCAATCGGGATCCCATAGCTTCCTGTAATCTCTCTCAACACTGAGATACGAAGCAGGACTCCCTATCAACTATAATGCTCATTGAAATACTGTAAAACCTCGCCATTTCCTTGACATATAATCCGACCAAGGCATGAATTAGCTCAACAAATTCCATAATCAAGGAATGAGCAGACTTACTCAATATATCCACAACTATCCAGATAACATTTTACTCTTTTCAATTTTCACTGAGTATAGGAAGTACCTCTAATATAGGTATTTTTTCTTCCTTATCTCCTTCTCAACTCTTATTTAATCTCGTCTCTAAGATGAGACCACGAATATCTTTTTATATTCCTCATTGTCTCTAAGAGTACTGCCCGTCTCTTTAGGCCATCAATAATCATTCCTTTGGCGCTCTTCCGCGCCCTAGGATTATTCTCTCAAATGGGTTGGCGACCACCTAGTTCGCCCACATCTCACAATCTGTTATCCGATGTTGAGCGATCACCCCACTCGCGGGTCGCCCATCCCAAATTTTCTCAAGGTCCTGAAGAATCTCGGGCGTCTTCTCTCAAAACCAATTTACACTTCCTCAAGTCTTTTATCATCCTTGGGAGTTAGAAATTTTCACTTCCTTTACATAGTAACTCATTTATACTACTTATCACTTATTATCTCATTTAGTGCTTAGTCGATAATAATTTGGTGACTATCATTTAGATAGTTTTAATCACTCGTATGTAATTGTCCCAGTAGTCTCTAAAATATCACACACTCGCTCTCAACACATCCCGGAGCGTCCACACAATGCGTTCGGATATTTATATCAATCTGAGGCAGTGCTAACAGTAAAAATTTGGAATCCCAAAGCCTCATGCTATTCTCTCAAAGCATATGGCGAATCAGGGATCCCTATCACAAGTACCCACTTACTGGAACTTCACATACGTTCTCTCTGTTTCACCAATGTATATCGACTAAGGCACTTATTACATCCCGAAACCTGATGATGAAGAAGTGAAATAATTTGGTTACTCAATCCATAATCACTTCTATAACATCATGGTTCTTTCGGATTCTTCACTACCTCACAGTGATTGTTTCATGATTAATCTAGGACTGCTTTTCTTTTGCAGACCTTAATATTAGCCACCGATTACGTCTCAGGAAATCATTTTTCCCTCGATAACTTCTCTTACATCAAGTTATCATTTTATCTCTTATTCTCCTAGTACATGTAATGTCACTACTTGGAGAATATACTTTTCCTGACATCAATTTCTGAAATTTAAATTCATTATCATTCCAATTTTATCACCACTTTACTTATACAATTTCACATTCCCAATATATACACATATGTATATCCTTTTTAGTATAGTACTTTACTGTTACAATCTCGTAACCCTTTTCGAATACTTTATTCATACATACTCATTCCCTTTCACTTTTTCCACCCATAAATATTGCATCAATAGATAGCAAATTTCACAATTTCTTCAACAATTCATTTGTGCTATACGGTTAAAACTCATAAATTTTATACCTCAATAACCATACTTTAACCTCACTTCAATAGTAACATCCTCTACTTAGACAATTTCAATGTCCATTTAATCACTTGAGACCTCACGTCTCTAATATACATAGTTCAATTAGAACTTATGTTTACTGACTTAACAGTAAAGTCTTTCATACCTTATTCAACAATATACTTATATCAATATATTTATTTTCTTAAATCATCCTAGTTGGCTCTAGGCACACAAATAGGAAGGATACTACAGTCGGCTAGGGATCTAGATAGAATATGATAGGTATTTTAGAATACCATACTTGTTCCGGAACCTAAAAGCAACTGTATAGAGTACTAATCCCATTGTTTTCAAAAGGATAAAATTTTTGTTTCTACCAGTTATATCAAAACAGTTGAGTCTTTACTCATTAATCTCTCGAGTAATTTCTCAAGCTCTACTGATTCACTGGTAAGAGCTTACAAAAAATTTCTATTTCAATTCACCAACCTCTAAGCTTGTCAACTAAATCTCGATGCCAACTTTATCATTTGGTAATTACGAGACATTTCATTTTCTTGGCGATTACAACTTTTGTTCTGTTCGCCACATTGCTTTGACTCATGTCATATTGTTGATCAGATTACTCACCATACTCTTTGGGCGATCAGGATTCTCGCCTACTTTAGTAATTCATGTTATATTGGCGGACTCATTTAAGTCCTTGCCATCATCTAACTCGCCCACATCATTGGCGATCATGCATTTGCACGTCCATTGGCGAGCTATCCCAATGCAGTTCTCGCCCATCGAGTATTTCTCATAAATCTCATAATATCACGGTTCTATGGATATCGTAGCGGACCAGCCCAACCGGCCATGGCAATCCCCTTTTTGGGCCCATCGACAACGATTGCTGTGACATCGCTACTCATCCATACTGTCCTCTTTGGCGATCACCTCGATGCCCGGTCCTTCCACCCGTGCTCGAGCTTCCCTACCTCAAGGTTTTCTTTCTCATCCACAGACTCAAACACTTGACTTCCTCAAATGTCAAGTTATTACTAATATCCATTCTCCTAAAACATAAGGAGTATATATAACCAGTATTAGCATAATTGATTTTACATCATTTCTCACACAAATCACCTTTTTAAATTCAGACTGTAAAATCCACAACAGGGATGACTATCTCGCGACCTCTCATAGCTTGTACTCTGGGTCGCCTTACTTATCAATATATCAGTGGGGTCCACAGTAAAGATCATCCTTTACACCACCATATACTATTTCACCATCAATCTATTTTAAATCACTTTAGTCATTCATGACTTAGGTAAAACATTTCAATATAGGGGTGTGTTTGTAAATTCCCATTTTATTCTCTCTCATCAATATAATTTCAAACACGTGATCTTAGGGCTTATATTCTAATATTACCCCTTTTTGTCTGAATATCATCATTTCAGGATCTTAGTTCGATATGGACAGAGAAGTCCTGGTGGGGCCCTCACCGAGTTCCTCACTGTACCTTATCAAATAGACCCGACATTATGATGATAAGATCGCCTATCTCATGCAAAATTTTCGGATTACTATCTCTATTTGTAACCCATAATTAGTCAACTTTCACCATATTCCAACACTTAACTCATTTCACAGTCATTCGACTCCTTTATACATTCAGACTATACAGTACTACATGGGATGTTAACCTTTCTCAACACTTTCTATGCTAAGGGCATCAACAGACATCAGACCAACCCAAACTCTAATACCATTAAATCTGTAACATCCCGTTACCACATTTTTCACGTATTTCCATACAACTTTACTGGTTGGGCTGTCTGCGATGCCATTAACATTCAACAGTAACAGTGATAAATGATAAACATTTATCTATTAATTATGGAATATGAAATTTCTTTTCATTATTCCTTTAATCTGACATCCCCTATTAACCTTTATTTCACTAAGGTAGTACTGTATACATATGTCTGAAATGTAAAAGAGAAGAGACTGTACCTGCCACTTTTAACGTGACATGCCTCTGTGCTTTAAGCATAGCTATACCCATCTGAGAGCTAATTCTCTCAACTCCGTGTACTTCTTATCTGTGGAGTTAAAAACAAAGGGGTGAGCGATTCATACGCTCAGTAAAGGAAATATATGTTGCTTTAAAATAAGCAAAACTATATATCACAACACATTTATTCTTTTCTTAATAATAACCCAGAAGAAAAGACAATGGATATATAGTAAATAACTCTCTTAAAACACCATTCAAATCACTGGCTAATCAGTTTACTTTAAAATGTAGTAAACAGTAATTAGGATTTAACAAATCCTCTTAGTAAACAGAAATCAACAGGTTGAGACTAGGCATCACCCTATAAATAAATCATGCTATCATCGTTCCCTCTCTGTAAGACCCGAATTTTATTATACTATATACCATATTGTGCATGATTGATGGTGGAAATTAATTCTTTTAGTGAAATTAAAGAATCATTGAATGTGAATTTCCACTTTGCATTTTAAGTCATGATGTATAGTATGGTTGATAAAAGAAAGAAAAACAAATATCAATTGTAAGAAGGAATATATGGGATTTAATCTTAATAAAAGATCAAGATAGTATATATAAGGTATGAAAGCATTAAATGAGATGAGATAAAATTAATCAATGTGGCTAACATTGGCGTGGAGAAGAAGAAGAAGAATGACAAGAGAATTAAGGGCTAGAAGACAAAACAAAGAAAAGGATGGGGAGTTAGCTAATCAACGTTGGCTGGAGGAGACATGGGCAAAGAGAAGAGCAAAAAAGGAAATAGAAAAAGTCCAGGAAAGGGGCGCAGTGGACTTCTTGCCGGTTGCTTTATTTGACAAAGGAGACTAAGCATTTAATAGTAAGAGGAGTAAGCCAATAAGAGTGACTGGCAGTGGCGTGGACTAGAAGAAGAAGAGGAAAAAGAAAGAAAATTTTCAACACATGCAGGGAATTTTCTTCTTACCGCCGTCCACTAGCTGCAGTTTTTCCACAAAATTTAATGCATGTAATGATGAAAGAAACGTGATAAGAAAACAGTCGGTAATTTCTAACAGGATCAAATGGCTATATAAAGGAATATGTGAGGGAAGATAATGTCGTCAACTTCATCCTCTCAAACAACCTCCTCGCCCAATTCTGTATTTTTGCATATCCATCTTTCATTCCTCCGTTTTCGTCATAAATGAGCCAAGTAATTTCATCTGTTAGCTACCCAAACCCTTCTGCAATGTTTAAAAGCCAAGGAACAAGAGAAACAAAGCTAAGGGAGGCAGGAAATATTCTGTTTTTGGAAGAACAATTGGGTTAAGGTAAGTTCCATAATTTCTATGGTTCCCTTGATATTCAATGCTGGATTTCTATGTTTTATAACGTAATAAAACATAGATATAGCCTTGTGTTAGCTAAACCTTACTAGAATATATAAGAACTAGAATAAGGTGTAGTCTGAATCAGAATAAACAATGAAAATACTGGAAAAAAATGATAATGGGCGAGCTAAAATTTGGAATGAGGAAGTGGGCGAGATCGCCACATGCAAGTTTAATACATAGGTGAGCGGCCAACGAACAAAACAGTAGTGTCGGGCGAACTCACATGCAGGGTATGGCGCGTTGAATGGTCGGGTGAACTCTATGGCTAGTTGAAGTGTCCCAAATATTAGGAAAATATAAATAGTTTAGAAAATATTCGAAAAAGGAATATTAATAGTTTAATGTAATTGTGCAGACGGGAATTGAGAAAGGCGAACGAGAAGCAAGGCTTCTTCAGACGAGGTAAGGGAGTTATGTGTGAAAAGAATGCATGTCCTGTGGAGTTAATTTTACGAAATTACCAAGAAATGGTTTTGATTTATGACATGCTTCTTATTGATAAATTGCCTTGCTGTTGGGCTAACTGATAGGGGCGGACGAGTTGACCCTTCGTTATGTTTTGGGCGAAAAGCCCTAATGTGATATTTTGGCGGGCGAGTAACCATGTTTTAAATAGAGAATCCGGGCGAAGCATTGTGGGCGGACCCTTTTCAATGTTTTCTGGGGCGGGCGACTATCTTTTCATATAATGGGCGAGCCAGTTTTATTTTTTGATTAAAAAGGAAAGCTGGCGGGCGAATACAAATTCACCCACCTTGGAGTTCACCATGGGCGAGCCGTTATGGGCGAGCTGACCATGGCGAAGAGGTATAAAGTACATTTTCTTAAACGAAAAATGAGACAGAATAATATTTTGAAAATAGGAAATACGAAACCTTTTGGGCGAGTTGACCATTGGGCGAGTTGACCATGTGCGAGCCAGTGAGGGCGAGCCGGTTTTCCTTGTTTTCAATTGGCGGGCGAACATAAGTTCACCCTACTGGATTGTCGACCATGGGCGAGCCAGACGGGGCGAGCTGACCATGGGCGACCAGATTTCAGTTTATATTCTCTATGCAAATGAGAAATGATTAACTATTTAAATGGGTTTCTTTAAAGGTATTTTAGCTATGATTTTGAGACTTTAAGCCCCTAGTTTCATGCCTTGTTACGAGTTATAAGGCTGATGGACCCGCCAAGTCATCAGCGGTCTCGAGGTCACTTGGCAAGTGGACCCGAGGACCACCCATAGATTGTGGCCATAGATCTACTGCATCCTTATTGGGATGATTATACCGTTCTCGCAAGGGGGAGGGGGAACGATGATAGCATGACTTATTTTAGGGTGATGCCTAGTCTCAAGTTATTAACTTGTTTTACAGAGAGGATTTGTTAAATCCTATTCACTGATTATGCCAATGATATTGTAAACTGTTTTCTATATCCACTGGGTTTACTACTATGAAAAAATAAAAGTTTGGGAAATAAAGTTAGATTTATGTACATCTTCCTTACTGAGCATGTTATCGCTCACCCCTTATTTTCCACTCCACAGATTGTTGATCTTGGGTTAAGAGAATTACCTTCCAGAAATTATCGACTGCTAGTGGATATCTAATATCAAAGGTATATTATTTCTTTTATATATTCAGAAAAATTGTACATTACTACTTTAAATAGAAGGGAATGTGTATACATCTTAGAGCATTAATGTAATAAGAGTTTTAATTGTTATTTAAATGTTAAAGAGTTGTTAAGCATCACAGACAGCCCAACCGGTAAGTAAAGAGAAATTTTTAAGTAAATATTAGTTATATTGGGTATTTGGGATGTTACAGATTTAATGGTATCAGAGTAAGGTTGGTCAGATGTCTAGTGATGTTTATAATGAAAAGTGAATAGTAAACATTCCCTGTAGTACTGTATATTCTGAATATATGCTAATGATGAGTAATAAATAATTTCTGTGGTACAAAAATGAGTGGAAGAAGGAGGGTGACACGCTCAGTTAGAGATATCGGTCGAGGTAGGGCGGCACAGATTCCGGAATCGCAGACACCGAAACCTGCCCCAGACCTCCACGTCCTCTACAGTTAGAGAACATTGATACTCGTGTGAACCAGGTAGAGAGGTTAGTAGCCGATTTTATGGCTATGTATCAGGCGGACAGAGCTGCGGATAGGGCGGAGAGAGAGAGAGCCACAGCTCCTGCAACCCCAGTAGAAGCGCCAGTACCGCCACCGCCGGCACCAGTTTTGCCTGAGCCTCAGCCTATTCCACCACCGGCACCTCAGCCACCGGTAGCTCCACCACAGCCGTTGGTTCAGCCGCCTCGAAATGCGGAGACTTATTGTAATGTGGCATTGGTGAAATCATTTAAAAAGTTGGATCCACCCAAGTTTAAAGGTACTAGGGATCCATTGGCGGCAAAGCAATGGATTATTGAGATTGATAGATTACTTCAAATTACGAGATGTTCAGAAACAGAGAAGGTAGGCTTAGCAGTGTTCCATTTGGCAGATGATGCGAGACATTGGTGGAAGGCCACTCAGACAGTATTATTTGCTCAGCATCAAGATCTGTCATGGAATATTTTTGTGGAAGCTTTTAGGAGGCAGTATATTCCTGACACTGTTCAGGATAAATTACAGCAGGAATTCATGGGTTTAGTTCAGGGCAGCATGTCAGTGGACGAGTATGAGGCCAAATTTACTACACTGAGCCGTTTTCATCCACAAACTAGTGCGAATACCCGGTATAAGATTTCAAGGTTTAGAGCTGGTTTGAGGCCATCCATCAGAATGAAGTTAGCCCCATTTGTTATACAGACTTATGGTGAGATAGTTCAACGGGCTCAGCTATGTGAGAGGGATTATGAGCAGTTCCAACTCGATTTCAGTAGCAAGAATAAAGGTAAAGCAAAGGTAAGGACTAAGAGGTTTATAGAGGAAAGATCAGGTAGAGAGCAGCTTAAGAGAAGCAGACCTATGGGCATACAGATTTCAGAGGGCAGATTTACTAGACCAGCAATTTCTACACCTACTAGTGGCCCTACCACTACTCAAAGGAGTGTTGCACCTTTATGTAGACAGTGTGGAAGGTCGCATGGGTCACGCCCTTGTCCTTTAACGTCTAGGGTATGTTTTAATTGCGGACAGACGGGGCACTTTGTCAGGAATTGCCCGATGCTCAGAGAATCTACTGCTTCTACTATTCCTAATACCTTACCGCAGATAGCGACCCCGGCAACTCAGAGTGAGCCAGAGAAGGCGACACCCTCACAGCCTAGGTGGGCGACAGCCGCAGAGAAGGGTAAGAAGGTTGTGACTCAGGGTCGGGTGTACTCGTTGGATCAAGAGACTGCCGACGCCTCTATCAATGTAATTAAAGGTAAAATTTATCTCTTTGACATTCCTGTAATTGCCTTATTTGATCCGGGTTCTACCCATTCGTTCTTATCGCCTATATATGCCAACAGGACCCCAGTAGAGCCGGAGTTGTTAGAATGTACTTTACAAGTGAAAACTCCTTTTAATGATTTCCAAAGAACGAATGTTGTATATCGGAATTGTAAATTGACTATTGGAGAGAAGGTTTTTACGACTAACCTAATTTTGTTGAACATATATGATTTTGATATCATTTTGGGTATGGACTGGTTAGCTACGAACCATGTTAGTTTGGATTGTAATACTAAGTTTATTACCTTCTCTCATCCCGAAAAGTACATTGTAAAGTTATTGTAAATTAATAAAAGTATGTGACTTTTATGAAATGACATGTATTCTGAAATTGTGGTTGTATATGAATGTTTATGAAGGATATATTGCTAGTGTGGAAGATGTAGAGAGGAAATATCCAAAGATTCAAGAAATCCCTGTGGTCAAGGACTTCTCAGATGTATTTTCAGAGGATTTACCAGGGTTACCACCGGATCGAGAGACGGAATTTACGATCGAGTTAGTACCCGGTACGGAACCAATTTCTGACCCCCATATCGGATGGCACTGACTGAGTTAGATGAGCTTAAGAAGCAGCTCGAAGAATTATTAGATAAGGGATTTATACGTCCCAGTGTGTTGCCTTGGGGAGCTCCGGTATTATTTGTTCGGAAGAAGGATGGTAGTCTCCGGTTATGTATAGATTATCGGATGTTAAATCGAGCTACCGTTAAGAATAAGTATCCACTACCTCGGATTGACGATCTGTTTGATCAGCTCAGGGGTGCACAGGTATTTTCCAAGATAGACCTCCGATCAGGTTATCACTAGTTGAAAATCAAGGAGTCGGACGTGCATAAGACAGCCTTTTGGACTCGTTATGGTCACTACGAGTTCCTAGTGATGCCTTTTGGATTAACAAATGCTCCTGCAGCTTTTATGAGTTTGATGAACGAGGTATTTCATCCATTTTTGGATAAGTTTGTCATAGTATTTATAGATGACATTCTGATTTATTCTAAGACTCCAGAGGAGCATAAGCAGCATTTGTAGATTGTTCTACAGACCCTCAGAGAGCGAAAATTGTATGCTAAGCTTAGTAAATGCGAGTTCTGGCTTGACCATATAATATTTCTCGGGCATGTAGTGTCGAGGGACGAGGTATCAGTTGATCCGTCCAAGATAGAGGCCATTGTTCAGTGGGAGAGGCCTAACACGGTTACCGAGATACGGAGTTTCTTAGGTCTTGCCGGATATTATCGCAGGTTTGTGGAGGGATTTTCTAGACTTGCTGCTCCATTGACAAGACTCACACGTAAAGATGTAAAGTTTGAGTGGAATGATGTGTGTGAGCATAGTTTTGGTGAGCTTAAGAGGAGATTGACTAGTGCTCCTGTATTAGCCCTTCCTAGCGGATCAGGTGGATTTATGGTGTATACCGATGCATCCGCTCAAGGTTTAGGGTGTGTACTTATGCAGCATGGTCGGGTTATAGCCTATGGTTCTCGACAGTTGAAGGATCATGAAAGGAATTACCCGACACATGATTTGGAGTTAGCCGCGGTAGTGTTTGCACTGAAGATATGGCGACATTACTTGTACGGGGAGAAATTTCAGATATACACAGACCATAAGAGTCTGAAGTATATATTCTCATAGAAAGAGTTGAATTTGAGACAGTGACGGTGGATGGAATTGTTAAAGGACTATGATTGTGAGATTTTGTATCACCCAGGTAAAGCTAATGTAGTAGTTGATGCATTGAGCCGTAAGCATGTTGGCATGGTATCGTATATGATGATCAGGGAGCATGAGTTGATAGAGCAATTCTCTAACCTCAGTCTGACAGTTATTTCCTCTGACCAGTATGGATTTACGGCTAGTTTCGTATAGAGCCGGATTTGATGGATCGAATCAGGGAAGCTCAGAGGAAGGATGATTATTGCATTGGGATTGCCAGTCAGATTCAGATGGGAGTTATGTTAGACTTTGAGATTGGCACAGACGGGATACTGAGGTTTAGAGGTCGGATCTGTGTTCCCGATGATCGACAACTTAGAGACTTGATTTTATCAGAGGCTCATACCTCTAGATACACGTTACATCCGGGTAGTACTAAGATGTACCAGAATCTCCGGAGAGTGTATTGGTGGCCTAAGATGAAGAAAGACATCGTTGAGTTTGTTGCTAGATGTCTAACATGCCAGCAGATTAAGATTGAGCATCAGAAGCTGGCGGGTATGCTTCGACCATTATCGATTCCTATGTGGAAATGGGAGCATGTAACTATGGATTTTATTATGGGATTACCACAGACCCGAAAGGGATATGATGTTATTTGGGTGATAGTCGATAGATTGACTAAGTCTGCTCATTTCTTAGCCATGAAATCTACAGACTCAGTTAGTGCCTTAGCCGAGTTGTATGTCAGGGAGATAGTGAAGTTACATGGTGTTCCAGTGAGTATTACCTCTGATAGGGACTCTCGCTTCACCTCTCACTTTTGGGAGAGATTTCAGGAGGCTATGGGATCCCAGCTGAGTTTTAGCACCGCTTTTCATCCACAGACTGATGGGCAGTCCAAGCGTACGATACAGACGCTCGAGGATATGTTGAGAGCGTGTGCATTGGATTTTAGAGGCTCATGGGACGATCATCTACCTCTGGCAGAGTTTGCTTATAATAATAGTTTTCATACTAGTATCGGCATGGCACCGTATGAGGTATTGTATGGCAGACGATGCAGATCCCCGATAGCATGGGAAGAAGTTGGAGACCGTAAACTGTTAGCTCCTGATTTGGTCGAGCATGCTTCTCGTGATGTACGGATGATTTGTGAGAGGCTCAGAACGGCTCAAAGTCGGCAGAAGAGTTATGCAGATACTGGACGCTGACCCTTGGAGTTTGTAGCGGGTGATTATGTATTTTTAAAGGTCTCACCGTCCAAAAGTATAATGAGATTCGGGAAGAGAGGAAAGTTGAGTCCTCGGTACATTGGGCCTTATGAGATCTTAAATCGCGTGGGAGATGTGGCATATCGGTTAGCACTACCACCAGACTTGTCAGGTGTGCATAACGTATTCCATGTCTCGATGTTGAGAAAGTACCATCCAGATCCTTCTCATGTGATTCGACATGAGCCATTAGAGATCAGAGAGGACATGAGTTACGTTGAGAAACCGGTACGGATTTTGGATAGGAAGGATAAAGTATTGCGGTCTAAGACGATTCCTTTAGTTAAAGTGCTCTGGCAGTATCATAACGAGGAGGAGGCTACCTGGGAGTTAGAAAGCCTTATGCGTGAGAGGTATCCAGAGCTTTTCAATGGATACGTCCAAGTTAAATTTGGAGAACCAAATTTCTTAAGGTGGGGAGAAATGTAAGACCCGAATTTTATTATACTATATATCATATTGTGCATGATTGATGGTGGAAATTAATTCTTTTAGTGAAATTAAAGAATCATTGAATGTGAATTTCCACTTTGCATTTTATGTCATGATGTATAGTATGGTTGATAAAAGAAAGAAAAACAAATATCAATTGTAAGAAGGAATATATGAGATTTAATCTTGATAAAAGATCAAGATAGTATATATAAGGTATGAAAGCATTAAATGAGATGAGATAAAATTAATCAATGTGGCTAACATTGGCGTGGAGAAGAAGAAGAAGAATGACAAGAGAATTAAGGGCTAGAAGACAAAACAAAGAAAAGGATGGGGAGTTAGCCAATCAACGTTGGCTGGAGGAGACATGGGCGAAGAGAAGAGCAGAAAAGGAAATAGAAAAAGTCCAGGAAAGGGGCGCAGAGGACTTCTCGCCGGTTGCTTTATTTGACAAAAGAGACTAAGCATTTAATAGTAAGAGGAGTAAGCCAATAAGAGTGACTGGCAGTGGCGTGGACTAGAAGAAGAAGAGGAAAAAGAAAGAAAATTTTCAACACATACAGGGAATTTTCTTCTTACCGCCGTCCACTAGCTGCAGTTTTTCCACAAAATTTAATGCATGTAATGATGAAAGAAACGTGATAAGAAAACAGTCGGTAGTTTCTAACAGGATCAAATGGCTATATAAAGGAATATGTGAGGGAAGATAATGTCGTCAACTTCATCCTCTCAAACAACCTCCTCGCCCAATTCTGTATTTTTGCATATCCATCTTTCATTCCTCCGTTTTCGTCATAAATGAGCCAAGTAATTTCATCTGTTAGCTACCCAAACCCTTCTGCAGTGTTGAAAAGCCAAGGAACAAGAGAAACAAAGCTAAGGGAGGCAGGAAATATTCTGTTTTTGGAAGAACAATTGGGTTAAGGTAAGTTCCATAATTTCTATGGTTCCATTGATATTCAATACTAGATTTCTATGTTTTATAATGTAATAAAACATAGATATAGCCTTGTGTTAGCTAAACCTTACTAGAATATATAAGAACTAGAATAAGGTGTAGTCTGAATCAGAATAAACAATGAAAATACTGGGAAAAAAATGATAATGGGCGAGCTAAAATCTGGAACGAGGAAGTGGGCGAGATCGCCACATGCAAGTTTAATACATAGGTGAGCGGCCAACGAACAAAACAGTAGTGTCGGGCGAACTCACATGCAGGGTATGGCGAGTTGAATGGTCGGGCGAACTCTATGGCGAGTTGAAGTGTCCCAAATATTAGGAAAATATAAATAGTTTAGAAAATATTCGAAAAAGGAATATTAATAGTTTAATGTAATTGTGCAGACGGGAATTGAGAAAGGCGAATGAGAAGCAAGGCTTCTTCAGACGAGGTAAGGGAGTTATGTGTGAAAAGAATGCATGTCCTGTGGAGTTAATTTTACGAAATTACCAAGAAATGGTTTTGATTATGACATGCTTCTTATTGATAAATTGCCTTGCTGTTGGGCTAACTGATAGGGGCGGGCGAGTTGACCCTTCGTTATGTTTTGGGTGAAAAGCCCTAATGTGATATTTTGGCGGGCGAGTAACCATGTTTTAAATAGAAAATCCGGGCGAGCCATTGTGGGCGGACCCTTTTCAATGTTTTCTGGGGCGAGTGACTATCTTTTAATATAATGGGCGAGCAAGTTTTATTTGTTGATTAAAAAGGAAAGCTGGCGGGCGAATACTAATTCACCCACCTTGGAGTTCACCATAGGCGAGCCGTTATGTGCCAGCTGACCATGGCGAAGAGGTATAAAGTACATTTTCTTAAACGAAAAATGAGATAGAATAATATTTTGAAAATAGAAAATACGAAACCTTTTGGGCGAGTTGATCCAATGGGCGAGTTGACCATTAGGTGAGTTGACCATGTGCGAGCCAGTGAGGGCGAGCCGGTTTTCCTTGTTTTCAATTGGCGGGCGAACATAAGTTCACCTTACTGGACGGTCGACCATGGGCGAGCCAGACAGGACGAGCTGGCCATGGGCGACCAGATTTCAGTTTATATTCTCTATGCAAATGAGAAATGATTAACTATTTAAATGGGTTTCTTTAAAGGTATTTTAGCTATGATTTTGAGACTTTAGGCCCCTAGTTTCATGCCTTGTTACGAGTTATAAGGCTGATGGACCCGCCAAGTCATCAGCGGTCTCGAGGTCACTTGGCAAGTGGACCCGCCCTTTATTAAATCAAGAGTTTTTCGCCCTAAAACAAAACAAACACAAGGGCTTGCCCTCATTAGCTCGCCCGCGTTTAACCAATTTCGTCCAGAAAATTATATAGGGGTCAGCTTTTAGCTCGCCCGAGACCCAAAACACTTAATCAAATAATGCATGTCAGAAAACAAAACATTTAGTAATATTTTCATATTGTTTACTCCACAGGACATGCATTCTCTTCACACACATCTCCCTTACCTGGTTTAACGAAGCTTTGCTTCCTTCTCGCCTTCCAAATCGCATTCACCAAGTCCATAATTCCCGGCTGCAAATAATTTATAAATTCCATTAATATTTCCTTTTCAATATTTTCAACAATTTGTAATACTTAAATCAAGTCGCTCGCCCACAAGGGGTCTTATCAGCTCGCCATTCATCAATGGCTAATATGTGGGAACTCGCCCACAAGTTAGTTCGCCATTGCCCATTTCCCTTACAAATGAAGTTCGCCCAACGATCAATCTGCCCGTTATTACCTCGGTTTAAACTAACATGTGGCGACCTCGCCACTTCCACATTCCAGCTCGCCCATGTTCACTGAGCTTGCTCATGAATTAAAACTAACGTTGGGCGACCTCGCCCACTTGGCAACCACTTTGGCGAGTTCTTTATTTCCTACTCGCCACACTGGCGAGTACTATCACTCAATCATGGGCGATCACCATAGTCGCCATACTCATCACTTTTCCAGTATTTTCCTATCATTCTACTACAATATCAACCCAGTTTCATTTTATACTTCATCTACTTCAAAATATGAATTTATTCTATTTCTTTGATCTATCAAGAATAAATCAAAAGCAAGACTATACTCATGCTTCTCATACTTGAAATCATAGAAATATATCATTAAATCTCAAGAACCATTAAGTCTCACCTTAACCCAGTTGTTCTTCCAAAAACAGAGTATTTTCTTGCCTCCCTTAGCTTTGCTTCTCTTGTTCCTTAGCTTTTCAACACTGCAAAAAGGGTTTGGCTAACTAAGATCGATCTTTTCTTGCCTCCTATTTGAGAGAAACGGAAGAACTGCATGTGAGCTTGCAATGAAAGCAGACTGGCAAGGGGTTTTCTTGAGAAGATGAAGTTGGCTAAGCTGGTTTTCTTCAGTTACATCCTTCTTATATACTCACCCAAATCCACTTAAAATCCACCACCTGTTCTCATCCTGTTTTTCTGTCATCATTGCCTTGTCTTATAACTCATTAAATGGTGAAGAAAATATGGCAATGGCGTGGTGAAGAATTTTCTACTGTCATTAAATGGTGAAGAAATTTCAGCCAAAAAGGGATGGCTACGGGGAGTCTACTTCTGCTATTTAACTAATTTTCTCCTCTTTTCTCTTCTCCTTCTCCTCCACGCCACTGCCAACCGCCACTATTATTGACTTTCTTTTCTCCACGCCAATCCACTTCCAGCCACTATTATTGACTTTCATTTCTCCACGCCAATCCACTTCCAGCCACTATTATTGACTTTCATCTCATTCTTTTCTTTTATCTTGTAGTATATTAATTCCTTAAGAATTTCTCAACACAAGACTTCGGCTGGCCCTTGTTTTTCCTTTTTGCCATTAATCCCTTTCACACTTTCATTTTATCTCATTCCGTATGGGCGATCAGGAGCCCTCGCCCCTTTTGGCGAACTACCTACTCGCCTTCAGCACCATCGTGGCGTTCTGTTCGCCAATTTAGCTCGCCCACTGGCGAGCAACCTTCTTTTCTCACCCATTGGCGAGCTGCTCGACGTCCTCGCCCAAACATTATTTCACCGACATTTCACCATGCACATCTCAAGTTTAAGAAGCTTTTCATCGAAATGAAAATGAATGTTCAATATTTACTTCATTTTCATTATTAAATTTATGAGAATTTGGTCTACAGTAGTGTAGAATCAGATCTTACATTAGGTTTGGGTTTTGGAAGCCAAAATAGAGGATTTTTAGAGTGCATAAAGTACTGATCGTGGCTGCCATTGGGGTGATGCTTTGAACCTGATTTCAAGAGTTTAAAATGAAGCATGATGACTATTTTGGTGGCTTGAATCGTAGATATTAGAAGGGTTGAAAAGCGATGATACGGGGCTGACTTTGAATGAATCACGGACGGAAGATTTAGGGCTATTTGAGCTGTGATTTCATGTAGGAAATGGTGCTGTACAGGTGGTGTTTTAGGAGTTGAGAGAGAGACTTTTAGGGGCGGTAAAGAATGGTGAATGCTGAGCTTTAAGGGGCTGTTGAAGGCTGTTTTTCCTAAGTGCAGAAAAGAAGGTCTCGACTGAAGGAAACTCAAGTGCTTAGAGTTATTTAAGCTTACATTCACGATTAAACCAAAACTGATCAGGAAAGTTTGGAACTAGAAAGAAGATGTTGCTGTAGATGACGTGAAAGCAAGGCTTAAGATGGCATTTTGGGTGCTAGTTCAAGGCTGGAGAAAGGGTTGATTCTCTTGGGTTTTTCATGGATAGAAACAGAGGAAAGTCAGTAGCTAAAGCAGTGAAGTACAAAGGCTAAACAAAGATGATATTTAAGGCAAAACAAGAGCTGATGGGGACGGTAAATAATGAGAATAATCATTGGCTGTTGTAAGGACTTGATGGTAAGAGAAATTGCTATAAGTTTGAAGTCAAAACAGCCTCAAATTGACAAGGAGTTAAGCTACAACTAAGGCTCTCGGTTTTGGTAAATTGTAAGAGGTAAGGATTTGATTTGTTATTATGAACTTATATGATAAATGTTTAATGAAATAGAAAGGTTAAAATATGGTATTGGTGTAAGATTGTGTGGTGAAAGGAGAATTAAGGAGACAAAGAAGTATTTGGCCAACAAGAGGAAAAGTTACAAGGTAATGTATTTAAGAAAAATAATTAAAATATAAGTTTCTTAAGGAAATTAAATAATGTAAATCTTATTATGTTCATGCCTTATTGTAGGAGGAGAGGATACAAGTTAGGGTGCCATAGCTATACTCGTGCTACATACCGAGGTGAGGGATATATATCGGAAAGTAGGGGATACTAAATAAATATTAAAATCAACTGCTTGTGGTTTATAAACTGTATCTTCTTTGCAAGAGGTTTTTACTAAAATTAAGCCGTTATGCTGTCGGATTTTTGTATAATATTGATTTATAAAATGAGCTAGAGTTCATGAAAATGATTTGGAATAATACTCCTCTAGCTAGTTTTGTTTTGAAAATAAGTACGAAATGGCAGGATTTTGACTACCTTGGAAATCATATTCGGAAGCTCCCATTTTCGTAGAAACCATCGAGCTTCGTATTTGTTTTGGAAAGTATATGTACGGAAATGTTTTGAGACATGGTTAATAATCATAGTAGTAATGTTTTGGACTACTGTGGGACCTTGATCTAGTCCACAGTAGGTAATGTTTTGGATTACTGTATGATTTTGATCCAATATACAGTAGAGTTTCGATTGCTGTGTGACCTTGATCCGGTCCACAGCGGGCCCAGTAGACACCTGATCAGTGTTCACTGTGGACCCCTTTGGACTATGGCCATATGTCAACTGTACCTTCCCTCACGGGAATAATTGAACTGCTTGATTTTGCTTAATCATCATGTCTCCAGCTTATGCTATATATATGATTCCTTTCGTACTTATGCCAATGCGGATTTTGAATGTTATGATGAGAATAATGTTTCGAATGGAAATGTTTATCGATGGTTTGAAAGAAATGCTTTTGACGCATTGCATAAGCATGTTGATTTCTAAACTTTATGAAAAATAGTATTTGAGTTAAATGAATGTTTTGAACGTGCATATAGAAATTTAGTATCCGTCTCTTATATTTATTTCTTACTGGGCTTTCCAAAAAGCTCACCCCCCTCCTCCACCTCCCAAATTATTTGCAGTAAGAGCGTATACGTGAGGAGCTATCACGTCCTTCGAGGCTTTTGGTTCTACCTTGGAGGTATATTATGTACAGCTACTTGATTTATATTCAGACTTATGTTTTCAGTACTTTTAGAATATGGGGATGTAGCAATAGGAATTACCTGATATATATCTATGTTAAATATCGATGCATGCAACTTGATGATTATATATTGGTTAAGTATAATATTTTGTGATGATGAATGCATGCTTATTTAGAATGTTTGGACTGGGACCAAATGTTGAATAATGTTTATATAGCTATTATAAATATAGCTTATGAGTTAATGTTGAGACATTACATATAGCCCAACAATGTAAGTAGAGAAAGAAAAAAATTTTGTGCACTTTTGTATAGATGAAGGTCATTACATTAAGCTAACTTTATATTAGCCAAGTTAATATCCTTTAATTATCTTAGGTCCCAGTCAAATTCTCTCACTAAGCATGAATTTATAATTTCAAATCATCTTGCTTGACTAAATATATCTCTACCAAAGTCGCACATATTATTATAAACCGTAAGTATATCTTATACTTCCTTTAATTATATCCTCATACTATAAAAGTACTGAAATTACAAGTCTGAATATAAAAAGGGAATACTGTACATCACATACCTTCAAAGGAAGACAAAAACCTCGAAGGACGTGTAGAAACCCTCGTACAAGCTCTTATTGCATGCTATCTGGAAGGAGGAGAGGGGGGTGAGCTTTTTGGAAAGCCCAGTAAGAAATACATATAAAGAGACAGATACCATAAACTATATGCAAGTATTTGAAAACGATTAATAAATTCTAAAACATTAGGGATATTTCTAAAACAGAGAATTTCCTCATAAAAGGAATTCATGTATTCTGAAAATCAGATGTAAATCAAATTAATATAACACAATTTCAGTTAATAAGGCCATGCTATGCAGATATGTTATCATAATTCAAACAAATCATATAAGTCTGTATCAAATCATTTTCAGATTTCGAAGTCCAATCATATAAATCCATATCAAATCATTTTCATATTTTAGAGCTTGAAAATCAGATGTTCAGAAATCATTCGAAAATCAGAAAATAATAGAAAGTGGAGACATGGCAATAACTCGATATACATCAAGCAGCGAAGATATCCCATAGGGATAATAACAAATAGACGTATGGCCATAGTACAAGTGGTCTACAGTGATCATTGATCAGGTGTCATCTGTGACCGCTGCAGATTGGATCAAATCACACAGCAACATAGCACGCAAAATACATATTAGATGCAAATACTGTAGGCCTCGAAGGTCAAACTACAGCTAGATACTATAGGCCCCGAAGGTCACGCTATAGCCAGATACTGCAAGCCTCGAAGGTCACAGTGCAGCCAGATACTGCTAGATCCAAAATATACAGCAGTCCAGATACTGCAAGATGACGATTAGCCAGTGTCTCAAAACAAAAGTTTCATAGTTTAGAGTTCAAATCTGTAAGTCAAATCATACAGATATTTACAAAAGTTCATAAAGTAGATTGTTGCATAAAATCAGAATTATTTTTCCAGATATTTAAAAACTTAGTAATTTCCAAAATATATATAAAGAAAATAGATTTTAGTGCCATGATTTATAATAAATCCATAAAACAAAATTTAAAATAGAAAAGTCACAAGTCTTTAAAATCATGCAATTTAATAAGCTTTCAATAAAAATTGAATTCTTTAGAAAATTCATGCTAATGCAGAGTTTCATAAATCCACATTTAAAAGAGCATTTTCAAAACTCATAAAGGTTCCGAAACTAATTAAAATGCAAGGAATTCCAAAAATCTGAAAACTTCATAACTTTTCATAAATATTTCTAAAACACTAACGTTTGGTAATTTCCATAAAATAAAATTTAATTTAAAAATTAATGAATATGCTAAAATCATGCAATTTAATATTTTCGAGACTGAATTCCTTAAAAAAGTTCTATTCTTAAAAGGTTTCTTAGCCTTTTAGCAGAAATCGCAGAAATCAATATTCTTACGAAAATTCGATAACATAACGGTATCCAATTTCTAAAGTCTCTTGCAAAGCATACGTAGTTCATAAAACACAATGCAATTGATTTTAAAATCATTCCAATATCTCCTACGTTCCATATACATATCCCTTACCTTACGCACTTAGCAAATATCTTCTTGAAGTTTCGGATTAACAGCTTGAGCTCTTAATTGCTCCAAGTCACTACAAACCAAAATCATCACCGTCTCAAAACAAATCTTAATCACCTTATTCTTTTATAATAGAGTTTAATCATGTTATAAGATAGAAGTAATTCTAATTCACCTCCATGCACATTGCTTACCTATTCCTTATTAAAATATTCTCAAATCCATAACTCTAATTATGATATTATTAATCTTCACAAAATTTTTGTATATAAATCAGTTAACATCAACAACATTTAAGTATAATACTTACCTTTGAATCCAAAGATATATAAAAATCTCAAGCCTTCCTCCTTTGAAGTTCTCCTACAATTCCAACCATAATCACACTTAATTTTCTTAATTACTTCATCTAAGTTTAAATCAAATTAACACATCCTTACCTTAGAAGATCCTCAAAGTCAAGCCTTTCCCAAGCTCTCTTTAAATCTCCACTTCTTTAATATCTCTATTAAAATCCTACAAAATATTTTAAATCCTAGTTACCATGACAAATATATATTTGCATATGTGTATGTACATATAGGCATATATCAATCCAAATATAACATTTTCTTTCTTTCTTCTTCTATTTTTATTATTATATTTTTACCTATCTCTTGGCTGGTTCAACAAGCAACCCATTTTCAGCCTTGGTTCCTTATCTTCCTCTGCTTTAAGGCCTCACCCGAACAGCCCCTATACTAGCCTCGTACAGCAGCTCTTCAATACCTCAAAACACCCTCCTTCAACCACTGTTCCAAGCCACTTACAGCACCATTTTCACAACTTCAAAACAGGCCTTAATCCAACCTATGAAGACAGCAAACTCTAACCTCAAGCAGCTACTTAAAATGTGTTTAAAGATCAACCAAAAAGAAACCACCAAAGTTGTCCTACACAGCCACATTTTTTGGTTGGATCTCGAGGCTTTGTTCATCACGTGGAGCTGCTGTTTTCAAGCACCAAATGTTGCCATTTCCAACAGCCATTGAGACCTTGCTCCCTGCTGCTTCCTTCCTCTACGGTAGCCTTCTTTTTAACCACTGTTCCTTGCCTCAGCAGCCACTTATGCCTATGTTTTTGCTAACTCGTGAGCCTTCTGTTCGTAGCTCAAGTTCTAACACGTAACCGAGCCACTCACCAAGCTCCAAAATGCCACTATCCAGCCCCTCAAGTTAGCTCTTGAAGCAGCCAAACACCAGTCTCTGTTCCATCTAAAAACAACCACTAGTTGCAGCACCGATCATCGTTTCAAAGTCAGCCTTTCTTCTCCTGTTTCGCTCACACATGGGTCAGCCAAACAACTATGCTTGATCTGCTCTGTTTGACCAGCTTGGACGCTTTCTTCCTTCACTGTAGTTTCTCTCTCTCGAAGCTCTCTTTGTCCTTTCTCAATTCACCTTCATCACTTTCTTTCACTGCAGCTATTTCCTTTTCCATTTCTCTGCTATCAGTTTCGGTTACTTTCTACGCTTATATACGCTTATATATATATATTTATTTATTCTTTTAATTATTTAATCACTCACACTTACCTAATCATTAACGTATTTCATTCGTACATAAAAGTATTATTTCTCTTCTTTATCGAATTAATATATATATCTCGAACCTATATATTGTAAGATCTGATCCTACACTACTGTAGACCCAATTCTCATAAATTTAATAATGAAAATGAAGTAAATATTGAACATTCATTTTCATTTGAATGAAAAGCTTCTTAAACTTGAGATGTGCATGGTGAAATATCGGTGAAATAATGTTTGGGCGAGGACATCGAGCAGCTCGCCAATGGGCGAAAAAAAAAGGCTGCTCGCCAGTGGGTGAGCTAAATTGGCGAACAGAACGCCACGATGGTGCTGAGGGCGAGTAGGTAGTTCGCCAAAAGGGGCGAGGGCTCCTGATCGCCCATACGGAATGAGATAAAATGAAAGTGTGAAAGGGATTAATGGCAAAAAGGAAAAACAAGGGCCAGCCGAAGTCTTGTGTTGAGAAATTCTTAAGGAATTAATATACTACAAGACAAAAGAAAAGAATGAGATGAAAGTCAATAATAGTGGCTGGAAGTGGATTGGCATGGAGAAATGAAAGTCAATAATAGTGGCGGTTGGCAGTGGTGTGGAAAAGAAGGAGAAGAGAAAAGAGGAGAAAATTAGTTAAATAGCAGAAGTAGACTCCCCGTAGCCATTCCTTTTTGGCTGAAATTTCTTCACCATTTAATGACAGTAGAAAATTCTTCACCACGCCATTGCCATATTTTCTTCACCATTTAATGAGTTATAAGACAAGGCAATGATGACAGAAAAACAGGATGAGAACAAGTGGTGGATTTTAAGTGGATTTGGGTGAGTATATAAGAAGGATGTAACTGAAGAAAACCAGCTTAGCCAACTTCATCTTCTCAAGAAAACTCCTCGCCAGCCTGCTTTCACTACAAGCTCACATGCAGTTCTTCCGTTTCTCTCATATAGGAGGCAAGAAAAGATCAATCTTAGTTAACCAAACCCTTTTTGCAGTGTTGAAAAGCTAAGGAACAAGAGAAGCAAAGCTATGGGAGGCAAGAAAATACTCTGTTTTTGGAAGAACAACTGGGTTAAGGTGAGACTTAATGGTTCTTGAGATTTAATGATATATTTTTATGATTTCAAGTATGAGAAGCATGAGTATAGTCTTGCTTTTGATTTATTCTTGATAGATCAAAGAAATAGAATAAATTCATATTTTGAAGTAGATGAAGTATAAAATGAAACTGGGTTGATATTGTAGTAGAATGATAGGAAAATACTGGAAAAGTGATGAGTATGGCGACTATGGTGATCGCCCATGATTGAGTGATAGTACTCGCCAGTGTGGCGAGTAGGAAATAAAGAACTCGCCAAAGTGGTTGCCAAGTGGGTGAGGTCGCCCAACGTTAGTTTTAATTCATGAGCAAGCTTAGTGAACATGGGCGAGCTGGAATGTGGAAGTGGCGAGGTCGCCACATGTTAGTTTAAACCGAGGTAATAACGGGCGGATTGATCGTTGGGCGAACTTCATTTGTAAGGGAAATGGGCAATGGCGAACTGACTTGTGGGCGAGTTCCCGCATATTAGCCATTGATGAATGGCGAGCTGATAAGACCTCTTGTGGGCGAGCGACTTGATTTAAGTCTTACAAATTGTTGAAAATATTGAAAAGGAAATATTAATGGAATTTATAAATTATTTGCAGCCGGGAATTATGGACTCGGTGAATGCGATTTGGAAGGCAAGAAGGAAGCAAAGCTTCGTTAAACCAGGTAAGGGAGATGTGTGTGAAGAGAATGCATGTCCTGTGGAGTAAACAATATGAAAATATTACTAAATGTTTTGTTTTCTGACATGCATTATTTGATTAAGTGTTTTGGGTCTCGGGCGAGCTAAAAGCTGACCTCTATATTATTTTCTGGACGAAATTGGTTAAAGGCGGGCGAGCTAATGAGGGCAAGCCCTTGTGTTTGTTTTGTTTTAGGGCGAAAAACTCTTGATTTAATAAAGGGCGGGCGAGCCATTTGGGCGAACCCTTTTTCAGTTTATTTGGGGCGGACGAACCCTAAGTTGAGAAAGTTGTTGGGAAGCCATTGAAGGCGAGCTGGTTTTACTTAATGTTTTAAAAGAAAGAATTGGCGGACGATTATATGTTAACCCGTTTTGGAGTGACCATGACGAAGAGATTTTCGGTGGTATTTTTCTTGAGGAAAATAATTAGCCAATTTAGCATTTTAAAAATAGAAAATATAAATTCTTGGTATTGGCGGGCGAGCCAAATCTCTTATAAAAATGGGGCGGGCGACCCCTTTTGTTGAGAAAGCTATGGGCGAGCTAGTGTTTTTATTTTAAAAGAAAAGAGTGGCGGGCGAACACTTGTTCACCCTCTTTTGAGTGACCATGGGCGAACCATCATGGGCGAGCTGACCATGGCGAACCGATTTCGATGGTATTTTCTTAAGGAAAAATAAACTAATTTTAATATCTTTAAAAAGAGAGAATATAAAGCCTTTTGGGCGAATAGATTACGGGGCGAGCCACTGAGGGCGAGCCAGTTTTGCTTTCTGATTTTAAGAGCAAAGTTTAGCGGGCGAACACAAGTTCACCGCATTGGGCGAGCTGCCATGGGCGAACCATTTTGGGTAAGCAGACCATGGGAGAGCAGTTTTTTTAAAGGTTGATATTTTGAAAGGTTGTCGAGGTGTTTTGTAAACAGAAGCTTAAACCTTTTGGAAAATCAAATCATTTTGAGAAAATGATAATAAGGAGAGATAATTCCATAAAGGTTTTCATGAAATATAAAGTGATTTTTGAGACTTTAGGCCATAAATTCATGCATTATTATTCATGTAGTTGCGTGACCTGCCTGGGGCGGTGGCTCGGTCGATGGACCAATGAGTACACCTCAGGGCGTCACAGGGCTGATGGACCCGCCAAGTCATCAGCGGTCTCGAGGTCACTTGGCAAGTGGACCCGAGGACCACTATAGATTATGGCCATAGATCTGAGATAGCCGTGAGGGGCGATGGCCTACGGGTGCACCCCAATAGCGGCAGATTCCATTCTCGCAAGGGGGGGAACGATGATAGCATGATTTATTTGTTGCCTAATCTCAACTTGTTGATTTCTGTTAAGATTTATTGAATCTTATGTGTTGTTTACTGCATTTTAAAGTAAACTGTTTAGCCAGTGATTGGAATGGTGTTTTAAGAGAGTTGTTTACTATATATCCACTGTCTTTTCTACTGGGTGAGTTATTGTTAAGAAAAGAATAAACGCGTTGTGATATATAGTTTTGCTTTATTTAAAGCAACATATGTTTCTTTTACTGAGCGTATGAATCGCTCACCCCTTTGTTTTAACTCCACAGATAAAAAGTACACGTATGCTTTGAGAGAATTAGCTCTCAGATGGATATAGTTACGTTTAAAGCGCTGAGGCATGTTATGTTAAACGTGACAGGTACAGTCTCTTCTCTTTTACATTTCAGACATATGTATACAGTACTACTTTAATTGAAATAAAGACAATAGGGGATGTTAGATTAAAGGGATAATGAAAAGAATTTTCATATTTCGTTTTTATTAAATAAATGTTTATCATTTATGATTGTTACTGTTGAATGTTAATGGCATAGCAGACAGCCCAACCAGTAAAGTTGTATGGAAATACGTGAAAAATGTGGTAACGGGGTGTTACAGATTTAATGGTATCTGAGCTTGGGTTGGTCTGATGTCTGTTGATGCCCTTAGCATAGAAAGTATTGAGAAAGGTTAACATCCCCTGTAGTACTGTATAGTCTGAATGTATAGAGGAGTTGAATGACTGTGAAATGAGTTAAGTGTTGGAATATGGTGAAAGTTGACTAATTATGGGTTACAAATAGAGATAGTAATCCGGAAATTTTGCATGAGATAGGCGATCTTATCATCATAATGTCGGGTCTATTTGATAAGGTACAGTGAGGAACTCGGTGAGGGCCCCACCAGGACTTCTCTGTCCATATCGAACTAAGATCCTGAAATGATGATATTGAGACAAAAAGGGATAATATTAACATATAA
This sequence comes from Heritiera fomes, assembly GCA_032173925.1. Lineage (NCBI taxonomy): Eukaryota > Viridiplantae > Streptophyta > Magnoliopsida > Malvales > Malvaceae > Heritiera > Heritiera fomes. Next base: position 44,074,299 of record JAPDPM010000004.1, read on the forward strand.
GCTCTAAGATCGCGTGTTTGGAGTTATACTGATGAGAGAGAATTAAAGGGGAATTTATGAATATACCCCTATATTGACATGTTTTCTTTCGAAGTCATAAGTGATTGAATGGATTTAAAATACAAATTGATGGTGAAATAATATGTGGTGGTGTAAAGGATGATCTTTACTGTGGACCCCACTGATATATTGATAAGTAAGGCGACCTAGAGTACAAGCTATGAGAGGTCGCGAGATAGTCATCCCTGTTGTGGATTTTGGGGTCTGAATTTAAAGTGAATTGTGAGAGAAATGATGCAAACTGGTTATATATACTCCTTATGTTTTAGGAGAATGGATATTAGTAGTGACTTGACATTTGAGGAAGTCAAGTGTTTGAGTCTGTGGATGAGAGAGAAAACTTTGAAATGGGCAAACTCGAGCACGGTTGGAAGGACCGGGCATCGAGGTGATCGCCAAAGAGGACAGTATGGATGAGTAGCGTTGTCACAGCAATCGTTGTCAATGGGCCCAAAAAGGGGGTTGCCATGGCCGGTTGGGCTGGTCCGTTACGATATCCATAGAACCGTGATATTATGAGATTTATGAGAAATACTCGATGGGCGAGAACTACATTGGGATAGCTCGCCAATGGACGTGCAAATGCATGATCGCCAATGATGTGGGCGAGTTAGATGATGGCAAGGACTTAAATGAGTCCGCCAATATAACATGAATTACTAAAGTAGGCGAGAATCCTGATCACCCAAAGAGTATGGTGAGGAATCTGATCAACAATATGACATGAGTCAAAGCAATGTGGCGAACAGAACAAAAGTTGTAATTGCCAAGAAAATGAAATGTCTCGTAATTACCAAATGATAAAGTTGGCATCGAGATTTAGTTGACAAGCTTAGAGGCTGGTGAATTGAAATAGAAATTGTTTGTAAGCTCTTACCAGTGAATCAGTAGAGCTTGAGAAATTACTCGAAAGATTGATGAGTAAAGACTCAACTGTTTCGATATAACTGGTAGAAACAAAAATTTTATCCTTTTGAAAACAACGGGATTTGTACTCTCTACAGTTGCTTCTAGGTTCCGGAACAAGTATGGTATTCTAAAATACCTATCATATTCTATCTGGATCCCTAGCCGACTGTAGTATCCTTCCTATTTGTGTGCCTAGAGCCAACTAGGATGATTTAAGAAAATAAATATATTGATATAAGTATATTATTGAATAAGGTATGAAAAACTTTACTGTTAAGTCAGTAAACATAAGTTCTAATTGAACTATGTACATTAGAGACGTGAGGTCTCAAGTGATTAAATGGACATTGAAATTGTCTAAGTAAAGGATGTTACTATTGAAGTGAGGTTAAAGTATGGTTATTGAGGTATAAAATTTATGAGTTTTAACTGTATAGCACAAATGAATTGTTGAAGAATTTGTGAAATTTGCTATCTATTGATGCAATATTTATGGGTGGAAAAAGTGAAAGGGAATGGGTATGTATGAATAAAGTATTCGAAAGGGTTACGAGATTGTAACAGTAAAGTACTATACTAAAAAGGATATACATATGTGTATATATTGGGAATGTGAAATTGTATAAGTAAAGTGGTGATGAAATCTTAATGATAATAAATTTAAATTTCAGAAATTGGTATAAGGAAAAGTATATTCTCCAAGTAGTAACATTACATGTACTAGGAGAATAAGAGATAGAATGATCACTTAAGATAAAAGAAGTGATCGAGGGGAAAATGATTACTTAAGATGAAATCGATAGTTAATAGTAAGGTTTGCAAAAGAATGGCAGTTATGGTTTAACCATGAGGTATTCATGGTGGGATGGTAAAGAATCCGAAAGAATCATGAGATTATAGAGGTGATTATAGATTATGTAACCAAGTTAATTCACTTCATCATCATGTTTCGGGATGTCCTAAATGCCTTAGTCGATATTTATCAATGAAACAGAGAGAACGTATGTGAAATCCCAGTGAGTGAGTATATGTGATAGGGATCCCTGATTTGCCACATGCTTTAAGAAAATAGCAAGAGGCTTTGGGATTCCAAATTTTTACTGTTAGCACCGCCTCAGTTTGATATAGATATCCAAGCGTATTGTGTGGACGCTCCGGGATGTGTTGAGAGCGAGTGCGTGGTATTTTAGAGACTACTGGGACAATTACATACGAGTGATTAAAACTATCTAAATGATAGTCACCAAATTATTATCGACTAAGCACTAAATGAGATAATAAGTGATAAGTAGTATAAATGAGTTACTATGTAAAGGAAGTGAAAATTTCTAACTCCCAAGGATGATAAAAGACTTGAGGAAGTGTAAATTGGTTTTGAGAGAAGACGCCCGAGATTCTTCAGGACCTTGAGAAAATTTGGGATTGGCGACCCACGAGTGGAGTGATCGCTCAACATCGGATAACAGATTGTGAGATGTGGGTGAACTAGGTGGTCGCCAACCCACTTGAGAGAATAATCCTAAGGCGCGGAAAAGCGCCAAAGGAATGATTATTGATGGCCTAAAGAGACAGGCAGTACTCTTAGAGACAATGAGGAATATAAAAAGATATTCGAAGTCTCATCTTAGAGACGAGATTAAATAAGAGTTGAGAAGGAGATAAGGAAGAAAAATATCTATATTAGAGGTACTTCCTATACTCAGTGAAAATTGAAAAGAGTAAAATGCTATCTGGATAGTTGTGGATATATTGAGTAAGTCTGCTCATTCCTTGATTATGGAATTTGTTGAGCTAATTCATGCCTTGGCCGGATTATATGTCAGGGAAATGGTGAGGTTTTACAGTATTTCAGTGAGCATTATAGTTGATAGGGAGTCCCGCTTCGTATCTTAGTGTTGAGAGAGATTACAGGAAGCTATGGGATCCCGATTGAGTTTTGCACCACAGATTATCCGCATACTGAGAGACAGTCCGAGCATACGATATGGACGCTCGAGGATATGGTGTGATCGTGTGCAATTGATTTTATAAGCTCCTGGGATAATCCTCTACCCTGGCAGAGTTTGTTTATGATAATGGCCACAAGAGAGTATAGGCATAGCATTTGAAAGGAATTATTTAGCAGACGATATAATCCACGATAGCATGCGCAATGGGAGACCGAAAATTATTTTCGACTTTGTCGAACAGACTGCTTGAGATATACAAGAGGTTATGTATCATAAGGTCTCACCATTAGAATGCATAATGAGAGGGAAATTGAGTTTCCGATGCATTAGATCGTTGGAGATCTGGGATGGAAAGAGAAAATGTTATTCATATCCTTCTTACATGATTCGACGTAAGTCCTAAAGATTAGGGAGGACATGAGTTACGTTGAGAAACCAGTACGGATTCTGGATAGGAAGGATAAAGTGTTACGATCTAAGATTAATCTTTTGATTGGATGCTCTGGTAGTAGGAGGCTCCTTGAGAATTAAAGAGCCTTACGTTTAAGAAATATTCAGAGCTTTTACACTGACAGGTCTGGTTGAAATTTGGAGGACCAAATTTCTTAAGGTGGGGAGAAAATGTAAGATCTGATCCTACACTACTGTAGACCCAATTCTCATAAATTTAATAATGAAAATGAAGTAAATATTGAACATTCATTTTCATTTGGATGAAAAGCTTCTTAAACTTGAGATGTGCATGGTGAAATGTCGGTGAAATAATGTTTGGGCGAGGACGTCGAGCAGCTCGCCAATGGGCGAGAAAAGAAGGCTGCTCGCCAGTGGGCGAGCTAAATTGGCGAACAGAACGCCACGATGGTGCTGAGGGCGAGTAGGTAGCTCGCCAAAAGGGGCAAGGGCTCCTGATCGCCCATACGGAATGAGATAAAATGAAAGTGTGAAAGGGATTAATGACAAAAAGGAAAAACAAGGGCCAGCCGAAGTCTTGTGTTGAGAAATTCTTAAGGAATTAATATACTACAAGACAAAAGAAAAGAATGAGATGAAAGTCAATAATAGTGGCTGGAAGTGGATTGGCGTGGAGAAATGAAAGTCAATAATAGTGGCGGTTGGCAGTGGCGTGGAGGAGAAGGAGAAGAGAAAAGAGGAGAAAATTAGTTAAATAGCAGAAGTAGACTCCCCGTAGCCATCCCTTTTTGGCTGAAATTTCTTCACCATTTAATGACAGTAGAAAATTCTTCACCACGCCATTGCCATATTTTCTTCACCATTTAATGAGTTATAAGACAAGGCAATGATGACAGAAAAACAGGATGAGAACAGGTGGTGGATTTTAAGTGGATTTGGGTGAGTATATAAGAAGGATGTAACTGAAGAAAACCAGCTTAGCCAACTTCATCTTCTCAAGAAAACTCCTCGCCAGTCTGCTTTCACTGCAAGCTCACATGCAGTTCTTCCGTTCTCTCATATAGGAGGCAAGAAAAGATCAATCTTAGTTAGCCAAACCCTTTTTGCAGTGTTGAAAAGCTAAGGAACAAGAGAAGCAAAGCTAAGGGAGGCAAGAAAATACTCTGTTTTTGGAAGAACAACTAGGTTAAGGTGAGACTTAATGGTTTTTGAGATTTAATGATATATTTCTATGATTTCAAGTATGAGAAGCATGACTATGGTCTTGCTTTTGATTTATTCTTGATAGATCAAAGAAATAGAATAAATTCATATTTTGAAGTAGATGAAGTATAAAATGAAACTGGGTTGATATTGTAGTAGAATGATAGGAAAATACTGGAAAAGTGATGAGTATGGCGATGGTGATCGCCCATGATTGAGTGATAGTACTCGCCAGTGTGGCGAGTAGGAAATAAAGAACTCGCCAAAGTGGTTGCCAAGTGGGCGAGGTCGCCCAACGTTAGTTTTAATTCATGAGCAAGCTTAGTGAACATGGGCGAGCTGGAATGTGGAAGTGGCGAGTTCGCCACATGTTAGTTTAAACCGAGGTAATAACGGGCGGATTGATCGTTGGGCGAACTTCATTTGTAAGGGAAATGGGCAATGGCGAACTGACTTGTGGGCGAGTTCCCACATATTAGCCATTGATGAATGGCGAGCTGATAAGACCCCTTGTGGGCGAGCGACTTGATTTAAGTCTTACAAATTGTTGAAAATATTGAAAAGGAAATATTAATGGAATTTATAAATTATTTGCAGCCGGGAATTATGGACTTGGTGAATGCGATTTGGAAGGCGAGAAGGAAGCAAAGCTTCGTTAAACCAGGTAAGGGAGATGTGTGTGAAGAGAATGCATGTCCTGTGGAGTAAACAATATGAAAATATTACTAAATGTTTTGTTTTCTGACATGCATTATTTGATTAAGTGTTTTGGGTCTCGGGCGAGCTAAAAGCTGACCTCTATATTATTTTCTGGACGAAATTGGTTAAAGGTGGGCAAGCTAATGAGGGCAAGCCCTTGTGTTTGTTTTGTTTTAGGGCAAAAAACTCTTGATTTAATAAAGGGCGGGTGAGCCATTTGGGCGAACCCTTTTTCATTTTATTTGGGGCGGACGAACCCTAAGTTGAGAAAGTTGTTGGCAAGCCATTGAAGGCGAGCCGGTTTTACTTAATGTTTTAAAAGAAAGAATTGGCGGACGACTATATGTTAACCCGTTTTAGAGTGACCATGACGAAGAGATTTTCGGTGGTATTTTTCTTGAGGAAAATAATTAGCCATTTTAACATTTTAAAAATGGAAAATATAAATTCTTGGTATTGACGGGCGAGCCAAATCTCTTATAAAAATGGGACGGGCGACCCCTTTTGTTAAGAAAGCTATGGGCGAGCTACTGTTTTTGTTTTAAAAGAAAAGAGTGGCGGGCGAACACTTGTTCACCCTCTTTCGAGTGACCATAGGCGAACCATCATGGGCGAGCTGACCATGGCAAACCGATTTCGATGGTATTTTCTTAAGGAAAAATAAACTAATTTTAATATCTTTAAAAAGAGAGAATATAAAGCCTTTTGGGCGAATAGATTACAGGGCGAGCCACTGAGGGCGAGTCAGTTTTGCTTTCTGATTTTAAAAACAAAGTTTGGCGGGCGAACACAAGTTCACCGCATTGGGCGAGCTGCCATGGGCGAACCATTTTGGGTAAGCAGACCATGGGCGAGCAGTTTTTTTGAAGGTTGATATTTTGAAAGGTTGTCGAGGTGTTTTGTAAACAGAAGCTTAAACCTTTTGGAAAATCAAATCATTTTGAGAAAATGATAATAAGGAGAGATAATTCCATAAAGGTTTTCATGAAATATAAAGTGATTTTTGAGACTTTAGGCCATAAATTCATGCATTATTATTCATGTAGTTGCGTGACCTGCCTGGGGCGGTGGCTCGGTCAATGGACCAATGAGTGCATCTCAGGGCGTCACAGGGCTGATGGACCCACCAAGTCATCAGCGGTCTCGAGGTCACTTGGCAAGTGGACCCGAGGACCACTATAGATTATGGCCATAGATCTGAGATAGCCGTGAGGGGCGATGGCCTACGGGTGCACCCCAATAGCGGCAGATTCCGTTCTCACAAGGGGGAGGGGGAACGATGATAGCATGATTTATTTGTTGCCTAATCTCAACTTGTTGATTTCTGTTAAGATTTATTGAATCTTATGTGTTGTTTACTGCATTTTAAAGTAAACTGTTTAGCCAGTGATTGGAATGGTGTTTTAAGAGAGTTGTTTACTATATATCCACTGTCTTTTCTACTGGGTGAGCTATTATTAAGAAAAGAATAAACGTGTTGTGATATATAGTTTTGCTTTATGTAAAGCAGCATATGTTTCCTTTACTGAGCGTATGAATCGCTCACCCCTTTGTTTTAACTCCACAGATAAAAAGTACACGTATGCTTTGAGAGAATTAGCTCTCAGATGGATATAGTTACGTTTAAAGCGCTGAGGCATGTTATGTTAAACGTGACAGGTACAGTCTCTTCTCTTTTACATTTCAGACATATGTATACAGTACTACTTTAATTGAAATAAAGACAATAGGGGATGTCAGATTAAAGGGATAATGAAAAGAATTTTCATATTTCGTTTTTATTAAATAAATGTTTATCATTTATGATTGTTACTGTTGAATGTTAATGGCATAGCAGATAGCCCAACCAGTAAAGTTGTATAGAAATACGTGAAAAATGTGGTAACGGGGTGTTACATATATATAATCTAAGTACATATATTAATCATTTATAGTCAAATGCACTAACTCACATCTTCGATTTCATTACTAAAATAATAACTTCAAAATATGTCTCAATACTTAATTCATTTAAATTCCTTCTTTTATTTCACAATTTTGATATGAAAATTTGGGGTCTTCACAATTTTGTTCTGTAATTAATACATTCTTCAGATTCATTTCTAATTTGTGTTTTATCAGATTCATTTCAGGCAATTCTACAATAAAGTCGCAAAATATTAACCTTATTGTAAAGTCATGAGATCTCATGAGATATTCAATATTTCATGAGAAATTCAGTAAAATTTAAAAGTTAAATAAATATATTAATAATGGGTTAACGGGTCAACAGGTAAACTTAAATTTAATTAAAAGGATTTAAATTACATTATATTAATAATGGGTTAACGGGTCAACAGGTAAACTTAAATTTAATTAAAAGGATTTAAATTACATTTCTATCCTTTTACAAAATAAAAAAAGTTTTATTTACATCTTTAACCATTAAAAAAATCAAATTTAATTGAAGAACACATGAAAGAGCCTCCAAATTTTGATTGTTCTCAGCTTCAGCTCAACATATTCATAAACCTGTTGCGACAAGGGTGGCCTTTGATGAGGAAAGCAGCACACAAACTCCATTAGCCATGTTGGCTGACAAGAAGAGTGACAACATTCTACTCGACTAAGGTATACATCATTTCTTCCGCCAACAGAATGTTGTACTTGCCCGTCTTGTGGTATTCTTCTACAGCTTTTAATGTATGCTCTATCAATTGATGAATCTCATATCAATTATGATAAATGTTAATAATTTTATGATAAATATAATAAATTTTACATTGAATGTTATAAAATTTATGATTAATATATTATTATGAATCTAATAAATTTTATGATGAATCTTATTCAATTTACGATTAATCTCAAAAAATTTACGATGATTCTAATAGTTTTAAGTTTAATCTAATAAATTTACTCTTATTCTCGCATGTTTACGCTAAATATAATAATTTCATGATTAATAATCATAATTTTAAAATTAATTATTAATTTTTTATGATTATTATTGCATTTTTACAACAATTTTCATTATTTTAATAGTTTATTATCAGATTTATGATAAGGGAAGTCGAATTTTCAAAAGTATCAATCGACTGCCCTTGTTAGAAATCAAATAGAACCTTTTTGTGCAGAGGCAATTGATTGCTCTCAATAACAGTCGACTGCATTTTACACAAAAAAAAAAAAACTCCTATGTGATTTCAAAATCATGGCATTGACTGCTCTTATAAATAGTTGACTGCTTTTTACACAAATTCCAAACTCAGTCTCAAATTCATTTCCCAAAAAGAAAACTGATAAAAGACGCATGTTTCATCATCTTCTAAATGCAAAACACTCACAAGAAAAGCAAAATTTTGCCCTAGTACCACCCCAACAACAAATGAATTATGTAGTCAATGAGATGAAATCTGATCCACAGCCACCGAATATTGTTCACACGTTCCCAGGTTCATCAGCACAACCACTTAATTATGCTCTCAAAGAGACAAGCCCATTCCTTGGTTATATTATTATATAGCCACCTGATATAAATTTAAAATAATTTTATTATATATTTAGTTTAAGTTATTAATATTGCTATTATTTTTTGTTATTATATTATTATTTATAAATATTTATTTTTATTTTATTATTTATAAATATTATTATTATTACAATGTTTTACAATAAATTAATCATTTATATGATCAATCTACTTAAATTTACGATGAATCATTTTTACGGCAATCCTTAATAAATATATGATAAATCTAATTAAATGTACGATTAATCTAATAAAATTTATGATGACTATTATTATTTTTACGATGAATCTCATCATTTTTACAATAATCCTTAATAAATTTACGAAAAATTTAATTAAATTTACGATCAATCTAATTAAATTTATGATGACTCTCATTATTTTTACAATGAATCTCATCAAATTTACGATGAATCTCGTCATTTTTACGATTATTCTTAATAAATTTACGAAAAATCTAATTAAATTTATGATGACTCTTATTATTTTTACGATGAATCTTATCAAATTTACGATGAATCTCATCATTTTTACGATAATCCTTAATAAATTTACAAAAAATCTAATTAAATTTACGATCAATCTAATTAAATTTACGATTACTCTCATTATTTTTACGATAAATCTCGTAATAGAAGAAGTTTAACAATGTTTTAGGGATTTTATGAAGAATGTAATAAATTTTACAATGAACCTTATCAATTTTATAATGAATCTAATCAATTTTATGCTAGTGAAGTAGAATTTATGTTTATTATGCATGGGAAGTTGAATAATAATTGACTGTAACGTTCTGTTATAGTTTTATACCAAGGAAGTCGAATGCTTTTTATCGGGAAGTCGACTTCCTCATAAAAAGTTTTATAATTAATTAGCAAATGCTGCCAAAGTATAGCAGTCAATTACAGGATGAAAGGGAGCTTAAAAGACAAAGAAGGAAGCAATCCAATAGAGAGTCTACTCGCAGATCCAAGTTGTGTAAACAGGCGGAATGTGGTGAGCTGGCTCAGCGTGCTGAAGCCTTAAAAGAAGAGAATGCCAATCTTAGATTAGAAGTGAATCGAATCAAGAGCGAATATGAGCAGCTTCTTGCAGAGAATACCTCTCTCAAGGAGAGGCTACGGGAAGGTAGTCATTAAGATTTTTTTTTTGACCAAAGTCATTAAGATTCACTCACCCTGTTTCATGTCTCTTTCCAAAAGCATATCAGCATAACCTAACCAAATTAGCTATAGAGTTTCTAGTCTGCATAGCATGTTTAAATTTTATCAAAGCGGACCTTGATAGTTTCTAGGTACCCTTTCTACCCTATAATCCATCACCAATGATTTTACAATCAAAGCCTAAGGATGTTATGTAGACGAATATTATGCAATACCTATTACCTTTCTTTGTTTGAAAGAAGGGTCGTATGCACAGTTTTAATTTTTCAAAAAAAATGCACTCATTCAGCTTTCATGCAGTACACAGTTGACCTCTTGTATGAAAACTTGAAACAGAATTTTATTATGAAGATGGCCCAAGAAAACAGCCCTTTAATTGTAACTATAAAACAAAAGCTAAAACGGTTAAAAAACCAGGATAGCCGATTGCCTGTAAAAATTATAAACAATTAAACGTTCTACCGGTAAAAAAATATAACGATTCTTGGATCGCTTTGGAAGACACTATTTGTAAATCATTGGTTCTTCATACTTTTCATCACAGGTTCATTCGTTTATGCTATTTTTTTTTTCAAAAACTTACATATTGTTAAAGATAAAAACTCTTTAAGAGAGAAGAACAACTATTTAATTAGGACTAAGTTTAAGGTTTACAATTTATAAAAGTTTGAAACAACTATAAACTAGATTAAGGGTAAAACAAAAAAAAATTGTAATAAAGACATTTAGGATTTAGGGTTTATCATTTGGGAATTAGGATTTATAAACAATAAAAAAGCTTCTGTAAGAGAAGAATGCTGTTGGAATTATAAAAATGTTATATTAGTAACATACTACTATAATTTTAATATTATTTAATAAATAACTCAATTTTAATAATCAATTTAGTAAGTTACCAGGTTTAAAGGTTTTTTTTTTATGTTTTAAATTTAATCAATGGTTTGGATTATATTTAATTAATCTAAGGGTTATAATTTAATGACCTTACAATAAAGTCAATTTTTGTGAACTTATTATAAAATTTGCCTATTCATTTCTAATATAAAGATTTCATAGTAACGCACGCCAGATTTTTTATTATATGGAGACATCATGTTTTGTTCAAACCTTTTGAAATGATTTAGATTGGACTTTTTCGTTTGTTCGGACATCTAAGCCTTAAAATTTGAATTAAAAAAGGTAATCAAGTTTATTTTGATTCAGAGTCGTCCAATTCAAAATGGGCTTTAAGCCCACTAAATGACATGCTCAAAATTTTAGTTTCTTTCTTTTATTCATTCTTTTTATTTTATTTCTTTACCAAATTCTAAAAAATAAAAAATGGAAAAAACTCAAAAATTTAAATGAAAGAATAGGAAATAATCAGACTTAATAAAAGGTCAAAGGAATCTGCAAATTAAGGAAAGAAATTTAAAAAATCAGAATCAAAATAAAAAGGAAAGAAAAGAAAATGAGGATTGCATAAGATTTTTAATTAATGTACTTTTAAACTAAAAGGGGTTTTTTTTCAAGGATTTATATATGATGCACTGACAGTGTATAGTTTTTATATACTGTTAATATATCAAATATTGACGCCTCATCAATAGGTCCTTATGAGCAAATTAAAAAAATTTATTTATATTTACTTTTAAGGGCTTGACATATTTTTTAATTTATCAATTGATGAGGTGTCAACCTTTGATGCATTGACAGTGTATAGAAATTATACACTATCAATGCATCATATACAAATTTTTTTTCAAATTATCGTAATTTAAAAACTTATTTCCCAAACTAATGTACTTTTAAACTTATTTTCCAATTTCTAGTATTTCTTGTCATGTCATGCCCATTTATGTTGTTTGTGCGATTATTTCTCTCCGCCCTGATCCATCTTTCTCTTCTTATTGTTTTTTTTTTTAGTTTATTTTTTTCTTTTACTCTTCAAATATATATGATGCAAACCAATTTGGGATTTTCCATAAGTGCTACTCGATTTCTCTTTTCTTTTTTTTTCTGTTCTTAGTTTACTTGGTGAATTTAGAGAGTTTCACTCAATTCTTACGAATAAAAGTCCAGGAATTAAAGTAATCTTGAAAGAATTGCTAAAAAAATCTCTTATGAAGGACGAAAAAGGTTTGAGGACATACTTTGACAGTTAAATCTAGAAGAGATGAAGAGTTTGAAGTAAAAGTGATCCTATAATAATTCTGATAATCATCACTAATTGTAATACCCAAGCCCAATAATATAAGCCCAATGACCATGACTAAAGAGGAGCCCGGCCTTAGAATATTAGGGTTAAAAAAAAAATAAAACAAAGGGTGGCGTGAGTGCTGCCTCTGAAGCAGAAAGAAATATAAAGAGAAAAAAAGAAAGCAAAGTGTGGGTGAATTGCTTTCTCTGACACCAAAAGAAACGGAGAAAAAAAAGGTGTTGAAGTTGGCTACTCTTTTGGCAAGCCAAGTCAAGCCAAGAAAAAAAAAAGATAGTAAGAGTGGCGCTGAAGAGAAAGAAATAGAAAGAATTGAAGGGACTATGCTACCAAGCTATATATATAGATATATATATATATATATATATATATATGTGCAGACAAAGTGGATATAAAATGAGGGAGAGAAGTAGAATTAAATCCTAAGAGTAGCAAATGTCAGAAAGGAAGATCGAGTCAGTACGGAAATTAACGTTCTTGTAAGGAATATATGATCAAAGTAAAAAGAGTGGTAATATGGCACTGTCCAAGTTGTGAAATGTGGTTTTCAGACACAAGGACTTTGTCTTTTGAGCTTAAATGCTGAGAGGTTGGACTTTAGCAAGAGCTTAGTTCACACAGTCACACAGGTGCAAATGCCTAGCTTCAACTCCGTCCTCCTGACAGTTATACTTGAGATTTAAAACTTTTCAAGGATTCTGCTACGGTTCCTCTATGTAGTTAATGTTCATGAGTATCTTTTTTTTTTTGTAGTGTTTAAGATTGCTAGATATAATTTGTTTTTGTATCATTTTTAAAATTGTCAGATTTAAGTGAATCAAAGATGAATAATGCTCATTGTAACCAAAGCAGGCGTTTACCAAGAAAGAAAGTCGTTGGCACTCCCCTTGCATTCCTTGTACTATAACAACTTGGAAATGTAAGGACCAAACTCCCATCAGAGCGAGTGTGACAACCAGGTCAGCCCCACTCACCATAATCAAAAGGATTTCTTGCTTGAATATGAATATTACAATAGTTTTTTGTCGTTTTCCAAGCCTTCAGCCAATGCTATGAGCGAGTATAATTTAATGTAGTTTTCAATGTCCCTGACTGAGTCACTCAAGCAAAGAGAAACCCCGCATGTTAAAAAGTAAACGGTTCCATAACACCGTTTTCAATTGTTTATTAGGTAACCTTAAAACTAGGCATGTCCAACTTCACAAGCCACAACCTTATTAGTAAATATGATATTTATTTATTTATTTACAAGACTTCACTCTTCCTATCAACCTGGAAATTTCCTTGCGTTTCCAAAATAAATTTATTTAATGAGTAAGTGGGTAGAGGTCAAACAAAACTCCGTTGACACAGTAAATATTCACCATGTAAGAAAACTAAGACTTCCAAATTGAAGGAGTAAATGATGTTCTACAGGAAAGACAATCTTACCTAGTGCTTCACATAAGTTGGTATAACGACCCGTTACCACATTTTTTTCTTTATTTTACACAATTCATCCGGTTGGGCTGTCTGTGATACTTCACTTTTACTAATTGTTAAACAAATTTACATAACATTGTTTATATTATACACATCCCCTATCTTAGTAAATCAGATAAGTAGTACTGCAGACATGTCTAAATACAGAAAATAAGTGATCGTACCTCATATAAATCAGTCGATCCGTCACATTGTCCTTTATGTACAGCCGTGATCCAAAATCAATTGATCTCACAATCTTTAAAACCTGAAATGTTTAAAATTAAGGGGTGAGCAAACCACGGCTCAGTAAGAGAGTTATATGTCACACTTGATATTCAGCTATCTATATGCTAAAAATAATTTTTTTTTCATTCTCTTTAAAATCTTCCTAGCTGGCTCTAGGCTCACATGTAGGAAGGATACTACAGTCGGCTAGGGATCCAGATAGAATAAGGTAGGTATTTTAGAATACCATACTTGTTCCGGAACCTAGAAGCAACTGTAGAGAGTACTAATTCCATTTTTCTCAAAACGATATGATTCTTATTTTTTTTTACAGAGTAAACCACTTATTTCTTTTCTCTTCACTGTCCTTTAAAACACGTGACAGTTCAATAGTAAAACAGTGGTTTACTTCTCTTCTCTTCAGTACAGTGATTTGTGAATATCCAATCATTAGATAAACACTTCTTCGATTATTTCTATCTTAGAAATAATTCTTATGTTATTCTTTTAGAATAAACATTTATTTCTCTTTTCAAATCAGTAACCGTATCGTACAGTTCAGTAAAACAGTATATTCGGTATTCAGTAAAACAGTATCTCGATAAGGTTCAGTCAGTAGCAGTAAACAGTCGCTACCAATTCAGTAAATAGTATACGGTAGCTTTAAGTTCAGTAAACAGTAAATGATAGCCTTAAGTTCAGTAAAACAGTAATCAGTGGCTACCATTTCAGTGTACAATACAGTTCTGTAAACATAGTATTTTGGTACAGTTTTGCTCAGTAAACAATAAACAGTACAGTAAATAGGATTCTGTAAATCCTTTCAGTAAACAGAATTCAATAAGTTCAGACTAGGCATCACCCTCCAAATAAATCATGCTCTCATCGTTCCCCCAGGAACACAAGTCGTCCGCTTTTGGGGTGCACCCGTAGGCCATCGCCCCTCACGGCTATCTCAGCTAGATCTATGGCCATAATCTATAAGTGGTCCTCGGGTCCACTTGCCAAGTGACCTCGAGACCGCTGATGACTTGGCGGGTCCATCAGCCTTGTGACGCCCTGAGGTGCACTCGTTGGTCCATCGACCCGAGCCACCGCCCTAGGTGGTTCACGCAATTATATGAATAATACTGCATGAATTCAGGGCCTAAAGTCTCAAAACAGTATAAACCGTACCATAGCCTTTATGAATTTTAAACACAGTAGTGTAAAAACATTTCACAATTATCCATAAGGCTCACATGTATAAATCATCACCTTTATGAAATTTATAATTTAAATCACATTCCTCAAAATATTTCATAAAGGTATAAATCATATTTCTCATACGGTGAAGACAGTTATAAAATAGTCACACTGTAAAACAAATCTCATGACAATGTCTTTTTCACCGTAACCCATGTATGCACGCCTTTCCGTGCTATCCATCGAAAACATGGTTTTTAAAATCATCGGAATTCAATTCAAATATTTTTGTAATTTATGGAAAAGTAAAATATTTATTTTCCAATTTCAATAATTCCGGCACCTTGTTTTCTTCTAAAACACGTGTAGAGACCTCTAGTCTCGAAATCGAAATTTTTCATCATTTCTTAACCTTTATGAAATTTATTTACTTAATTATTTCCATCATTAAAACCATAAAGGTTTTATATAAAATCAAGTGAATATTTAAGAATATTTATAAAAATATTCACTTCAATCTCTTTTTCATTTTCATCTCGTTTCACGTGAAATATCACCTACTGGGTAATTTTCAGTGATTTCCTTTTTACCATTCTCGAAAACATGAATATTTTAAAATCAAATATCATTATATTCATGTTTTATGAAATTTACTTGATTTCTCGATTTTCGTACCTCGTACCTGAAAATCGTTTCACATGAAATCAAATCATTTATTATGGTTTTCGGTGATTTTTGGTAATTTCCGATAAATTTTCGACAGTATATCGGCTACCGATTGGCTAGCCTCCTGCACGGAAAATACAGTTTATATTTTCTCAACCAGTACTTCACCACAATTTTAAACCAATAAATCACCACAAATTTCAAACCAATCATTATAAATTGCATTTATAAATTAAATGCATAATTTAAAACATGTGACCGAATATCCTTACAGGCGGCACATGTCTCCCTTACCTGTTTCGGGTTGGCGACTGTCTCTCGAAGGTCGAGCCCGTGTTCACCTCGCCCGATTCCATCGGCTCGGTCATCGAGGGAATTTTCTAGAAATTAAATTCTAAAATTTAAAATTTTTTCATAATTATTTAAATAAATAAATTATTTAAATAATTTAATATTTTTCCAGATTTCTTACCGATTCCTGTAATTCTCGGGATTTCCCGTAATTTTCGAATTCTCGGGAATTTTCCGAATTCTCGGAATTCCTTTTCTCTTTCTCTTTCTTCTTTTTCTTCCTACTTTCTTTTTTTTCCTTTTCTTTTCTTTTTCTTTTTCCTTTTTCTTTTCTTTTTCTTTTTCTTTTTCCTTTTCTTTCTTTTCTAGCCGAACCGGTCACCCCCCCTCACCGCCGGTTCTCCTCCGACGGCCGGTTCTCCGGCGGTTCGGTGGCTCAGCAGCTGGCCGGCACCACGGCGAACTTGGATTTGGCCTTCGTTCATCCCGAATCGACGGCACGGCGGCGGATCAACTCGATTTAGGTCCGGTCTCTTCCACCTCTTTGCCGGCCCTCCTCCTCCGTTCTTCGCCCAAACGGTGGCCTCTCACGTCTTCCTCTTTTCCCGGCGATGCTTCGGTGGCAGTGGCGGCGACCAATTTGGCCGGCGCCGCCCGTTCCTCTTTTCCTTTTCTTCCTCCGTTTCGCCGGTTTCCCTCTCGATTCTCCTCCGTTTCTTCCTTCCGTTCACTTCTTTCTCTCTTCCGGTCACCAGCATCTTCTCCTCTCCTCGCCGATGCCGTCTCTTCCTCTCTCTCCCTCACCGACGGTGGTCGGCCTCGCCTGGGAAGGCAGAATCGGGAGTCTTCCCGATTCTGTTTTCTGTTTTCTTTTTTTGAATATTATAGTTGGTGGTAAAATTGACCATAATACCATGCATGGGAGGGCAGGGTAGCTGCAGTAATACAATTTGTCAATGAGATAGCAAGAGCATATTGTGAGCTTCTAAATTCAAATTATTCAATGTCAACAAAGAAACTATGTCAATAGGATTATTTTTAAAGGAGTCTAAACATCCTTACAACCAGTAGTCGCGCACCACTTGCATGGATTCCCATTGAACTCATGCATTGAGTTGTTCTATAGCAAGTGATAAAGACTAGATAAAAATGCCCCTTAATGTAAATGGTACGGCAAATGGATCATTTAGTAACAAAAAAGTCTGCTTTAACTGTTACAGCGTCAAATGTATGATTAATTGTTGACGTACAGATTCTGTCCTCCAATCTCCCGAGCCCCTGTGAGCTCTGCTAGATGAAGCAACATGATCCAAGCACCTCTTTGAAGTAAGAACTGATTCTTTTCCTTACTGAAATGGCAATCAATACCTTGGATACCGAAACATACCCTTGATGCCCTCTGGATCAGGTACAAACCCTCAGTTCCGATAGAACTCCACAACTGCAATGAAGTATGAGAATATTATTTGAAGCAATTCAATAACTTAAATACTTACACAACAGTATAACTTTGCAGAACCAATGGAAGACCATATGCTTTAACCTTTCAGATTGGAGATTAATTTTCATGGCAATGAAGTTAATTTTAAAGGGTGCGATACCTTGACTATCTGCAAAAAGTGCTTTATTACATCCCTCTGTAGAAGAGTCCTTATCAGCTTTTCAACCATGGCTTTACCAAGGCCTTGGCCCTGCAGCATGTATACTATTAGAAAGCAATATTGAAGATTGCGTGAAATAATTATGTAAGTCACACAGTTTTTTCTTTCTTTCTGGGAAGAGGAAGGGGGGGGGGGGGGGGGGGGGGGGGGTGTTGTTGGTGTGGACATTGTTTTAATGATCAAGACCTATTCAATCTGGGCTTCATTTGATCTATATATAGCAGTTTCTCCTTAGCTAATGCCAATGCCCTTCTTGTCCCAAAGCAGCCAAATTCTCTATTTACACATCAAGGGCCTAATCATGCCACAATCAGGTATTCCAGTAATAAGTAGATACTCTTTTTCCACAACCTCAAAGAAGAGATGCCTTACACTGGTCTTAAAAAAGAATTCGAGTTTTTTGACAAAAACTTCCTGTTTAACTATGAGATTTTTCGAGGATCTTCGTGATCTATAGTGTTTGTTTGTAAGTATATAACTTTCTGCTTGTAAGATAACCTTTACATACAAGATCATCATTTTTGTCGTTGCTTACTCAAGTACCTGATAGCTCTGATCGACAAGAACATCCCAAATTGTAGCATTGAATGCGTGATCTGACGTACCACGAGCCATGCCAATTAGCTTCTTTTGCTCATTCCCTTCTGTCAAATAACTTCCCCAAGTACACTAAGATGTTTAACAATTGTAGGAATAGAAAGATGGTTAATAAAGATTAACATGAACTACTGCAATTACATGGCAGGCATTTCAACATTAACACATACCTGACCTAGGCAATTTCCTAACAGAATGTAATGTGGCTACCAAGTAACTATTTTTTAAAGCTGCAGCTAGTTTTGACAACGGCCTCCTTGGCCAGCCAACCTATTAAAATATGAGATTATGCATGTTAATAAATCTGACTTTTACAATACAGGTGCAGGGTACAGCATAACTCAAAGGCAACAAACTTGCAATCACGGTGGCAGCACAAACACTCTATCAAGCATTATCTGGATGCATGCGAAGAAAGATCCTTATTCCTTACCTTATCACACAGGTCTTGAAGCTCATACACATTCACATCTCCTCCAGAAGAGAATATTATTTGTTCAACTTCTCCACCTGGTTGAGACTTTTCGACAAGCATAAATTCTTCAGGTAATGGTTCTTCCTCTTCTTCAAGCATGGAGGGTGGTTCGATGATTTGTCTTGTGTCATCCTTCAAAATCCTACAACAAGTAGCAAAGTAGAGGCTTTCTCCAATGAGACTAGAGAAATGAGGGAGCATTTCACTATAATTCTTTTTACTACAGTCTTACAATTTTCCAATCACAAAAGAGAATTATGTAAAGGTCCACTACTTATAACTGTGGGTTCCATACTGTGCCCTGTCAAATTCTGAATTAAGATTCGTTAATTGTAGCGCAATAATTATAGGTTATTTGCTCCCAAGAAATGAAGCAAATGTGTTTGTTCTACTGGTACCATGTTTTAAAACCCGATTAACTGGTAAGGGGAGTAAAATTCAGATGTTTGAAAAGAGTATTTGCACGCGCATACAAAAGATTGGCTATCAGAATCTACATTATCAGAATTCTGATTGCTTTGCAATATCCTGATCGGACTGTGCACTTAATTGAAGAGTTAAGACAACAATTATATATTGAAAACTAATATTTCTGGAGAGCTTGCTTCTGAACTTGGCCAACAATCTAATATGACTGTATAGAAAACTAATCGAAAATGGTGTTATGGAAGCGTTTAGTTTTTAACATCTGGGATTTCTCTTTGCTTGAGTGACCCAATCAGGGACATTGAAAACTACATATATACTTTTTCATAGCCTTGGCTTAAGGCTTTTGGGTATTGGAAAACGACAATGCAATATACATAACAATAAGACTTCCCTTTTTGTATGGTGAATGGTGTTGCACTGGTTGTCTCAACCCCCAAGTGGGATTTTGATAAACGCCAGAAAACATCTTACATCTCTGATTCAGCTTGCAATACTTCAATTCCTTAAAGAAAGAGACACTACTACTACTACTACTACTAATAATAATAATAATAATTGTGGAATGCTATTGGATCTTTTTATTCAAAAGTTAACTCAACAGGAGAGGCATTTTTCACATATATAAATAAACACACAGCTTCTTTCAAAATTGATGTGGGAATGCTTCACACGTGGAATTTCGAGAGAGCACTCTCGTTCACGGAGTCGTGAACGCGAGGGATATTGGAAACCTTACAATATCTTCCTTCACATATCAGGGGGAGTTGAGACTCTTAAAAATCTTGTCCTTCACGCATAGGTCTTAGAAGAATATTTTTCCACTTGGAACAAAGGAAGAGTTATAAAAAACTTAAGTTCTAATACCAATATTAGGTACTATTGAATTTTCCTATCTTAAAAGCTAATTAAAAAAGTAAGACTTTTTATTACATTTATAAATATGCATCAATCTTCTTCCACTACTGATTTGGGAACCAAAAATAATAAAACAGCTGATGGCAGCAAATGAGCCACAAGGTGGAGTTGACATTCAAGTTCTCTTTTAACATAGGCCTTGGTTAAAAGACAAAATAGACATTTGCAACTGTATGAACTAAGCTCTCTCCCTGAAGTCCAACCTCTCAGCATTGAGCTTAAAAGACAAAGTCCTTGAGTCTGAAACCCACATTTATAAATCATAAAATTCACAACTTGGACAGTGCCATTTTACTAACTCTTTTTACCCGATGATTTATTTACCAAGCACGTTTTCAGTACTGTACGAAATGCATATTGACTCAATCTTCCTTTCTGACCTTTGCCGCTCATAGGATGTAAATTTCCACCCAAAAAAATAAAATAAAATGCTTCTCTCCCTCATTTTATATCCACTTTGTCTGCATAAACTGTCATACTCCTCTTGAACGAGAAACTACCTGTTTTACATCTCCGCCCTTTCATTGCATCAAGGTTTCATTTCAGCATTCTTCTATCTCCTCAAGGCATCTGTATATAGCAGACTTCATAGTCTTTGTTTTTCTCTATCATCCTTATGTGTTACTGCTCTTGCATGCATTAACATATCTAACACTATCTTGTTGTGGTTCCTGGAAAGAGCAGAGAGAAATGGAAAGAATAACATGCATTTCACCCATTATTTTACTATTCTGCTGTTATTTTGCTAATTACGTTGTGTTTTTTCTCCATATAGATTCTAATCAACTTCTTTTCATTAAGATATTTGAACTGATCCAATGAATGTTTCACAGATGGCGAAGGCAATACTAAATATTGTTCTTGTTCTTGTTTCATGCTGCCTTGCTCTTCTTGCTTCAGCACAGCTTACTTATCCACCGGAAGGTTGATTTTGATCGGGTTTCAGTTCTTATGTTTGCTCATACTTTGTTAGTTCATAAGTAAAGAAAATGACAAATTCCAGACACCCTTTGCTACTTCATCATGCTGCGTTGTTAATCATTTTTAAACGATTGTTTGTGTTGAATTACAGTTGACGCACTGAAAGCTATTCGGCGTAAACTCAATGATCCAAGAAAATATCTCAGAAATTGGAAAAAAGGCGATCCCTGTGTGATACCCTGGACTGGGGTATACTGCCTCCCGCAAGATGATGGTTATTTCCATGTCGACGAATTGTATGCTTTATTCATTTACTCATTGATTGCTTTGATTAATCTGATTTATTTGTATATCAAACTTTTGTTATTATAGTTTGATTCTTCACTGCTGGTGTTTAAGACAATAATCCATAACATTACTGAAATGTTAGAATGAAGATGGTTTGTTTTACATGCTCATCTTTGAAAGTTTTTTGCCTGCTTTCTCCTGTGCTGCAGGCGGCTGCTAAATATGAGTCTTTCTGGAGAGCTTGCTCCTGAACTTGGCCAATTGTCTAATATGACTGTACTGTAAGTTTTGGGTTGATATTGGTGGAGATATTAAGTCTTCATCCATGTCTGCCAGTGCCATTGAGATGTTGTCAAATTCTTGCATTATCATCCGTAACTTATTACTTCTGTTCCTTTTGGACAGGAATTTTATGTGGAATGACAACATTACTGGCAGTATACCAAAGGAGATCGGCAATATAAAATCATTGAAAATCCTGTTAGTAATTCATTTTCGGAAACTAATAAAAAGAAATCTTTCCTACCAAAACCTTTATCTCTGATTTCTTCCTTGCCAGCTGCTACAACAAAATTCTAGCTTATTTTCTTGTTTTATAGCTTTTTCCTCTAACTTTGATACCTTGTAAGAACACAGCAACATATTTCTTGCGAGAAAAATACAAAATTTCCTAGCAAATGATTGCAGAAAGCTTACAAGACTACACATGCTTGCAGGCTGTTAAGTGGAAATCAGCTTTCTGGCCCTTTAGCAGACGAGCTTGGTTATCTGCCTAACTTACTAATATTTCAGGTGGATTTGAATCAGATATCAGGAACACTGCCCAAATCTTTTGTGAATCTGACCAGCTGCAAGCATTTGTGAGTAAACAATACTAAATCAAATGCTTTTATATTAGGAAGTAATCGAACTAATGATCTTATTTTATGCATTTGGTAAACTGCAGCCACATGAACAACAACTCAATTAGTGGTCAGATTCCACCAGAGCTCTCCACCTTGCCTCAACTTATTCACTTGTATGCTCAGTACTAATTCAATGGCATTAACATGTTACTTTTCAGAGATTTCTCTATTCCGTTATTGTCTGATTTTGGGAACTTATAATCATCTTATGTCAATGGATTTATGGATGTGCAGGCTGGTGGATAATAATAACTTAACAGGTTATCTACCACCAGAACTTTCCCAGATGCCAAACTTGAGAATATTGTATGTGACAGCGTTTCTTTTATAGTATTCTTATGTTTAACCACTATTAGATTATTTCTTTTTTCTGTAGTCAAACACACCTCTAAAGTTCTTCCATCTTCATGTTGTCTATTGAAATAAATATGGTTTATGAATAATTCTCATACTACTGTTTCCTTTTATTGCAGCCAACTTGATAATAACAATTTTGGTGGAACTCAGATTCCTGCTTCTTATGCCAACATGTCCAAGCTGGTCAAAATGTGAGCTTCTCTCTCTTCCTCTCTATTGACTTTCAGTTTATTCATGGTTTTCCTATCAAAGCATACCAAGATTAGTCGAATGTCAAAGTTGTAGCGGCGGCTCTTATAGCCTTCTGTCTCCACCATTCTACTAAGTTGCTTGTTTTAGATTTATAATGTTCTCCAAACTGCTAATTTTGTGCAAAATTTTATTCCGTTCATCTCAACAGAAGTCTTAGGAACTGCAGCTTGCAAGGAGCTGTTCCTGATTTCAGTGGTATTAAATCATTCCGTTATCTGTAAGTCTTTGAGCATTTCTTAGAGTGTTCTATAATTGCTTTCTCTGCTTGTGGTTGATATTTTCACCATTGTGTGTTCTGTTGATATCAAGCTAGTCTCAATGAGATACTGCTATTTGTCCACTTGACTCACTTTCTTTGTGTTGTTCATATTACAGTGATCTGAGCCATAACCAACTTACTGGAGGGATCCCAACAAATCGGCTTTCTGATAATGTCACAACTATGTAAGAGTTGTTGATGTACAAAGTTACTAGAACTCATATGAATTTTCTTTTTCTTTGATATGCTAAAACCAGTCTTCATTGATTTTGTTCTTGAAATGGGCAGTGATCTTTCCTATAATTCACTGAATGGATCGATCCCTTCAAATTTTTCAGGCCTTCCTCGTCTTCAGAGATTGTAAGGATTAGTCTTCATTTTTACTGACAAGAATTTTATATTGCATGTTTGAGCAATGTTGGTTCTTTGAAAATCTTTGAGAAACCATCTTACTGAAGTTGAACTGATGATAGTATGACAAATAGACTTAACGAGGCTTGCCTTTTGTTGCAGGTCACTGGATAACAATTTCTTAAGTGGAGATGTTCCCTCCAATGTTTGGCAAAATGTGAATTATACGGCTTCAGCAAGACTTCTCATGTAAGTCATTAGGGCAGAAAGCTAGCATTAAAAAGTATGTTGTTGAGAGATCTATGATATCTGTTCTGGTGTTGAGAATCCTCTGTGCACATGCTTTACTTGCAGAGATTTTCGGAACAATTCGCTTTCAAATATTTCTGGCAGTATAGTTCCTCCTTCAAATGTTACAATGAGGTGAGCAACGAAACATTTAATTTAACATAACGGTTGCAAATACTTTGCTAATCTCTGATCGATGCTTCTTGGATGCTTAGGCTTGATGGCAATCCTGTCTGTACCTCAGCAAATCAACTAAGCATAGCCCCGTTCTGTGGAAATACAACTGGAGAAGATTTCGTACCTGGAAGCTCAAGTAGTAACCTCACTGACAGCTGCCCACCTCAATCTTGTCCTTTCAGTGACAACTATGAATATGTCACAGGAGCTCCTATTGATTGCTTCTGTGCTGCACCATTTGAAGTTGTACTACGTTTAAGAAGTCCTACCATATCAGATTTTCGTCCATATGTTGATTCATATAGGGGGTACATAACATCAAATATTATCGGCATGGATCTTTATCAACTCAAGGTTGACTCATTTATATGGGAAAGGGGTCCCAGGCTACGGCTGTATTTAAAGTTTTACCCTCCATATTCCAATACAAGTACTAAATTTAACCAAACTGGGCTGCAATATATCATGAACTTGTTTGTGAGATTTCAAACACTCCCTTCCAATGACACCTACGGTCCATACGAGCTGATCGATTTTTACCGCGTGGGACCTTATCAAGATGGTATATATCTCTACATTACTGTATCTTTCTTGTTTCTTTTAACCAAGCATTACTGATAACTACTTCGAAAGAAGGTTTTTGTTCTTCACTTTCCATTGCTAACCCTCTGATTGCATGTTGAACAAGGGGCTCCAGTAGCTTCCAGGGACACTTGATTTCTTTAGTGGAAATTAGCTTAATGATTCTTCTTATTGCAGTTACTCTCCAGCTCGTGCAATCAGGGATAAGTAAAGGCGCCTTAGTCGGAATAATCTTGGGGATTATATCCTTTGTTGTTGCAATATCTTTGGCTATTATGGTTCTCTTCTATAAAAGGCAAAGCAAATCTGCTCATGAAGTGTCTAAAACAGAGTCAAGTAAGTCCATGTATAATTGCTCAATGGCCAGGCTATCATATCTTGCTTGCCATGTATAAAGGCAATGA
This sequence comes from Heritiera fomes, assembly GCA_032173925.1. Taxonomy (NCBI): domain Eukaryota; kingdom Viridiplantae; phylum Streptophyta; class Magnoliopsida; order Malvales; family Malvaceae; genus Heritiera; species Heritiera fomes. The sequence goes on from JAPDPM010000004.1 coordinate 44,099,093, forward strand.
CCATTGTTCCGTTTTTATTCCTATTGCAGCTTCAAAAATTCCAATCAAAACTGATAGTGTTAAGGAATTCAGCTTTGTAGAACTTGAAGAAGCTACATGCGGTTTCAAAGATACCACTCAAGTTGGTCAAGGAGGGTATGGAAAAGTTTACAAAGGCATTTTGGCTAATGGAACAGTAGTGGCAATTAAGCGTGCCCAACAAGGATCTTTGCAGGGTCAGATAGAGTTTATAACGGAAATAGAACTGCTGTCAAGATTACATCATCGAAACCTGGTTTCTTTGATTGGATACTGTAGTGAACAAGACGAGCAGGTGCAGTCATGGCAATCCCTGCCATTTCTTGGAAAAGCATGATAAACAGACTAATATAAGCGAGATAATGTTTGGGTTTTTTACTTTGCAGATGTTGGTGTATGAGTTTATGCCCAATGGTTCTCTCCATGACCTTCTCTCAGGTAAGTTTCTCATATTCTGAAAATTCTGATGATTTTCCTAATAGTACATGCTGTTTGACTCATCTTGATGTTTGTCTAGTGCCTAATCTACCACTGATTTCAACACTTGCCGTATATTTTTGCAAAAGTTTACATTGTTTCATGGGAATAAAATCACAGATAAACACAGACATACCTTGAGTTTCCCCATGCGCTTGCGAATTGCGTTGGGTTCAGCCAAGGGCATCCTCTACCTTCACACTGAAGCTGACCCACCAATAATTCATCGGGATATCAAGGCAAACAACATATTGTTGGACTTCAAGTTTAATCCAAAAGTTTCTGATTTTGGAATCTCAAGACTTGCACCAATACCAGATGCTGAAGGAGCTTCAGCTCATGTGTCCACAGTTGTGAAAGGCACACCAGTAAGAGCTTCATGATCATATCACATTTCCCACAAGCAAAACCAGCATAACTAATGAGTTCTACACCAACACCAGAATTTAAATTTTTCGCAAAAACAGAAACCTTGGAACACTTTATTCTTCCAGTTCCTTAGTGAACTGGAACTCATAAAATGGCTTGAGCTGCAGTAATATTGCCTTACAATAAATAAGCAATATAGCTACATACATAACCAATAAGAGAAATGATAAATTCTCGTTTTGAAAGAGTATTCTGCCATTTTTTCTTTCCTCGCTGTTTACCTAATGTAATATAATGAAGTTCACTTCCATTTTGTTTTCTATATAGGGCTACCTGGATCCAGAATATTTATTGACTCACAAGTTGACAGAGAAAAGTGATGTGTATAGTCTTGGAATAGTGTTTCTGGAACTTCTGACAGGGATGCAGCCTATCTCTCATGGCAGAAACATTGTCCGAGAGGTACTAATTAAAGATGTTTTTCCTTGTGTGACTCTAAATTCATTACAACATACTTAATACGTAAACATGTATGTACTACAGGTTTACGGTGCTTGTCAATCTGGATTGATGTTTTCCATCATAGACCAGCGCATGGGTTCGTACTCATCCGAATGCATCAAGAAATCCATGGCACTAGCCCTGAAATGTTGCCAGGATGATCCCGAGGAACGACCGACAATGTTGGAAGTCGTGAGAGAGTTGGAGGACCTAAGCTCACTGCTTCCGGAGTTTGATATGATTCCGACCGATCACACAGATGCTTCCATTTCTGGAGCGTCGGGAGTTGGGTCATCGCCTCTCTACACTGGAAGGAGTTCCCAAGTGACCGCTGAACTCTTAGGAAGTGAACTTGTGAGCGGTGTAATCCCCACTATCAGGCCTCGCTGATCGTGATGCTTGAATGCTGGAATCAAATGTTGTCTTATCATCTGGAAACTATTTAGTACCTCTGACCTGATTACTTGCTGCATTCTGCTTTGTAATTAGACTGTCGGGTTTACTGTCTCGATGGCTTTGTTTTATGTACAAAATGGAAAATAAATACCCATGTATATAATAATAATAATAACAACCACTAAAATTTGATTAAACGATTATTATTTTTTTAAGAGAGATTAGGTTCAAGATTCGATTTATTCTATTCTCCGCTTATACCATCAATAAATAATAATAATAATAATAATAATAATAGGTTTGACAAAAAAATGGCTATGATTAGTTGTATTAGGTTTTGTCTTGTACCTCCAATGAGTCTTATATATTAAAACCCGTGAGATTCAAGCTTTTTCATTGGCCCACGATTGTTGTTTCTTCGGCTTACACGTCATCGATGTGACGAAGTGACCAGTGCCAAATTTTTTTCTCGTTGTGACCTTGCTTGCTTCTGTAACATCCCAAAACTACTGTATAACATGTTACTTACTCATAAATTATACTTAATTACCGGTTGGGCTGTCTGTGGTGCTTAACAACTTCTACTACATTATTATGTAGATATAAATTATTAAAGTCTCTTCCATAAGATGCAAATACATTCCCTTCTAATTAAAGTAGTACTGTACAACTTTGCTGAATATATAAAAGAATACAACATACCTTCTTATATCCAATCTCAGGAAGGTAAGTCTCTTAGTTCAAATCAGTTATCTGTGGAGTGGAAAAATAAGGAGTGAGCGACAATGTGCTCAGTAAAGAAGGTGTATGCTGCTTTTAAAAATAAAAGCTATAATCTCAAAAAAAAACATTTAATTATCCTAACGATCACACTCATTAGGAAATAATAAATATAGTTAACATGAAAACAGGATTCACCAGATCCTTTCATAAGTCTTTTATTTGAGACTAGGCAACAATTTAAATCATGCAAAGAACACAAGTCATCCGCTTTTGGGGTGCACCCGTAGGCCATCGCCCCTCACGGCTATCTCATCTAGATGTATGGCCATAATCTGTAGGTGGTCCTCGGGTCCACTTGCCAAGTGACCTCGAGACCGCTGAAGACTTGGCAGGTCCATCAGCCCTGTGACACCCTAGGGTGCACTCGCTGGTCTATTTGACCCGAGCCATCGCCCTAGTTAGGTCACGCAAAGTACATGAGTGATAATGCATGAACTCATGGCCTAATGTCTCAAAATCAAGTTATCATTTCCATAAAATGATTTAGTTTCCAAAAGGGTTTATAACTAGTAAAACAACCCTCCATTTTCAACATTTTCTATGAAAGAAAGGCACGTTGGGAGCCGGTTCGCCCACGGCTAGTTCGCCCAGGGTCAGCTCGCCCATTAGCCAATTCGCCCAAGGGACTACTCGCCCGAGAATCGATTCGCCCAAGGGACTACTCGCCCGAGAGTCGATTCGCCCAAGGGACTACTCGCCCGACAATTTGATATTTTCTATTTTCAAAAATAGTTAAAATACTTCATTTTTCATTTACGAAATTACATTTTAAAACCATTCACCAGAGCCTACTCGCCTTTATCAGCTCGCCCTGACTACTCGACAAGACGGCGAATAATAGTCGCCCGCCTCATAGTTTTTCAAAACATAAGTACGGCTGGCTGAAAAACAGTTCGCCCGCCTTTTACTTTAAAACAAGGGTCGTCCGCCCAAACACTTTAAAAAGGGTTCGCCCGACTATGGCTTATCGGATTTCTCTTTAAAACAAAGGCACTCGCCCAGATCTCAAAGAAAGAGCTCGCCATTGGCTCGCCCGAGTTTCTGTTTAATACAAAACTACTCGCCCGCCTTAGTGAGTTCGACCAACCAAAGAACTTATGGCGGCTTATAGTTCGCCCGAAACCAAAACAATTTATCAAACGATGCATGTCAGAAAATAAAACAAATTTCGATATTTTCTTAACGTTTTTACTCCACAGGACATGCATTTGCCTCACATACAACTTCCTTACCTCGTCTGATACAGCTTAGCTTCTCGCCCGCCTTGCTCAATTCCCGTCTGCAAAGCATTTATTCACTTTATTAATATTTTCCAACAAGGATTTATATTTATCCTAAAAATATGGCACTTTTGGCGAATTAAGTTCGCCATTCGCCCATCATAGCTCGCTGTCCATTAGCGGCTTATTCGTGCGAGTTCGCCCTTGTAATGGAATACGTTGGCGACTTCTTTTTCTCCAACTCGCCCTACTGGCGATCATCAACTTTACATGGGCGACCACTGTTATCGCCATTCTCGCCTTTGGCGAACATCAACTTTTACATGGGGCGACTACTTTATCGCCATTCTCGCCCACTGGCGATCACTGGTTCTCGCCTGCCGGGACCACATACTGGCGAACTCATATAAGCATTTTCCTAACCTCGTCCCATCCTTTGGGCGAGTACTCACCCATTTTTACTAGCAACTTTCTACTCGCCCGTCGTGTTTCCTTACTCATTCTGGGTTATTTTTCCATCTATTTTCTTATATTGTTCAACAATATTCAACTACAACCAGGCTATGTCTATAATTAAATATCAAGAGAACTATAAAAGCTATGAAACTCACCTTTACTGAGCTGCTCTTCCAACAACAGGATGCTTTCTTGCCTTTCTTAGCTTTTCTTCTCTTGTTCCTTAGCTCTTCAACGGGGAGGAAAGGTTTAACTGATAAAAGGATAAAACTCTATGACTATGAAAGGAACGGAAGAACAAGGTGATCTTTGTAGCAAACAGAATGGGCGAGAAGGATTCTGGAGAGAATGAAGTTTTCATTTCAATCCATTTCTTCCTCTTAAAGCCTCTTATATAGCCGTTCCGTTTCACTTAAGTTCAACACCTGTTTCCTTATCCTGTTTTCCTCATCATTTCATGTATTAAATTCTGTGGAAAAACTGCAACTAGTGGACTACGGTAAGAAGAAAATTCCCGGCAATGTGTTGAAAATTTTGTTTCTTTTTCCTCTTCTTCTCCTAGTCCACGCCTCTGCCAGTCACTCTTATTGGCTTGTTCCTCTTGCTATTAAATGCTAAATCTCCTTTGTCAAATAAAGCAACCGGCGAGAAGTCCTCAGCGCCCCTTTCCTGGACTTTTCTATTTCCTTTTCTGCACTTTCTCTTCGCCCTGTCTCCTCTAGCCAACGTTGATTGGCTAACTCCCCATCCTTTTCCTTGTTTTGTCTTCTAGCCCTTAATTCTTTTGTCCTTCTTCTTCTTTTCTCCACGCCAATGTTAGTCATATTGCATAATTTTATCTCATATCAATTAATGCTTTCACACCTTTTATCCAAATTAATTCCAACAATTTCTTGTTACTCTTTAATATTTGTTTCTCTTTCTTTATACACTACACTATAAATCATCTCTTAGATTGAAAAGTGAAACTCACATTTGATTAAATTTCACAAAATTTTTATTTCCACTATCAATAATGTACACATATGGCATACAGTATAATAAAATTCAGATTTTACATTTCTCCCCACCTTAAGAAATTTGGTCCTCCAAATTTAACTTGGACCTATCATTGAAAGAGCTCTGGATATCTCTCATGCATAAGGCTCTCTAACTCCCAAGTAGCCTCCTCCTCGTTATGATACTGCCAGAGCACTTTAACCAACGAAATCGTCTTAGATCGCAATACCTTTTCTTTCCTATCCAGAATCCGCACCGGTTTCTCAACGTAACTCATGTCCTCTCTGATCTCCAATGGCTCGTGTCGAATCACGTGAGAAGGATCTGGATTGTACTTTCTTAACATCGAGACATGGAATACGTTATGCACTCCTGACAACTTTGGTGGTAGTGCTAAACGATATGCCACATCTCCTACGCGTTCTAAGATCTCATAAGGCCCAATGTATCGAGGACTCAACTTTCCTCTCTTCCCGAATCTCATTATACCTTTGGACGGTGAAACCTTTAAAAACACATAATCACCCACTATAAACTTCAATGGTCGGCGTCTAATATCTGCATAACTCTTCTGCCGACTCTGAGCCGTTCTGAGCCTCTCACAGATCATCCGTACATCATGAGAAGCCTGCTCGACCAAATCGGGAGCTAACAGTTTACGGTCTCCAACTTCTTCCCATGCTATAGGGGATCTGCATCGTCTGCCATACAAGGCCTCATATGGTGCCATGCCGATACTCGTATGAAAACTATTATTATAGGCAAACTCTGCCAGGGGTAAGTGATCGTCCCATGAGCCTCTAAAATCCAATGCACACGCTCTCAACATATCCTCGAGCGTCTGTATCGTACGCTCGGACTGCCCATCAGTCTGTGGATGAAAAGCGGTGCTAAAACTCAACTGGGATCCCATAGCCTCCTGAAATCTCTCCCAAAAATGAGAGGTGAAGCGAGAGTCCCTATCAGAGGTGATACTCACTGGAACACCATGTAACTTCACTATCTCCCTGACATACAACTCGGCCAAGGCACTAACTGAATCTGTAGATCTCATAGCTAAGAAATGAGCAGACTTAGTCAATCTGTCGACTATTACCCAAATAGCATCATACCCTTTCCGGGTCCGTGGTAATCCCATAATAAAATCCATAGTTACATGCTCCCATTTCCATGTAGGAATCGATAACGGTCGAAGCATACCTGCCGGCTTCTGATGTTCAATCTTAATCTGTTGACATGTTAGACATCTAGTAACAAAATCTGCGATGTCCTTTTTCATCTTAGGCCACCAGTACACTTTCCGGAGATTCTGGTACATCTTAGTACTACCCGGATGTAACGTGTATCTAGAGGTATGGGCCTCTGATAAAATCAACTCTCTAAGCTGCTGATCACCGGGAACACATATCCGACCTCTAAACCTCAGTATCTCATCGGTGCCAATCTCAAAATCCAACTCATCTCCTATTTGAATCTGGCTGGCCACCCCAATACAATAATCATCACTCCTCTGAGCTTCCTTAATTCGATCCATCAAATCCGGCTCGATACGAAAACTAGCTGTAAACCCATACTGGTCAGAGGAAACAACTGTCAAACTGAGGTTAGAGAACTGCTCTATCAACTCATGTTCCCTGATCATCATGTACGATATCATGCCAACATGCTTACGGCTCAGTGCATCAGCTACTACATTAGCTTTACCTGGGTGATACAAAATCTCACAATCATAGTCCTTTAATAGTTCCATCCACCGTCGCTGTCTCAAATTCAACTCTTTCTGTGAGAATATATACTTCAGACTCTTATGGTCTGTATATATCTGAAATTTCTCTCCGTACAAATAATGTCGCCATATCTTCAGTGCAAACACCACTGCGGCTAGCTCCAAGTCATGTGTCGGGTAATTCTTCTCATGATCCTTCAACTGTCGAGAACCATAGGCTATAACCCGACCATGCTGCATGAGCACACACCCTAAACCTTGAGCGGATGCATCAGTATACACCATAAATCCACCTGATCCGCTAGGAAGGGCTAATACAGGGGCACTAGTTAATCTCTTCTTAAGTTCACCAAAACTACGCTCACACGCATCATTCCACTCAAACTTTACATCCTTACGTGTGAGTCGTGTCAATGGAGCAGCAAGTCTAGAAAATCCCTCCACAAACCTGCGATAATATCCGGCAAGACCTAAGAAACTCCGTATCTCGGTAACCGTGTTAGGCCTCTCCCACTGAACAATGGCCTCTATCTTGGACGGATCAACTGATACCCCGTCTTTCGACACTACATGTCCGAGAAATATAATGTGGTCAAGCCAGAACTCGCACTTACTAAGCTTAGCATATAACTTTCGCTCTCTGAGGGTTTGTAGAACAATCTGCAAATGCTGCTCATGCTCCTCTGAAGTCTTAGAGTAAATCAGTATGTCATCAATAAATACTATGACAAACTTATCCAAAAATGAATGAAATACCTCATTCATCAAACTCATAAAAGCTGCAGGGGCATTTGTCAGTCCAAATGGCATCACTAAGAACTCATAGTGGCCATAGCGAGTTCGAAAGGCTGTCTTATGCACATCCGACTCCTTAATCTTCAACTGGTGATAGCCTGATCGAAGGTCTATCTTGGAAAACACCTGTGCACCCTTGAGCTGATCAAACAAATCATCAATCCGAGGTAGTGGATACTTATTCTTAACGGTAGCCCGATTCAACATCCGATAATCAATACACAACCGGAGGCTACCATCCTTCTTCCGAACAAATAATACTGGAGCTCCCCACGGTGACACACTGGGACGTATAAATCCCTTATCTAATAACTCTTGGAGCTGTTTCTTGAGCTCATCCAACTCTGTCAGTGCCATCCTATATGGAGGTCTAGAAATCGGCTCCGTACCGGGTACCAACTCGATCATAAACTCCGTCTCTCGATCCGGTGGTAACCCTGGTAAATCCTCTGGAAATACATCCGAGAAGTCCTTAACCACAGGAATCTCTTGTATCTTTGGGTGCATCCTCTCAACATCCTCCACACTAGCAATATATCCTTCATAAACATTCATACACAACCACAATTTCAGTACACATGTCATTTCACAACATAAATTCTCATACTTTTATTAATTTACAATAACTTTACAATGTACTTTTCGGGATAAGAGAAGGTAATAAACTTAGTATTACAGTCCAAACTAACATGGTTTGCAGCCAACCAATCCATTCCTAAAATGATATCAAAATCATATATATCCAACAAAATTAGGTTAGCTGTCACAACCTTCTCTCCTATAGTCAATTTACAACCCCTATATATAACATCTGTCATCTGGAAATCATTAAAAGGAGTTTTCACTCGCAATGTATATTCTAACAACTCCGGCTCTACTGGGGTCCTGTTGGCATATGCAGGTGATAAGAATGAGTGGGTAGAACCCGGGTCAATTAAGGCAATTACGGGAATATCAAAAAGATAAATTTTACCTTTAATCACATCGATAGAGGCGTCGGCAGTCTCCTGATCCAACGCGTACACCCGACCCTGAGTCACAACCTTCTTACCCTTTTCTGCGGCTGTCGCCCGCCTTGGCTGTGAGGGTGTCGCTTTCTCGGGTGCATTCTGAGCTGCCGGGGCCGCTATCTGAGGTACTGCAGGAGGTATAGTAGAAGCAGTCGACTCTCTACGCATCGGGCAATTCTTAATAAAATGCCCCGTCTGTCCACATCTAAAACATACTCCAGTCATTACAGGACAAGGGCGCGATCCATGCGACCTTCCACAATGTCTACATAAGGGCGCAACACTCCTCTGAGTGGTAGTGGGGCCACTAGCAGGAGTAGAAACTGCTGGTCTATCAATTTTGCCCTCTGAAATCTGTATGCCCGAAGATCTGGTCTTCTTAAACTGCTCTCTACCTGGTCTATCCTCCATAAACCTCTTAGCTTTTCCTTTTCCTCTGCCTTTATTCTTGCTACTGAAATCGAGCTGGAACTGCTCATAGTCCCTCTCACATAGCTGAGCCCGTTGAACTATCTCATCATAAGTCTGTATAACAAATGGGGCTAGCTTTACTCTGATGGATGGCCTCAAACCCGCTCTAAATCTCGAAATCTTATACCGGGCATTTGTACTGGTCTGTGGATCAAAACGGCTCAAGGTAGTAAATTTAGCCTCATACTCATTCACTGACATACTACCCTGTACTAAATCCATAAATTCCTGCTGTAATTTATCTTGAGCAGTGTCAGGAATATATTGCCTTCTAAAAGCTTCCACAAACATATCCCATGACAGATCCTGATGCTGAGCAAATAATACCGTCTGGGTGGCCTTCCACCAATGTCTCGCATCATCTGCCAGCTGGAACACAGCTAGGCCCACTTTCTCTGTCTCTGAACATCTCATAATCTCGAGTAATCTATCAATCTCTATAACCCACTGTTCTGCCACCAATGGATCCCTAGTACCTTTAAACTTTGGTGGATCCAATTTCTTAAATGATTTCACTAATGCCACATTACAATATGACTCCGCATTTCGTGGCTGCTGAATCAGTGGCTGTGGTGGAGCTATCGGTGGCTGAGGTGCTGGTGGTGGAATAGGCTCAGGCTCAGGCACAGCTGGTGCCGGCTGTGGCGGTGCTGGTGCCTCTACTGGGGCTGCGGGAGCTGTAGCTCTCTCCCTCTCTGCCCTATCTGCGGCTCTATCCGCCTGATACATAGCCATAAAATCGGCTACCAACCTCTCTACTTGGTTCACACGAGCATCAATGCTCTCTAACTGTAGAGGACGTGGAGGTCTTGGGGCAGGTTCCGGTGTCTGTGGTTCCGGAGTCTGTGCCGCCCTACCTCGGCCTATACCCCTCACTGAGCGCATCCTCCTCCTTCCACTCATATCTGTACCACAGAAATCGTTTATCACTTATCATTAACACATCAATTATATATTCAGTTTATACAGTACTACAGGGGAATGTATACTATTTCACCATTTACTTTAAGCATCATTAGACATCCGACCAACCCTGCTCTGATACCATTAAATCTGTAACATCCCAAAACTACTGTATAACATGTTACTTACTCATAAATTATACTTAATTACCGGTTGGGCTGTCTGTGGTGCTTAACAACTTCTACTACATTATTATGTAGATATAAATTATTAAAGTCTCTTCCATAAGATGCAAATACATTCCCTTCTAATTAAAGTAGTACTGTACAACTTTGCTGAATATATAAAAGAATACAACATACCTTCTTATATCCAATCTCAGGAAGGTAAGTCTCTTAGTTCAAATCAGTTATCTGTGGAGTGGAAAAATAAGGAGTGAGCGACAATGTGCTCAGTAAAGAAGGTGTATGCTGCTTTTAAAAATAAAAGCTATAATCTCAAAAAAAAAACATTTAATTATCCTAACGATCACACTCATTAGGAAATAATAAATATAGTTAACATGAAAACAGGATTCACCAGATCCTTTCATAAGTCTTTTATTTGAGACTAGGCAACAATTTAAATCATGCAAAGAACACAAGTCATCCGCTTTTGGGGTGCACCCGTAGGCCATCGCCCCTCACGGCTATCTCATCTAGATGTATGGCCATAATCTGTAGGTGGTCCTCGGGTCCACTTGCCAAGTGACCTCGAGACCGCTGAAGACTTGGCAGGTCCATCAGCCCTGTGACACCCTAGGGTGCACTCGCTGGTCTATTTGACCCGAGCCATCGCCCTAGTTAGGTCACGCAAAGTACATGAGTGATAATGCATGAACTCATGGCCTAATGTCTCAAAATCAAGTTATCATTTCCATAAAATGATTTAGTTTCCAAAAGGGTTTATAACTAGTAAAACAACCCTCCATTTTCAACATTTTCTATGAAAGAAAGGCACGTTGGGAGCCGGTTCGCCCACGGCTAGTTCGCCCAGGGTCAGCTCGCCCATTAGCCAATTCGCCCAAGGGACTACTCGCCCGAGAATCGATTCGCCCAAGGGACTACTCGCCCGAGAGTCGATTCGCCCAAGGGACTACTCGCCCGACAATTTGATATTTTCTATTTTCAAAAATAGTTAAAATACTTCATTTTTCATTTACGAAATTACATTTTAAAACCATTCACCAGAGCCTACTCGCCTTTATCAGCTCGCCCTGACTACTCGACAAGACGGCAAATAATAGTCGCCCGCCTCATAGTTTTTCAAAACATAAGTACGGCTGGCTGAAAAACAGTTCGCCCGCCTTTTACTTTAAAACAAGGGTCGTCCGCCCAAACACTTTAAAAAGGGTTCGCCCGACTATGGCTTACCGGATTTCTCTTTAAAACAAAGGCACTCGCCCAGATCTCAAAGAAAGAGCTCGCCATTGGCTCGCCCGAGTTTCTGTTTAATACAAAACTACTCGCCCGCCTTAGTGAGTTCGACCAACCAAAGAACTTATGGCGGCTTATAGTTCGCCCGAAACCAAAACAATTTATCAAACGATGCATGTCAGAAAATAAAACAAATTTCGATATTTTCTTAACGTTTTTACTCCACAGGACATGCATTTGCCTCACATACAACTTCCTTACCTCGTCTGATACAGCTTAGCTTCTCGCCCGCCTTGCTCAATTCCCGTCTGCAAAGCATTTATTCACTTTATTAATATTTTCCAACAAGGATTTATATTTATCCTAAAAATATGGCACTTTTGGCGAATTAAGTTCGCCATTCGCCCATCATAGCTCGCTGTCCATTAGCGGCTTATTCGTGCGAGTTCGCCCTTGTAATGGAATACGTTGGCGACTTCTTTTTCTCCAACTCGCCCTACTGGCGATCATCAACTTTACATGGGCGACCACTGTTATCGCCATTCTCGCCTTTGGCGAACATCAACTTTTACATGGGGCGACTACTTTATCGCCATTCTCGCCCACTGGCGATCACTGGTTCTCGCCTGCCGGGACCACATACTGGCGAACTCATATAAGCATTTTCCTAACCTCGTCCCATCCTTTGGGCGAGTACTCACCCATTTTTACTAGCAACTTTCTACTCGCCCGTCGTGTTTCCTTACTCATTCTGGGTTATTTTTCCATCTATTTTCTTATATTGTTCAACAATATTCAACTACAACCAGGCTATGTCTATAATTAAATATCAAGAGAACTATAAAAGCTATGAAACTCACCTTTACTGAGCTGCTCTTCCAACAACAGGATGCTTTCTTGCCTTTCTTAGCTTTTCTTCTCTTGTTCCTTAGCTCTTCAACGGGGAGGAAAGGTTTAACTGATAAAAGGATAAAACTCTATGACTATGAAAGGAACGGAAGAACAAGGTGATCTTTGTAGCAAACAGAATGGGCGAGAAGGATTCTGGAGAGAATGAAGTTTTCATTTCAATCCATTTCTTCCTCTTAAAGCCTCTTATATAGCCGTTCCGTTTCACTTAAGTTCAACACCTGTTTCCTTATCCTGTTTTCCTCATCATTTCATGTATTAAATTTTGTGGAAAAACTGCAACTAGTGGACTACGGTAAGAAGAAAATTCCCGGCAATGTGTTGAAAATTTTGTTTCTTTTTCCTCTTCTTCTCCTAGTCCACGCCTCTGCCAGTCACTCTTATTGGCTTGTTCCTCTTGCTATTAAATGCTAAATCTCCTTTGTCAAATAAAGCAACAGGCGAGAAGTCCTCAGCGCCCCTTTCCTGGACTTTTCTATTTCCTTTTCTGCACTTTCTCTTCGCCCTGTCTCCTCCAGCCAACGTTGATTGGCTAACTCCCCATCCTTTTCCTTGTTTTGTCTTCTAGCCCTTAATTCTTTTGTCCTTCTTCTTCTTTTCTCCACGCCAATGTTAGTCATATTGCATAATTTTATCTCATATCAATTAATGCTTTCACACCTTTTATCCAAATTAATTCCAACAATTTCTTGTTACTCTTTAATATTTGTTTCTCTTTCTTTATACACTACACTATAAATCATCTCTTAGATTGAAAAGTGAAACTCACATTTGATTAAATTTCACAAAATTTTTATTTCCACTATCAATAATGTACACATATGGCATACAGTATAATAAAATTCAGATTTTACAGCTTCTCCGTTGGTGCAGTTGTTTTGCAGGTTTTGTGTAACAGCCTCGGAAGCCGGATTCTCGGGTTAACTTTTTCTTTCATTTCCTATGTTTGTCTCTCGCTCAGTGTAGCTAAAAACCTAATGAGTAGTCCTACTCTTATATTTGTTTAAGACTAGTTGTCTAAGGTCCCATTATAGTCTTCTCGTAAGATACGTCGAAAACGATACTGAAAAATTTCGCCTCTATTTTTGCCGATTATCTATCCCCATACTAAGTACATCATCGTTTTCAACCTGTAGCAATTCCAAATCTCAAGATAACTACTGAAATACTTAACATCTATTGATTCAGTATATAAACATATCGAGATTACAACTTAACTACGAATCATAGTATGTTTACAAACTCGATATCTCCTAGTACTTATATCCCGACTCCTATACACTGTGTACACAAAAGAATTTAGTCTGGGATATAAACAAAAGAACAAAAGATTATACCTTGGCTCAAATTATAGCTTTCTGCAGCTCGACAAAAAGACTCTCGATGCACCACGCTCGTGTCGAGTCTACCTGAAATAATCTGAGGTGGAGGGGGGTGAGCTTTGGGGAAAGCCCAATAAGAAAACATACGCTAAGTGATATTAGACGTTCTACTATGTTCATGCATGTGTATGCGTGAATAAGTACGTCAAAACTCATGCTTAAGTGTGTCTTACGAAAAAATGCAAGTTGACAAATCATTGTTCTATAAGCTATAAAAACACTTGCATTCACGCATTTATAAAATCTAAGTACACAATGAAAACATTTCCGAGAGACAGGATTTCTTTGATAAGGTATCGTAATATAATCGGGATCTTTGGAAATAACCGAAAGCTTTCTATGAAAGCGTCCACTGTAGCTAGCAGTGGTTACCGTTCCGAACCAAGATTCTATCCATGATCATGAATCATCCCAGCACCAGTGATCATCTAGTAGCTGAGGTACAAGTCATGACTATTTGTCGGACACCTGGAAGATCACAAAGCAATCCAGGACCTGGAAGATCACAAAGCAATCCAAGATATTTTACGTTAATTGCCACACAGGCTTACTAAATGCCACATAGGCATAATTTAAACGCCACACAGGTGGGTGCCACACAGGCTTAATAAACGCCACATAGGCGAGTGCCACACAGGCGAGTTAAGTGCCACACAGGCAACTTCCAAGCATCCCTTGTCTCTTATGCCAAAATTCATGCAAGAATGCTTTTACAATGTATCTTGAGTATGGGAGGCACAATTCGTATTAAACCCTCACGTTTTGATAACCTCATTGTACAAAACATATTTTAAAAAGACAGTATCTCGATCACTAGTAATGGTGCTTGAGGTATATGAGGTTTTAAATACATTATAGAATTTAAATCGATGCCAAAAATTTATTTAATAATTTCTAACGAAATTTCGGCATTATGACGGCATAGGTAGAACACTACCCAGCATCATAATCCACAACAAACAACCTGTATAAAACGCCAACCAACAATATTTTTATTCACAAATTCAACACAATTCAAATTCAAAACCATTTTGTACTTCAACTCAGTTCAATACATATGAAATTCAACCAAGAATGCATTTCAAATCAATAAGTATTAAATAACAGAATTTTGGACATACACAACATAGCAGACTAATAAACGTTTACCGTAAATTCCCTTACCTAGATAATATCACTTTGCACTCTTAAGCCAATTGTTCAACTCCACCTCCTCGGAATTTTCTCTATAATTTAAATGTACAAAGCCCATTTAATAATTATTCATAGTATATTTTCAAACTATATCTTACTCAAATATTTATGTATACTACATCCTTATAATTTATTTCATTTACTTAAAGCCTTTACCTTTGAGAGTCTCCCAACTCTAGCTCTTCCTTGTTATATATTTATTCAAGGCTCCCACCAAGGACCTACATCATCCATATTTCAATATTAATATCCATATCACACGTGATAGGCTCATTACTACAACTATTCGTTAGTTGCATACGTCGACAGAAAATACAATTATATATATATATATATATCTTATTCTTAACCCCATATATACATCATTATCCATCAAATTTCTTGCCGCCTATCATCATGTCCTATTTCCAATTTATTAAACAATTTCATTTACATTAAGCTTACACAAAAGAAAAGCCTTTTACCTTTAATTCTCCCACTAGCCAAATTTACACCAAGCTTTTCTTCAATTTTCCTTGCTATTGAAACTCTCCAAACAGCCCTTTTTTGCTGCTGGTTCCATCAATTTTCTTCCTCCCTTCTTGTTTGTAAATGGCTGTCAAAAATGAAGCTTCACAACCCCTGTTGTTGCATTTTGTTTCTAGCCCTTCTATTTTTCTTCACGCCTAAGACTTACTTATTTGGAACCCTCAAATCTGCTGCCCCGTTAGCCACCCAAAATCAGAAACTTTCGGTCCAGATTTAGCCCCCCCCCCCCCAACAGCAGCTTCAGACCATCTCCAATGCCACTCTATCAACCCTTTATGAAAGCCTCTCTGTTCAGCCTCTTTTGCTCCACAATTTCCTTCCTTTTTCCTCCTTTTTTTCCAGTACCGATCTGCTCCTCCCAGGCCGCCTGAACAGCCTTTCCTTTTCCTTCCCCAAATTGCCGAACAAACCTTCCTTTCCTTTGTTTCCATTTCGGTCGATAGCCCCAGCTTCAATCTCTCTAATATCCTTTACCTCGTCGCCCCTCTCTGTTTCTTTCCCATTTCTCTTTTCCCGCTTCTATTCCTTTCCTGTTCACTCTTTCTTTTCTTTAATCTTTTGTTGTCTTGTTTGACTTTAAATTTTGTTTGATTCTAATCCCATGTGAGTGGGGTAAAACAAAGGAAGCCGATTGGCTTCTTCAATAAGCCAATCGGTTTCATCAATTTTTTTTATTAATATAATATCATTATCATATTATGTATATTTTATATTAAGTAAGTACTTTGTTGTAGTATTTTATTTTATTTGTTTTGTTTTATTATATATGTGTATACCATACTTATTATTATTTTATATATATGATGTATAATATGTAACTACACTCAAGACTCACACTTAGATTAAATAATTCTATTATTTTCGAATTTAACTAATTAAAATACATTAAAATCAACTTTATGAACTTAGTTGATTTACACAAGGTTTAACCAAAATTCATAGGCTTACTGTAGCTTGTCGCTCCCGAGCTCGAAGTAGGCAAGATCTCTTATCTCCGAGACTACTTAAGCCGTGCCGAGATGTCCACACGTCTACATGTCCCTATATAATTATTTTAAATTTATTTTTTATTAGTTATAAAATTGTGCTAAATAATAGACAATTAATTTTAATATAGTAAGAATTTTTCGGTTATTACATTATATGGTGCTAAATATAGTAAGAGTAGGACTACTCATTAGGTTTTTAGCTACACTAAGCGAGAGACAAACATAGGAAGTGAAAGAAAAAGTTAGCCCGAAAATCCGGCTTCCGAGGGCGTTATCTTAATGGTAACATGAGTGTAAGGCTCGAGGTATCTATGGGATACCAGGGTTCGAGCGTCTCATGGAACGCGTCCGAGGGAATTAGCTTGAGTTCTTCA
Source organism: Heritiera fomes (assembly GCA_032173925.1). NCBI lineage: Eukaryota > Viridiplantae > Streptophyta > Magnoliopsida > Malvales > Malvaceae > Heritiera > Heritiera fomes. The sequence continues at coordinate 44,116,008 of JAPDPM010000004.1, forward strand.
AGTCCCTTGGAATAAAGCCGTGAAGGGCGATGGCCTGTGGGCGCACCCCAAAGCGGACAATACGTTGTGAGAGGGGCGGACGAACCGGTGATCGCCTAGTCAGCCTGTAAGAGTAAACCTGGGTCGGGCGAAGTGGGAGCTCGCCAAGGGGATGCTCCCCGGCGGCCTATGAGACGGGCGAGGCTCTTACATAAAAACGCGCGTTTACTAAGCTTAGCATACAATTTGCAAATGCTGCCCGAGAAATATTATATGGTCAAGCCAGAACTCGCATTTACTAAGCTTAGCATACAATTTCTGCTCTCTGAGGGTCTGTAGAACAATCTGCAAATGCTGCTCGTGCTCCTCTGGAGTCTTAGAATAAATCAGAATGTCATCTATAAATACTATGACAAACTTATCCAAAAATGGATGAAATACCTCGTTCATCAAACTCATAAAAGCTGCAGGGGCATTTGTCAACCCAAAAGGCATCACTAGGGACTCATAGTGGCTGTAGCGAGTCCGAAAGGCTGTCTTATGCACATCCGACTCCTTAATTTTCAACTGGTGATAGCCTGATCGGAGGTTTATCTTGGAAAACACCTGTGCACCCCTGAGCTGATCAAACAAATCATCGATACGAGGTAGTGGATACTTATTCTTAACGGTAGCCCGATTCAACATTCGATAATCTATACACAACCGGAGGCTACCATCCTTCTTCTGAACAAATAATACTGGAGCTCCCCACGGTGACACACTGGGACGTATAAATCCCTTATCTAGTAATTCCTGGAGCTGCTTCTTGAGCTCATCTAACTCTGTCAGTGCCATCCGATATGGGGGTCTAGAAATTGGCTCCGTACCGGGTACCAACTCGATCATAAACTCCGTCTCTCGATCCGGTGGTAACCCTGGTAAATCCTCTGGAAATACATCCGAGAAGTCCTTAACCACAGGAATCTCTTGGATCTTTGGATGCTTCTTCTCTACATCCTCCATACTAGCAATGTATCCTTCATAAACATTCATACACAACCACAACTTCAGTACACATGTCATTTCATAACATAAATTCACATACTTTTTATTAATTTACAATAATTTTACAATGTACTTTTCGGGATGAGAGAAGGTAATAAACTTAGTATTACAATCCAAACTAACATGGTTTGCAGCTAAATATATTTTAACAACTCCGGCTCTACTGGGGTCCTGTTGGCATATGCAGGCGATAAAAATGAATGAGTAGAACCCGGGTCAATTAAGGCAATTACGGGAATATCAAAAAGATAAACCTTACCTTTAATCACATTGATAGAGGCGTCGGCAGTCTCCTGATCTAATGCGTACACCCGACCCTGAGTCACAACCTTCTTACCCTTCTCTGCGACTGTCGCCCGCCTAGGCTGTGAGGGTGTCGCTTTCTCTGGTTCACTCTGAGCTGCCGGGGCCGCTATCTGAGGTAATGTAGGAGGTCTAGTAGAAGCAGTTGACTCTCTAAGCATCGGGCAATTCTTAATAAAGTGCCCCGTCTGTCCACATCTAAAACATACCCCAGACATTAAAGGACAAGGGCGCGATCCATGCGACCTTCCACAATGTCTACATAAGGGCGCAACACTTCTCTGAGTAGTGGTGGGGCCACTAGCAGGAGTAGAAACTGCTGGTCTATCAAATCTGCCCTCTGAAATCTGTATGCCCGTAGATCTAGTCTTCTTAGACTGCTCTCTACCCGGTCTGTCCTCCATGAACCTCTTAGTCTTTCCCTTTGATTTACCCTTACTCTTACTACTGAAATCGAGCTGGAACTGCTCATAATCTCTCTCACATAGCTGAGCCCGTTGAACTATCTCATCATAAGTCTGTATAACAAATGGGGCTAGCTTTACTCTGATGGATGGCCTCAAACCAACTCTAAACCTCGAAATCTTATACCAGGTATTCTCACTAGTCTGTGGATCAAAATGGCACAATGTAGTAAATTTGGCCTCATACTCGTCCACTGACATGCTACCCTGAACTAAGCCCATGAATTCCTGCTGTAATTTATCCTGAGCAGTGTCAGGAATATACTGCCTCCTAAAAGCTTCCACAAAAATACCCCAAGACAGATCCTGATGCTGAGCAAATAATACTGTCTGAGTGGCCTTCCACCAATGTCTCACATCATCTGCCAACTGGAACACTGCTAGGCCTACCTTTTCTGTCTCGGAACATCTCATAATCTGAAGTAATCTATCGATCTCAATCACCCACTGCTCTGCCACCAATGGATCCCTAGTACCTTTAAACTTAGGTGGATCCAACTTCTTAAAGGATTTCACCAATGCCACATTACAATAAGACTCCGCATTTTGAGGTTGCTGAATCAGTGGCTGTGGTGGAGCTATCGGTGGCTAAGTTGCTGGTGGTGGAATAGGCTCAGGCTCAGGCACAACTGGTGCCGGCTGTGGCGGTACTGGTGCCTCTACTGGGGCCGCAGGAGCTGTAGCTCTCTCCCTCTTTGCCCTACCAGCGGCTCTATCCGCCTGATACATAGCCATAAAATCTGCTATTAACCTCTCCACCTGAGTTACACGATTATCAATGCTCTCTAGCTGTATAGGACGTGGAGGTCTTGGGGCAGGTTCCGGTGTCTGTGGTTCCGGGGTCTGTGCCGCCCTACCTCGGCCTATACCTCTCACTGAGCGCATCCTCCTTCTTCCACTCATATCTGTACCACAGAGATCATTTATCACTTATCATTAACATATCAATTATATATTCAGTTTATACAGTACTACAGGGAATGTATACTATTTCACCATTTACTTTAAGCATCACTAGGCATCCGACCAACCCTACTCTGATACCATTAAATCTGTAACATCCCAATTCCACTATCTAACATGTTACTTACTTATAACTTACACTTATTACCGGTTGGGCTGTCAGTGATGCTTAACAACTCTCAATACTTTAATAAGATTTTGTTCTCTTATTCCTCGTAAATCATATAAAGTTATGAATTATTGATTTGTTCACTTACAACTGTTTATACATTCTCTTCTATTTAAAGTAGTACTGTACCATTTTACTGAATTTATAAAAGAATACCACATACCTTCGATAGTAAATCTCGGGAAGGTAATTCTCTTTGCTCTAACTCAACAATCTGTGGAGTGGAAAAATAAGGAGTGAGCGACTACGTGCTCAGTAAAGAAAATGTATGCTGCTTTACAAATATATAAAAAAAACTATATTCTCAAAACCACTTTATTATCCTAACGATCAAACTCATTAGGAAACCATGAATATAGTTAACATTAAACAAGATTCAACAGATACTTTCAGAAATCATTTAATTGAGACTAGGCAACATTTTAAATCATGCAAAGAACACTAGTCTTCCGCTTTTGGGGTGCACCCGTAGGCCATCGCCCCTCACGGCTATCTCAACAAGATCTATAGCCATAATCTATAGGTGGTCCTCGGGTCCACTTGCCAAGTGACCTCGAGACCGCTGAAGACTTGGCAGGTCCATCAGCCCTATGACGCCCTAGGGTGCACTCGTTGGTCTATTTGACTCGAGCCATCGCCCTAAATGGGTCACGCAAGTATATGAATAATGATGCATGAACTCATGGCCTAATGTCTCAAAGTCAAGTTATATCATATGAAAAGCCTTTATGGAATTATTTCATAAAGTCTATCATTTCCACAAAACGATTTGATTTTCCAAAAGGTTTGATAAAATAGTTAAAACAGCCCGTAATCTCAACATTTTCCATGTGAGAAAGGCACGGGTTAATTGGCTCGCCCATGGCTAGTTCACCCATAGTCAGCTCGCCAATAGTCAACTCGCCTATTGGTCAACTCGCCTAATGGTCAATTCACCCCAAATAATTTCATATTTCTATTTTCGAAATCATAAAATAATTCATTTTTCTTTTGAGAAAAATACTCCTCAAACCTGTTCGCCATGATCAGCTCGCCCTCACGGCTCGCTCATGACTAACTCGACAAGGCCGCGAATTAGTATTCGCCCGCCACTGAGCTTTTCAAAACAGAAAGTAATTTGGCTCGTTCATAATGGATCGCTCGCCTTTTATTTAAAATAGGGATCGCCCGCCCATACAAACATTTAAAAGGGGTTCACCCAACTTTGGCTTACCCGGATTTCTCTTTAAAACAAGGGCACTCACCCAGTTTTCATAAAAGAGAGCTTGTCATTTGGCTCGCCTGAATTTCTACCTAGAACAAAGCTACTCGCCCGCCCTAATCAGTTCGCCCAACAAAACAACATATGGCGGCTTGTAGCTCACCCGAGATCAAAACAGTTTATCAACCAATGCATGTCAGAAAATAAAACAATTTCTAATATTTTCTTAACATTTGTACTCCACAGGACATGCATTTTGCATCACATACTACTTCCTTACCTGATCTCTCGAAGTCCTGCTTCGCCTTGCTCCCTACTCGTCGATTGCAATTTCACTTCCCTGCTGCAAGGTAAAATATTAATTCCATTAATATTTTCTTTTCTAGCAATTTATTTCTAAAACTATTTTCAACCACTTTTGCGAGATAACAGCTCGCCATTCGCCCAACATAGCTCGCTGTCCATTAGCGGCTTATTCATGGGAGTTCGCCCAACATAGGAGCTCAACTCGCCATGCTTATCAATTCAGTTCGCCACTCGTGGCTTTTCATTCATAATTAGGGCTCGCCCATGAATTGAATAACCCTTGGCTACCTCGCCCTCTTGAATAACACTTTGGCGAGTTCTCTATTATCTACTCGCCTCATTGGCGATCATTGATCCTCGCCTTATTGGCGATCATTGATCCTCGCCTTTACTTCCACATTCCATATTATCACATAACTATTGGCGAACATGTTCTCGCCTAGTCATGTATTGCATTGTACTCGCCTCACCCTTTGGGCGAATACTCCTTACTCGCCTATTGTTTTTCTTAATCATTTCCATCTAATTTCTTATATATTCCCTCAATATTTAACTACAACCAGGCTATATCTATATTTATCACATTATAAACATAGAAATATACCTTCATTTATCAAAATAACCATAGAAATATGGAAGCTCACCTCAACTAAGTTGCACTTCTTGGGGCAGAGTGCTTTCTTGCCTCAATTAGCTTTACTTTGCTTATTCCTCAGTTCTTCACACACTGGATAAATGTTTAGCTAACTAAGGATGAGTCTCATGGCTCACTTATGGAAGTAGAGGAAAACTAATGGTGAACTTGCAACGAAAACAGAATGGGCGAGAATGATTTTGAGGAAGATGAAGTTGCTTCCATCGATTTTTCCTCATGAACTCTTCTTATATAGCCGTTCCGTTTCACTTAAAATTTAACACCTGTTTCCTTATCCTGTTTTCCTCATCATTTCATGCAATTAAAATCAAAGAAAACTGCAGCAAAAAGAACGGTAGTGACATCCCTACTGCAGCTCAATTCTTGACTAATTTCACTTACCATTTATTGCCTAATCCCGTTGTCAGGAGAAGCAATTGGCGAGAAGTCCACTGCCGCCCATTTCCTTGACTTTTCTATTTTCTTTTCTTCTCTTTTCCATGCCAACTCATTTCTAGCTAATGTTTATTGGCTTTCCTTTCATTCATTTCCCCATTTGTCTGACAGCCATTACTCTTCATTAAATGCTTTCATACCCTAAATAAATAATTAAATCCCATCTATTCTTTATACACCATTTGTACATTATAACATAAAATGAAAAGTGGAAATTCACATTCAATGATTTCTTAATTTCACTAAAAGGATTTATTTCCACTATCGATTTTGTACACATATGGTATACAGTATAATAAAATTCGGATCTTACATGACCTCGAGACTGCTGAAGACTTGGCGGGTCTATTAGCCCTATGACGCCATGGGGTGCACTCGTTGGTCTATTTGACCCGAGCCATCGCCCTCGATGGGTCACGCAAAGTACATGAATAATAATGCATGAACTCATGGCCTAATGTAAGACCTGATTCTACATTACTGTAGAGTCTAATTTCATAAATTAATAATGGAAATGAAATAAATAAGGAATATTGATTTCCACTTGGGTGGAAAAGCTCTTTTATCTGAGATATGAATGGAGTAATTTATGTGAAATCCTCTACAGACGAGTAAGAGGGCAGCTTGCCAATGGGCGAGCAAGATGGCAATCGCCATAGGTGATGGTGAGTTGGACGATGGCATGGGCGAATAGTGGAGTTCGCCAGCAAGTTATTTGGGGATGGTCGCCCAAATGGGCGTGGACTGGTGATCTCCCATATGATAGCAAGTGGGCGATTAGGGCAATAAACTGTGATAGCCAAGTAAAGGAAGTCAGCTCATAAATCACCACATCATATGTTGGCAAACTGAAATTGGTGTTGGCGAGCTGAGGTTTCTAGTTGACTAGACGAACTGGAACTGGAATCAGCACATGACCATTGCAGCCAAAATTGACTTGTAAGTCGTATGGTTGAAGACAATTAATGGAGAAGATGTTGAAGTCAGTAAGGAATTAACCATCTACCCAAAGTGGACAGTACGGTGAGTAAGGTGACCCTGCTTGGTGATCTGGGGCCTTACAATAAAGCGCGCATTTTATTGTAAGGCCGCAGATCACCAAGCAGGGTCACCTTACTCACCCGTACTGTCCGCTTTGGGTCAAAATCACCAAGCAAGACCCTCACGGCTTTGTCCCAAGGGCCCTGTAGTGACTTGATATTTGAGGAACTCAAGTGTTTGAGTCACTACAGATGCGCTCAACTCAAGTAGTAAAATCTTTTACTCAGACAATTTTAATGTCTGCTTCATCAATTGAGACCTCACATCTCTAATATATATATATATATATATATATCAATATACATATTTATTCTCTTTAAAATCATCCTAGTTGGCTCTAGGCACACAAATAGGAAGGATACTACAGTCGGCTAGGGATCCAGATAAAATATGATAGGTATTTTAGAATACCATACTTGTTCCGGAACCTAGAAGCAACTGTAGAGAGTATTAATCTCAATGTTTTCAAAACGATAAAATTTTTCGTTTTCACCACTTATAACAACTAGTTTAATTCTTTACTCATCAATCTCTCGAGTAATTTCTCAAGCTCTACTAATTCACTAGTAAGAGCTTACAAAAATTTTTATTTCAATTCACCAACCTCTAAGCTTGTCAACTAAATCTCGATGTCAACTTTATAATTTGACAACTACGAGACTTTCATCTTCTTGGCGATTACAGCTATTGTTCTGTTCGCCACATTGCTTTGACTCATGTCATATTGTTGATCAGATTACTCACCATACTCTTTGGACGATCAGGATTCTCGCTCACTTTAGTAATTCATGTTATATTGGCGGACTCATTTAAGTCCTCGCCATCATCTAACTCGCCCACATCATTGGCGATCATGCATTTACACGCCCATTGGCGAGCTATCCCAATATAGTTCTCGCCCATCGAGTATTTCTCATAAATCTCATAATATCACGGTTCTATGGATATCGTAACGGACCAGCCCAACCGGTCATGGCATTCCCCTTTTTGGGCCCATCGACAACGATTGTTGTGACATCGCTACTCATCCATACTGTCCTCTTTGGCGATCACCTCGATGCCCGGTTCATCCAACCATGCTCGAGTTCGCCCATCTCAAAGTTTTCTTTCTCATCCACAAACTCAAACACTTGACTTCCTCAAATGTCAAGTCACTACTAATATCCATTCTCCTAAAACATAAGGAGTATATATATATATATAATCAGTATTATCATCGATTTTAGATCATTTCTCACACAATTCACCTTTAAATTCATACCCCAAAATCCACAACAAGGTTGACTATCTCGCGACCTCTCATAGCTTGTACTCTGGGTCGCCTTACTTATCAATATATCAGTGGGGTCCACAGTAAAGATCATCCTTTACACCACCACATATTATTTCACCATCACTTTGTATTTTAAATCCATTCAATCACTTATGACTTCGAAAGAAAACACGTCAATATAGGGGTATATTTATAAATTCCCCTTTAATTTTCTCTCTCATCAATATAATTCCAACACGCGATCTTAGAGCTTATATGTTAATATTATCCCTTTTTGTCTCAATATCATCATTTCAGGATCTTAGTTCGATATAGACAGAGAAGTCCTGGTGGGGCCCTCACCGAGTTCCTTACTGTACCTTATCAAATAGACCCGACATTATGATGATAAAATCGCCTACCTCAGGCAAAATTCCCGGATTACTATCTCTATTTGTAACCCATAACTAGTCAATTTTCACCATATTCCAACACTTAACTCATTTCACAGTCATTCGACTCCTCTATACATTCAGACTATACAGTACTACAAGGGATGTTAACCTTTTTCAACATTTTCTATGCTAAAGGCATCAACAGACATCAGACCAACCCAGGCTCTGATACCATTAAATCTGTAACATCCCGTTACCATATTTTCACGTATTTCCATGCAACTTTACCGGTTGGGCTATCTGCGATGCCATTAACATTCAACAGTAACAGTGATAAATGCTAAACATTTATCTATTAATTATGGAATATGAAATTTCTTTTCATTATCTCTTTGATCTGACATCTCCTATTAACCTTTATTTCACTAAGGTAGTACTGTATACATATGTCTGAAATGTAAAAGAGAAGAGACTGTACCTGTCACATTTAACGTGCCATGTCTCAGTGCTTTAAACATAGCTATACTCATCTGATAGCTAATTCTCTCAACTCCATGTACTTCTTATCTGTGGAGTTAAAACAAATGGGTGAGCGATTCATACGCTCAGTAAAGGAAATATATGCTGCTTTAAAAGAAACAAAACTATATATCACAATACATTTATTCTTTTCTTATAATAACCCAGTAGAAAAGAACATGGATATATAGTAAACAACTCTCTTAAAACACAATTCAAATCACCGGCTAACAGTTTACTTTAAAATATAGTAAACACTATATAGGATTTCAACAAATCCTGACAGTAAACAGAAATTGGTAAGTTGAGACTAGGCAACAAATAAATCATGCTATTATCGTTCCACTTTCCCCCTTGCGAGAACGAAATCTGCCGCTTTTGGGGTGCACCCGTAGGCCATCGCCCCTCACGGCTATCTCAAATCTATGGCCATAATCTATAATGGTCCTCGGGTCAACTTGCCAAGTAACCTCGAGACCGCTGATGACTTGGCGGGTCCATCAGCCCTGTGACGCCTTGGGGTGCACTCATTGGTCCATGGACCGAGCCACCGCCCCAGGCAGGTCACGGAATAGTAATGCATGAACTAGAGGCCTAACGTCTCAAAATCAATTATATCTCATGAAAAACCTTTAAGGAATCATTTCATAATGTCATCGTTTTCTTTCCAAAAAGGTTATGAAAACAGCCCACAATCTCACTGAATTCCGTGTGAGAAAGGCAAGGGTTAAACTGACTAGCCATGGCTAGTTCGCCCATGGTCAACTCACCCATTGGTCAACTCGCCCAAAAACATAATGAAAACAATTCATTTTTCGTTAAGAAAATTTGGAAAAAACGAAACCTGTTCGCCATGGTTGACTCGCCCAATATGGCTCGCCCATGACAGTTCGCCCAACGCGGAGAACATGTGTTCGCCCGCCCTCTATGCTTTCAAAATCCGAAAGCATACTGGCTCGCCCTCAGTGGCTCGCCCCGTATTCTATTCGACAGACGGTGATTTCGTATTCGCCCGCCACTTAGCTTTTCAAAACAAAACTATCTCGTTGACTACGGTTCGCCCGCCTTCAATTAAAAACAAAGGGCCGCTCGCCCAAAATATTAAAACCAGTTCGCCCGCCCTTAAACTAGAGACGGTTGTACAAAAATAATAAAAAGGCTTGGCTCGCCCGCCAACACCAATTCGCCTATCATAAAATACAAGGACTCGCCCGCCCTGTATCAGTTCACCCAAAACAACATAGGGGTCGACCTTTAGCTCGCCCATATCAAAATAATTATCAAAATAACTTTTCTCAAACAATGCATGTCAGAAAACAAAACGTTTAACTTTATGTTTTCATAAAACTTACTCCACAAGACATGCATTACTTCACACATATCTCCCTTACCTGTTAGAAACGAAGCCTTGCTTCGCCCTGCTCTCTGTTCGCCCATAGCCATTCCCATTTATCGGTTACAAATTATATAAATTCCATTAATATTTTCTTTATAAATATTTTTCCATTACTTGGGCGAATTGAAATAAATCAAATGACTAATCGCCCAAATAGAGCTCTACTAGTTCGCCCAGATGAGCTCGCCATTCACCATATGGCTACCACGTGGCATATCGCCCGCCATAACACACCGTGGTTTTGTGAGTTCGCCCAACATTCAACTCACGAGGCCTACATTGGCTTAATTGTGGGAGTTCGCTCACAAACCTATTCGCCCAACGCCTCTGCATTTGAGCTCGCCTTTGAATTCATTTCACTAGAATTGGGCATTCTCGACCCTTGAACACAGCTTTACCTTGGCGAGCTCCTTATTATCTACTCGCCTCATTGGCGATTACTAAATTTCAAAATGGGCGATCACTGTAGTCGCCATTGTCGTCACTTATTCCATTATTTTCCTTGTTTTCATGCTCTCTAAGGATCTAACTAAAATAAGATTGTGTTCTATGTTGTAAACATATAAGTCTACCCTTGAATATCAAGAACACCACAAAAGTATGAAACTCACCTCAATCAACTGCACTTCCAGAACAGATTGCTTTCCATCTCATGTTGGCCTCCTTTGCTTATTCTTTTAGCTCAACCAACTAAGAAGGAAAGGTTTGCAAGCTGTTTTGCTTGTTTAGCCAGCTTAAGGGTGAAGCCTATTAGATCAACCATAGCAAGATCACCCATAGCAGAGAAATGGAAGAAGCAGAGAAATAGTTTTTGTGAAGAAGCTGAAATTGGCTAACTCGTTTTTCCTCAATTGTCTCTGCTTATATAGCCATGCTCAGCCAATCAATAGCCACCACCTGCCTCTTATCCTGTTTCTTCATCATTTCTAACGTCTATCATGCATTTAATGCATAAAGAAAATCTGCACTTACAAAGGGCGAGAAAGTCTTCCTTTCACACTCTTTTTCTTCTGCTGCAGACTTTGTTTACTTCCTCAACCAATAAGGCTGGCGCCTTTATTGACTTTAGCATTCTATCAATAAATTGTCTTCGACCGTATATCTCACAAAGTCAATCTTGGCTGCTAATGTTTCTGAAGCCAATTTCCTTGTCCACACATGCTGATTCCCGGTCTTCACCTCGTCTATTCGCCACACTAGACCAGTTCGCCAGCCATTCAGTTGCCAGCTTATTACTCTACTCGCCCACTTGCAATTATATGGGAAATCAATAGTCTTCGCCACGTTGAGCGATCATCCAAAGAAACTAAATTGACGAACACATTAGTCAATAAGATACATATTCCTACTCGCCCTCAACAACTGGCCACAAGACTTTATTTTACTCGCCCTTTGGCGAACTGTACCATATGCTTGCCCATAATCACCATTGGGCGATCACTGTTCTCGCCACACACGGCCATTACCATACAAATCAACTTGGCGAAGTCAACAATTCATCTAACCAAAAAGACAAAATCAGCTTGCCATCATCAACTCGCCACCATCAACTCGCCACAGTTATTCCTTGGGCGATCAGGCAGCTCGTCACATTGGGCGATCACCTACTATAGCTCAACTCGCCCGCCGTGCCACATATTGGCGAACTCACCAGTTCGCCCGTACAGCTAACCACCCTCCGTTGGCGATTAGCCGGCTCGCTCATTGGCAAACTCATCCATTTAGTACTCGCCCGTCGAGGATTTCATCGAAATTGCTTTCTTTCACAACTCAAGTTAAGGAACTTTTCATCCGAGGGGATATCAATATTCAATATTTATTTAATTTTCATTATTAATTTTATGAAATTAGACTCTACAATAGTGTAAAATCAGGTCTTACATTTTCTCCCCACCTTAAGAAATTTGGTCCTCCAAATTTCAACCAAACCTGTCAGTGAAAAAACTTTGGATACTTCTTATGCATAAGGCTTTTAAATTTTCAAGTTGCTTTATTCTTAATATTATACCATCAAAGCACCTTAGCCATAACATGATCTTAGGTCACAGTACTTTATCACTGCAATTTATCTTTCCTATCCAGAATCCGTACCAATTTTTCAACGTAATTCATGTCCTCTCTAATCTCTAGGACTCATCTCGAATCACGTGAGAAGGATATGGATAGTACTTTCTCATTATTGAAACATGGAACACATTGTGCACTTCTGACAACATGAGAGGTAGTGCACATCTTTCACATGATCTAAGATCTTCAACGATCCAATGCATCGGGAACTCAATTTCCCTCTCACTATGCATTCCAATGGTGAGACCTTAATATACATAATCTCTTGTATATCTCAAGAAGTCTGTTCGACCAAGTCGAAAATAATTTTCGGTCTCCCATTTTCTCATGCTATCGTGGATTATATTGTCGGCTAAATAATTTCTTCCAAATGTTATGCCTATTCTCTCTTGTGGCCCTTTTTATCAACAACTCAACCAGGGTAGAGGATTATCCCAGGAGTCTATAAAATCAATCGCACACGCTCACACCATATCCTCGAGCGTCCATCTCATATGCTAGGACTGTCTCTCAGTCTGCGGATAAACTGCGGTGCGAAACTCAATCGGGATCCCATAGCTTCCCTTAATCTCTCTCAACATTGAGATATGAAGCGGGACTCCCTATCAACAATAATGCTCACTGGAATATTGTAAACCTCACCATTTCCCTGACTTATTACCCGGCCAAGGCATTAATTAGCTCAACAAATTCCATAATCAAGGAATGAGCAGACTTACTCAATATATCCACAACTATCCAGATAGCATTTTACTCTTTTCAAATTTTCACCGAGTATCTCCTTATATTCCTCATTGTCTCTAAGAGTACTGCCCGTCTCTTTAGGCCATCAATAATCATCCCTTTGGCGCTCTTCCGCGCTTTAGGATTATTCTCTCAAGTGCGTTGGCGACTACCTAGTTTGCCCACATCTCACAACATGTTACCCGGTGTTGAGCGATCACCCCACTCGTGGGTCGCCCATCCCGAATTTTCTCAAAATCTTAAAGAATCTCGGACGTCTTTTCTCAAAACCAATTTACACTCCCTCAAGTCTTTTATCATCCTTGAGAGTTAGTAACTTTTCACTTCTCTTTATACAGTATCTCATTCATACTATTTATCACTTATCGTCTCATTCAGTGCTAGTCGATTATAATCTGGTGACTATCATGTAGATAATTTTAATCATTCATATGTAATTGTCCCAGTAGTCTCTAAAATACCATGCACTCGCTCTCAATATATCCCGGAGCGTCCCCACAATGCGCTCGGATATCTATTTCGATCTGAGGCGATGCTAACAGTAAAAATTTTGGAATCCCAAAGCCTCTTGCTATTCTCTCAAAGCATACGGCGAATCAGGGATCCCTATCACAAGTACCCACTCACTGGAACTTCACATACATCCTCTCTATTTCACCAATATATATCAACTAAGGCACTTATTACATCCCGAAACCTGATGATGAAAAAGTGAAATAATTTAATTACTCAATCCACAATCACTTCTATAACATCATGGCTCTTTCGGATTTTTCACCACCTCACAGTGATTATTCCATGATTAATCTAGGACTGCTTTTCTTTTGCAGACCTTAATATTAGCCACCGATTACGTCTCAGGTAATCATTTTCCCCTCGATAACTTCTCTTACATCAAGTTATCATTTTGTCTCTTATTCTCCTAGTACATGTAATGTCACTACTTGGAGAATATGCTTTTCCTGACATCTATTTCTAAAATTTAAATTTATTATAATTCAGATTTCATCACCACAATTCTTTTCCCACTTAATATAGTACTTTACTGTTATAATCTCGTAACCATTTCGAATACTTTATTCATACATACCCATTCACTTCTACTTCCTCCCAATTAAGCATTGAATCAATAAGGTAGCAAATTCCACAAACTCTTCAACAATTCATTCGTGCTATACGATTAAAACTCATAACTTTTATACCCCAATAAGCACACTTTAACCTCACTTAAGTAGTAAAATCTTTTACTCAGACAATTTTAATGTCTGCTTCATCAATTGAGACCTCACGTCTCTAATATACATATATATATATATATATATATCAATATACATATTTATTCTCTTTAAAATCATCCTAGTTGGCTCTAGGCACACAAATAGGAAGGATACTACAGTCGGCTAGGGATCCAGATAGAATATGATAGGTATTTTAGAATACCATACTTGTTCCGGAACCTAGAAGCAACTGTAGAGAGTATTAATCTCAATGTTTTCAAAACGATAAAATTTTTCGTTTTCACCACTTATAACAACTAGTTTAATTCTTTACTCATCAATCTCTCGAGTAATTTCTCAAGCTCTACTGATTCACTGGTAAGAGCTTACAACAATTTTTATTTCAATTCACCAACCTCTAAACTTGTCAACTAAATCTCGATGCCAACTTTATAATTTGACAACTACGAGACTTTCATCTTCTTGGCGATTACAGCTATTGTTCTGTTCGCCACATTGCTTTGACTCATGTCATATTGTTGATCAGATTACTCACCATACTCTTTGGACGATCAGGATTCTCGCTCACTTTAGTAATTCATGTTATATTGGCGAACTCATTTAAGTCCTCGCCATCATCTAACTCGCCCACATCATTGGCGATCATGCATTTACACGCCCATTGGCGAGCTATCCCAATATAGTTCTCGCCCATCGAGTATTTCTCATAAATCTCATAATATCATGGTTCTATGGATATCGTAACGGACCAGCCCAACCGGTCATGGCAATCCCCTTTTTGGGCCCATCGACAACGATTGCTATGACATCGCTACTCATCCATACTGTCCTCTTTGGCGATCACCTCGATGCCCGGTTCATCCAACCGTGCTCGAGTTTGCCCATCTCAAAGTTTTCTTTCTCATCCACAAACTCAAACACTTGACTTCCTCAAATGTCAAGTCACTACTAATATCCATTCTCCTAAAACATAAGGAGTATATATATATAATCAGTATTATCATCGATTTTAGATCATTTCTCACACAATTCACCTTTAAATTCATACCCCAAAATCCACAACAGGGTTGACTATCTCGCGACCTCTCATAGCTTGTACTCTGGGTCGCCTTACTTATCAATAT
This sequence comes from Heritiera fomes, assembly GCA_032173925.1. Classification (NCBI taxonomy): domain Eukaryota; kingdom Viridiplantae; phylum Streptophyta; class Magnoliopsida; order Malvales; family Malvaceae; genus Heritiera; species Heritiera fomes. Next base: position 44,131,306 of record JAPDPM010000004.1, read on the forward strand.
ATCAGTGGGGTCCACAGTAAAGATCATCCTTTACACCACCACATATTATTTCACCATCACGTTGTATTTTAAATCCATTCAATCACTTATGACTTCGAAAGAAAACATATCAATATAGGGGTATATTTATAAATTCCCCTTTAATTTTCTCTCTCATCAGTATAATTCCAACACGCGATCTTAGAGCTTATATGTTAATATTATCCCTTTCTCATTTGAAGTTGTAGAAAGGTTTGAATTCCTTATTTATTCCGTTTATTCCGAAGATTTTCTAGGTACTACTTGATATATGTTTTCTTGGATTTGGTTGAGTTGAGATGCAGTCATGTCTTGATGGATTGGAAGGTTTTGATGTGTTCATGTTTCTGTTATGATACAGGCTTAGATGATGATGTCCCTAAGGTTTGGTGTTGGATGTTGTTTTTAAGTCTTCTTTGTTTCTTTCTTCATGCTAGAATTGTTTGGAATTTTTTTTATTTCTTATGTCACTCTTTTTTTTGGTACATGTGAGGCAGTAACCTGCCTAGGTTAAACAGAAACGAAATAAACCAGCACCTACAATATCCTCATTTAACAAATTAACTAGATTACTTGGGGCCTGTGTTAAAACAACTCTATCAGCATAGTCATTGTGTGCTTCATTTGCCAGCTGATCTGCACACCTATTAGCTTCCCTAAGGACATGTCGAATGGAGCACTCCCAATCTCTCCCCAGCAAGCTTTTGCACGCTCGTATCACTTGGGATAGAGGGTCTCGATCTTGAGTAGGAAGAGTGAGTTTAGACACGACAAAAGTCGAGTCTGATTCAACTACAATTTTCTTCCATCCGGCCTCCCATGCCATCAACAGACCAAAGGATATGTAACATCCCGTTACCACATTTTTCATGTATTTCCATACAACTTTACCTGTTGGGCTGTCTGCGATGCCATTAACATTCAACAGTAACAGTGATAAATGATAAACATTTATCTATTAATTATGGAATATGAAATTTCTTTTCATTATTCCTTTCATCTGACATCCCCTATTAACTTTTATTTCACTAAGGTAGTACTGTATACATATGTCTGAAATGTAAAAGAGAAGAGACTGTACCTGTCACATTTAACGTGCCATGCCTCAGTGCTTTAAGCATAGCTATACCCATCTGAGAGCTAATTCTCTCAACTCCGTGTACTTCTTATCTGTGGAGTTAAAAACAAAGGGGTGAGCGATTCATACGCTCAGTAAAGGAAACATATGCTGCTTTAAATAAAGCAAAACTATATATCACAACTCATTTATTCTTTTCTTAACAATAACCCAGTAGAAAAGACAGTGGATACATAGTAAACACTATATATAGGATTTCAACAAATCCTTACAGTAAATAGAAATTGGTAAGTTGAGACTAGGCAACAAATAAATCATGCTATTATCGTTCCCCCTCCCCCTTGCGAGAACGAAATCTACCGCTTTTGGGGTGCACCCGTAGGCCATCGCCCCTCACGGCTATCTCAGATCTATGGCCATAATCTATAGTGGTCCTCGAGTCCACTTGCCAAGTGACCTCGAGACCGCTGATGACTTGGCGGGTCCATCAGCCCTGTGACGCCCTGAGGTGCACTCATAGGTCCACCGACCGAGCCACCGCCCCAGGCGGGTCACGCAATAGTAATGCATGAACTAGAGGCCTAACGTCTCAAAATCAAATTATATCTCATGAAAAACCTTTAAGGAATCATTTCATAATGTCATCGTTTTCTTTCCAAAAAGGTTTTAAAAATAGCTCGCAATCTCACTGAATTCCGTGTGAGAAAGGCACGGGTTAAACTGACTCGTCATGGCTAGTTCACCCATGGTCAACTCACCCATTGGTCAACTCGCCCAAAAACATAATGAAAACAATTCATTTTTCGTTGAGAAAACTTGGAAAAGCGAAACCTGTTCGCCATGGTCGACTCGCCCGATATGGCTCGACCATGACAGCTCGTCCAACGCGGAGAACCTGTGTTCGCCCGCCATCTTGCTTTTAAAACTTGAAAGCAAAACTGGCTCGCCCTCAGTGGCTCGCTCAGTAATCAACTCGCCAAAGGTTTCATATTTCTATTTTTTTGAATTATTAAAATAATTCATTTTCGTTTAGGAAATTACACTTTAAAACCGTTCGCCAGAGTCAGCTCGCCCTTCACGGCTCGCCCCTGACTAACTCGACAAGATGGTGAATTAGTATTCGCCCGCCACTTAGCTTTTCAAAACAGAACTGTCTCGTTGATAGCGGTTCGCCCGCCTTAAATTTAAAACAAAGGGCCGCTCGTCCAAACACATTAAAACGAGTTCGCCCGCCCTTAAAACTAGAAACGGGTGTATAAAAATTATAAAAGGGCTTGGCTCGCCCACCAATACCAATTCGCCCAACATAAAAATACAAGGGCTCGCCCCACATAAAAACACAAGAGCTCGCCCGCCATGTATCAGTTCAGCCAGAAAACAGCATAGGGGTCGGCTTTTAGCTCGCCCGAATCAAAATAATTATCAAATAACTTCCTCAAGCAATGCATGTCAGAAAACAAAACATTTAATTTAAAGTTTTCATAAAATTTACTCCACAAGACATGCATCACTTCACACACATCTCCCTTACCTGTTCCAACGAAGCCTTGCTTCGCCTTGCTCTTTGTTCGCCCATAGCCATTCCCAATTATCGGCTGCAAATTATATAAATTCCATTAATATTTTCTTTATATATATTTTTTCATTACTTGGGCGAAATTGAAATAAATCAAATGACTACTCGCCCAAATAGAGCTTCACTAGTTCGCCCAGACGAGCTCGCCATTCACCATATGGCTACCATGTGGCATATCGCCCGCCATTACTCACCGTAGGTTTGTGAGCTCGCCCAACATTCAACTCACGAGGCTTACATTGGCTTAATTGTGGGAGTTCGCCCACAATACCAATTTGCCCAATGCCTTATGCATTTGAGCTCGCCCATGAATTCACTTCACTAGAATTGGGAGATTTCGCCCATTAACACAGAATTTAGCTTGGCGAGTTCTTTATTATCCACTCGCCCTCATTGGCGATTTCTAATTTTCCTGATGGGCGATCACTATAGTTGCCATTCTCATCCCTTATTCCATTATTTTCCTTGTTTTCATATTCTTTAAGGATCTAACTAAAAACAAAACTGTATCTATGTTTATTACTTCATAAAACATAGAAATCTATCATTGAGCATCAAGAAATCCTCAGAAAATATGAAACTCACCTCAACCAACTGCACTTCCAGAACAGGTTGCTTTCCATCTCACGTTGACCTTCCTTTGCCTATTTTTTTAGCTCATCAAACTAAGGAGGGAAAAGGTTTGCAAGCTGGTTTACTTGCTTAGCCAGCTTAAGGGTGAAGCTGAGTAGATCAACCATAGCAGAAATGGAAGGAACAGAACCTTGCAGTTGCATAACCCTCGTAAGGAAAATGAAGTTTGCTAAACAGATTTGCCTCAAGTGTTTCTTCTTATATAACCCTGCTCAACCAATCAATAGCTACCGCCTGTCCCTTATCCTGTTTCTTTCATCATTCCTCACGTCTATCATGCATTTAATGCATGAAGAAAAATTGCACTTACATGGGCGAGAAAGTCTTCCTTCCACACACCTTTTTCTTCTGCTGCAAACTTTGCTTAATTCCTCAACCAATAAGGCTAATTCCCTTATTGACTTTAACTTTTCTTCATTTATTGTCCTCGACCGTATATCTCACAAAGTCAATCTTGGCTGCTAATTGTTTTGAAGCCATTTTCCTTTGTCCACACAAGCTGATTCCCGGTCTCCACCTCGTCTTGAGACCTCAGCTCGCCACACTACACCAGTTTGCCAGCCATTTAGTTGCCAGCTTTATCTTGGCAATTAAAAGAAATTCCTTTTTTTTCTTGACAATTACATTGAGACTTAGCGAATGGCAGTTGCCTTCTCGCCAACTAAGCTATCCTTTGCCCCTCTGTATGGCGATCACAAATTCTCGCCCTTTTGGGACCATCACCAGGTATGGCTCAACTCGCAAACCTTGTCCTGATTCACCTCACACGTTGGCGAACTCATCTGTTCTCCGGTACAACTAATCACCCTCCACTGGCGATCAGCCTTGCTCGCCCATTGGCGAGCTCATCCGTTTAGTACTCGCCCGTCAAGTATTTCACATAATTTATTCCGTTCATATCTCAAATAAAAGAGCTTTTCACCCTTTTGGAAATTAACATTCATTATTTATTTAATTTCCATTATCAATTTTATGAATTTAGACTCTACAGTAGTGTAGAATCGGATCTTACATTTTCTCCACACCTTAAGAAATTTGGTCCTCCAAATTTCAACCGGACCTTTCAGTGAAGAAACTCTGGATACTTCTTATGCATAAGGCTTTTAAATTTTCAAGTAGCCTTATCCTTAATATTATACCATCAAAGCACCTTAGCCATAACATGATCTTAGATCACAGCACTTTATCACTCCAATTTATCTTTCCTATCTAGAATACGTACCAATTTCTCAACATAATTCATGTCCTCTCTAATTTCTAGGACTCATTTCGAATCACGTGAGAAGGATATGGATAGTACTTTCTCATTATTGAAACATGGAACACATTGTGCACTCCTGACAACACGGGAGGTAGTGCACATCTTTCACATGATCTAAGATCTCCAACGATCCAATGCATCGGGAACTCAATTTCCCTCTCACTATGCATCCCAATGGTGAGACCTTAATATACATAACCTCTTGTATATCTCAAGAAGTCTGTTCGACCAAGTTGAAAATAATTTTCGGTTTCCCATTTTCTCATGCTATCGTGGATTATATCGTCTGCTAAATAATTTCTTCCAAATGTTATGCCTATACTCTCTTGTGGCCCTTATTATCAACAAACTCTGCCAGGGTAGAGGATTATCCCAGGAGCCTATAAAATCAATCGCACACGCTCACACCATATCCTCGAGCGTCCATCTCATACGCTCGGATTGTCTCTCAGTCTGCAGATAAACTGCGGTGCGAAACTCAATCGGGATCCCATAGCTTCCCGTAATCTCTCTCAACACTGAGATATGAAGCGGGACTCCCTATCAACAATAATGCTCACTGGAATACCGTAAACCTCACCATTTCCCTGACATATAATCCGGCCAAGGCATCAATCAGCTCAACAAATTCCAAAATCAAGGAATGAGCAGACTTACTAAATATATCCACAACCATCCAGATAGCATTTTACTCTTTTCAATTTTTCACTGAGTATAGGAAGTACCTCTAATATAGGTATTTTTCTTCCTTATCACTTCTTCAACTCTTATTTAATCTCGTCTCCAATATGAGACCACGAATATCTTTTTATATTCCTCATTGTCTCTAAGAGTACTGCCCGTCTCTTTAGGCTATCAATAATCATCCCTTTGGCGCTCTCCCGCGCTCTAGGATTATTCACTCAAGTTGGTTGGCGACCACCTAGTTCGCCCACATCTCACAACATATTATTCGATGTTGAGCGATCACCCCACTCGTGGGTCGCCCATCCCAAATTTTCTCAAAGTCCTGAAGAATCTCGACTTCTTCTCTCACACGCATTTTATACTCCTTGAAATCTTTTATCATCCTTGGGAGTTAGTAACTCATCTCATTCAGTGCTAGTCGATAATAATTTGGTGACTATCATGTATAAATTTTTAATTATTCGTATATAATTGTCCCAGTAGTCTATAAAATACCACGCACTCGCTCTTAATATATCCCGGAGCGTCCACACAATGCGCTCGGATATCTATATCAATCTGAGGCGGTGCTAACAGTAAAAATTTGGAATCCCAAAGCCTCTTGCTATTCTCTCAAAGCATACGGCAAATCAGAGATCCCTATCACAAGTACCCACTCACTGGAACTTCACATACATCTTCTCTGTTTCACCAATATATATCGACTAAGGCATTTATTACATCCTGAAACCTGATGATGAAGAAGTGAAATAATTTGGTTACTCAATCCATAATCACTTCTATAACATCATGGTTCTTTCGGATTCTTCACCACCTCACAGTGATTGTTTCATGATTAATCTAGGACTGCTTTTCTTTTGCAGACCTTAATATTAGCCACCGATTACGTCTCAGGTAATCATTTTCCCCTCGATCACTTCTCTTATCTTAAGTGATCATTCTATCTCTTATTCTCATAGTACATGTAATATTACTACTTGGAGAATATACTTTTCCTTACATCAATTTCTGAAATTTAAATTTATTATCATTCAGATTTCATCACCACTTTACTTATGCAATTTCACATTCCCAATATGTACATATATACACATATGTATATCCTTTTTCAGGATTTGCAGTACTTCTTGTATCTGCTCCTCTGAGTATGACAATTTTATCTTTTTAATTCTGGCTTGTCATTAATTCCAGCCATAACTACATAATGATCAGAGGATATCACATTTATTCGTATGCTTGGGAACTACCTCATAACTTGTGTTCCCTAGTCATCATATGACTTGTCTTCTCAAGACAATTTCATTCTTTTACATTCATCACCACAGTTGTTTTCCCACTTAATATAGTACTTTACTGTTACTATCTCGTAACCATTTCGAATACTATATTCATACATACCCATTCACTTCTACTTCCTTCCAATTAAGTATTGAATCAATAAGGTGGCAACTTCCACAAACTCTTCAACAATTCATTTGTGCTATACAGGTAAAACTCATAAATTTTATACCCCAATAAGCACACTTTAACCTCACTTAAGTAGTAAAGTCTTCTACTCAGACAATTTTAATGTCTGCTTAATCAGTTGAGACCTCACGTCTCTAATATATATATCAATTAGAAACCAATGGTCACTGACTTAACAATAAGGTTTTCTCCATACCTTATTCAATAATATTGTTGATATCAATATACATATTTATTCTTTTTAAAATCATCCTAGTTGGCTCTAAGCACACAAATAGGAAGGATACTACAGTCGGCTAGGGATCCAGATAGAATATGATAGGTATTTTAGAATACCATACTTGTTCCGGAACCTAGAAGCAACTGTAGAGAGTATTAATCTCATTGTTTTCAAAATGATAAAATTTTCGTTTTTCACGAGTTATAACAAACTAGTTTTATTCTTTACTCATCAATCTCTTGAGTAATTTCTCAAGCTCTACCGATTCACTGGTAAGAGCTTACAACAATTTCTATTTCAATTTACCAACCTCTAAGCTTGTCAACTAAATCTCGATGCCAACTTTATCATTTGGTAATTACGAGACATTTCATTTTCTTGGCGATTACAGCTTTTGTTCTGTTCGCCACATTGCTTTGACTCATGTCATATTGTTGATCAGATTACTCACCATACTCTTTGGGCGATCAGGATTCTCGCCCACTTTAGTAATTCATGTTATATTGGCGGACTCATTTAAGTCCTCGCCATCATCTAACTCGCCCACATCATTGGCGATCATGCATTTGCACGTCCATTGGCGAGCTATCCCAATGTAATTCTCGCCCATCGAGTATTTCTCATAAATCTCATAATATCACGGTTCTATGAATATCGTAGCGGACTAGCCCAACCGGCCATGGCAATCCCTTTTTTTTTGGGCCCATCGACAACGATTGCTGTGACATCGCTACTCATCTATACTGTCCTCTTTGGCGATCACCTCGATGCCCGGTCCTTCCAACCGTGCTCGAGTTCGCCCATTTCAAAGTTTTCTCTCTCATCCACAGACTCAAACACTTGACTTCCTCAAATGTCAAGTTACATCCATTCTCCTAAAACATAAGTAGTATATATAACCAGTTTACATCATTTCTCACACAATTCACTTTAAATTCAAACCCCAGAATCCACAACAGGGATGACTATCTCGCGACCTCTCATAGCTTGTACTCTGGGTCGCCTTACTTATCAATATATCAGTGGGGTCCACAGTAAAGATCATCCTTTACTCCACCACAGACTATTTCACCATCAATTTGTATTTTGAATCCATTCAATCACTTATAACTTTGAAAGAAAACATGTCAATATAGGGGTATATTCATAAATTCCCCTTTAATTTTCTCTCTTATCAATATAACTCCAAACACGCGATCTTAGGGCTTATATGCTAATATTATTATTATTATTATTATTATTATTATTATTATTATTATTATTATTATTATTATTATCATCATTTTTAGGTTCTTAGTTCGATATGAACAGAGAAGTCCTGGTGGGGCTCTCACCGAGTTCGTCACTGTACCTTATCAAATAGACCCAACATTATGATGATAAGATCGCCTATCTTATGCAAGATTTTCGGATTACTATCTCTATTTGTAACCCATAATTAGTCAACTTTCACCATATTCCACCACTTAACTCATTTCACAGTCATTTGACTCCTCTATACATTCAGACTATACAGTACTACAGTGGATGTTAACCTTTCTCAACACTTCCCATGTTAAAGGCATCAACAGACATCAGACCAACCCAAGCTTTGATACCATTAAATCTGTAACATCCCGTTACCACATTTTTCATGTATTTCCATACAACTTTACCTGTTGGGCTGTCTGCGATGCCATTAACATTCAACAGTAACAGTGATAAATGATAAACATTTATCTATTAATTATGGAATATGAAATTTCTTTTCATTATTCCTTTCATCTGGCATCCCCTATTAACTTTTATTTCACTAAGGTAGTACTGTATACATATGTCTGAAATGTAAAAGAGAAGAGACTGTACCTGTCACATTTAACGTGCCATGCCTCAGTGCTTTAAGCATAGCTATACCCATCTGAGAGCTAATTCTCTCAACTCCGTGTACTTCTTATCTGTGGAGTTAAAAACAAAGGGGTGAGCGATTCATACTCTCAGTAAAGGAAATATATGCTGCTTTAAATAAAGCAAAACTATATATCACAACTCATTTATTCTTTTCTTAACAATAACCCAGTAGAAAAGACAGTGGATACATAGTAAACACTATATATAGGATTTCAACAAATCCTTACAGTAAATAGAAATTGGTAAGTTGAGACTAGGCAACAAATAAATCATGCTATTATCGTTCCCCCTCCCCCTTGCGAGAACGAAATCTGCCGCTTTTGGGGTGCACCCGTAGGCCATCGCCCCTCACGGCTATCTCAGATATATGGCCATAATCTATAGTGGTCCTCGGGTCCACTTGCCAAGTGACCTCGAGACCGCTGATGACTTGGCGGGTCCATCAGCCCTATGACACCCTGAGGTGCACTCATTGGTCCATCGACCGAGCCACCGCCCCAAGCGGGTCACGCAATAGTAATGCATGAACTAGAGGCCTAACGTCTCAAAATCAAATTATATCTCATGAAAAACCTTTAAGGAATCATTTCATAATGTCATCGTTTTCTTTCCAAAAAGGTTTTAAAAACAGCTCGCAATCTCACTGAATTCCGTGTGAGAAAGGCACGGGTTAAACTAACTCGCCATGGCTAGTTCGCCCATGGTCAACTCACCCATTGGTCAACTCGCCCAAAAACATAATGAAAACAATTCATTTTTCGTTGAGAAAATTTGGAAAAGCGAAACCTGTTCGCCATGGTCGACTCGCCCGATATGGCTCGACCATGACAGCTCGCCCAACGCGGAGAACCTGTGTTCGCCCGCCATCTTGCTTTTAAAACCTGAAAGCAAAACTGGCTCGCCCTCAGTGGCTCGCCCAGTAATCAACTCGCCAAAGGTTTCATATTTCTATTTTTTTGAATTATTAAAATAATTCATTTTCATTTAGGAAATTACACTTTAAAACCGTTCGCCAGAGTCAGCTCGCCCTTCACGGCTCGCCTCTGACTAACTCGACAAGACGGTGAATTAGTATTCGCCCGCCACTTAGCTTTTCAAAAAAGAACTGTCTCGTTGATAGCGGTTCGCCCGCCTTAAATTTAAAACAAAGGGCCGCTCGCCCAAACGCATTAAAACGAGTTCGCCCGCCCTTAAAACTAGAAACGGGTGTATAAAAATTATAAAAGGGCTTGGCTCGCCCGCCAATACCAATTTGCCCAACATAAAAATACAAGGGCTCGCCCCACATAAAAACACAAGAGCTCGCCCGCCATGTATCAGTTCAGCTAGAAAACAGCATAGGGGTCGGCTTTTAGCTTGCCCGAATCAAAATAATTATCAAATAACTTCCTCAAACAATGCATGTCAGAAAACAAAACATTTAACTTAAAGTTTTCATAAAATTTACTCCACAGGACATGCATCACTTCACACACATCTCCCTTACCTGTTCCAACGAAGCCTTGCTTCGCCTTGCTCTCTGTTCGCCCATAGCCATTCCCAATTATCGACTGCAAATTATATAAATTCCATTAATATTTTCTTTATATATATTTTTCCATTACTTGGGCGAAATTGAAATAAATCAAATGACTACTCGCCCAAATAGAGCTTCACTAGTTCGCCCAGACGAGCTCGCCATTCACCATATGGCTACCACGTGGCATATCGCCCGCCATTACTCACCGTAGGTTTGTGAGCTCGCCCAACATTCAACTCACGAGGCCTACATTGGCTTAATTGTGGGAGTTCGCCCACAATACCAATTCGCCCAATGCCTTATGCATTTGAGCTCGCCCATGAATTCACTTCACTAGAATTGGGCGATTTCGCCCATTAACACAGAATTTAGCTTGGTGAGTTCTTTATTATCCACTCGCCCTCATTGGTGATTTCTAATTTTCCTGATGGGCGATCACTATAGTTGCTATTCTCATCCCTTATTCCATTATTTTCCTTGTTTTCATATTCTCTAAGGATCTAACTAAAAACAAAACTGTATCTATGTTTATTACTTCATAAAACATAGAAATCTATCATTGAGCATCAAGAAATCCTCAGAAAATATGAAACTCACCTCAACCAACTGCACTTCCAGAACAGGTTGCTTTCCATCTCACGTTGACCTTCCTTTGCCTATTTTTTTAGCTCATCAAACTAAGGAGGGAAAAGGTTTGCAAGCTGGTTTACTTGTTTAGCCAGCTTAAGGGTGAAGCTTAGTAGATCAACCATAGCAGAAATGGAAGGAACAGAACCTTGCAGTTGCATAACCCTCGTAAGGAAAATGAAGTTTGCTAAACAGATTTGCCTCAAGTGTTTCTTCTTATATAACCCTGCTCAACCAATCAATAGCTACCGCCTGTCCCTTATCCTGTTTCTTTCATCATTCCTCACATCTATCATGCATTTAATGCATGAAGAAAAATTGCACTTACATGGGCGAGAAAGTCTTCCTTCCACACACCTTTTTCTTCTGCTGCAGACTTTGCTTAATTCCTCAACCAATAAGGCTAATTCCCTTATTGACTTTAACTTTTCTTCATTTATTGTCTTCGACCGTATATCTCACAAAGTCAATCTTGGCTGCTAATTGTTTTGAAGCCATTTTCCTTTGTCCACACAAGCTGATTCCCGGTCTCCACCTCGTCTTGAGACCTCAGCTCGCCACACTACACCAGTTTGCCAGCCATTCAGTTGCCAGCTTTATCTTGGCAATTAAAAGAAATTCTTTTTTTTTCTTGACAATTACATTGAGACTTAGTGAATGGCAGTTGCCTTCTCGCCAACTAAGCTATCCTTTGCCCCTCTGTATGGCGATCACAAATTCTCGCCCTTTTGGGGCCATCACCAGGTATGGCTCAACTCGCAAACCTTGTCCTGATTCACCTCACACGTTGGCGAACTCATCTGTTCTCCGGTACAACTAATCACCCTCCACTGGCGATCAGCCTTGCTCGCCCATTGGCGAGCTCATCCATTTAGTACTCGCCCGTCAAGTATTTCACATAATTTATTCCGTTCATATCTCAAATAAAAGAGCTTTTCACCCTTTTGGAAATTAACATTCATTATTTATTTAATTTCCATTATCAATTTTATGAATTTAGACTCTACAGTAGTGTAGAATCGAATCTTACAGTATATAGCATAAAGCTAAGCTCGGGGAATGGATCCCCACCCAAGTTTTCTTCTAAATCCACAAACCCATTCTTCCTGCGTGTCTTATATCACTCTTTATTTGCGCACTTTTTGGTAGTCTAATATTTTATGGTTGCTGTTTTCTGTCATAAGATAGGGTTTTTTTTTTCAATTTCTTATTTGTATTGGGACCCTATTATGCTAGGATTTATCAAGTGTAACCCTCATTATCAATGAAATTATCTTGGCTAAGCAAAATACATATATCATATGTATACTTTTATTTTCATACGTTTATGTTACTTTTAATATATTTTATGTCTATCGGTACTAATTGACACTTATCATTATAAGTTTTTATATTAATCTTCCATGGAATTTTCCGTTTAAATCAAATCACATGAATTTAAGTATATAACGTTTTTACGATTTAAGGATGTTGGCTGCTTGTTTGTCATATCAATCGTTTGATAATTTTGATAACATTACTCACCTTTTCAAAAAATCTTGTATGTTGTCATTGTTTTCAATAAATGTGAATTAGACTTGTTTTTATCTTTTGAAACGTAGTTCGAACGCTATTTCATTAATTTCTTATCAAATCTTCAAAGTCCTTCCTTTTGGAATATCCAAGCGCTCACCTAATATGCTTGCACTTTTTCGTTAGTCCATCTTTCCTTGTCAGGTCTCTTTAGTGCTAGACTTATCCCACAAGTCAAGCGCAAACTATATTAAGGTCTCAATATGAATTTATAAATTTGAATTTAGTTCTATCCAAAATATGTTTTAGTATTAAATAATTAATTTTTATTTATTTTTAATTCAAAAATATTAATATAAAAATAATTTTTAATATTTTATAATATATTTAAATAAAATGAATTTAAATAAAATTTCAAGAATGAGTCAGATTATACTTTTAAAAATCAATCCAAAATATCAACTGGACCTTACTCGAATTGATTCTTAGTATTTCTTAAGAGAATATCCATGGATTGCATAGATAAAAATGTAATGCTTCTACTAGGAAAGGCACCCATCTAATTGGTAAATTATTTTATGTACGTCTACCTCCTTATCTTATCAAGTATTCCTTAGCCAATAAACATAATCCACTGCTTTTGCAAGGAAATGCACCCACACGTTTGCTTATCCATTTTATTTTCTTATAGTCTCTCTCATATTCCTTTATGATTTTTTTTATAAAGAACTAGATTATATTGTGAAAATGTACGTCAACATGATTTTTTTCGTTACAAGAAAAAAAATTAATGACTTACTTGGATTTGAATTTAAGACTTACAATATGTTACAATTTTTCCTTAATCATTCTATTAAGAAATGTTTACAAATATGATTTTGACAATTATTAGTTAAATAGTCATGTTTTTATTTCTAAAAAGTGAAAATTTTAGAATTTTAAATTTGAATATCAGCATTTCTATTTTTTTTTCTAGATCAAAAGATTTTAAATGGAAAAAATATAGATATGTACTAAGCTCTCACCTAGAGGTGGCAAAAACTGGCCCGAACTCGAAAACTTGCCTGAAACCGAACTGGAACCAACCCGAATTGACCAAAAAAGTCAAAGGCCCGTAACCAAAAAAGCTCGAAACTGAAAAAACCCGAAACCGAAAAAGCCTGAAACCGAAAAAAATTCGAACCTGACACAACCCGAGCCCGATATGAACCGAGACCGAGACTGTGATAACCAGAAATTTTTCTATTTTTGGTATTAAATTACTTGGGAATTTAATTTTTATGCAAATAAATAAACGAAAGTAAATAAATAAGTTTATTTGCGAGATGGAAAAATTGTTGGAATTCCCAAAACTGATGAAGTGATAAAGTTGAAGAAATTATTTTGAATAATTTTTGGATATTAAGAGATCCAAATATTAAAGAAATGAAAGTGAGTATATTTATTTTGGATATTAAGGAATCCAAAATTTAAGAAATAGAAATGTGTATATATATATTATTATTAATTAATAATTATATTTATAAATATTTATTTATAAATATAATTAAAAAAAACAAAGGAAAGAAAACGGGCGGGAATCGGGATACCCGATTCCCTCCCATTTCCTCCTTTGTTTACAACAGAGGAGAGATTTTCAAAGAAAATGCCGACCCCGTCGACTGGCCAAGCGAGAGAAGAGTGAGGTGAGGTCGTCGCCAGCAAGGGAAGAAAGAGAGGAAAACTACCAGCGATGGAAAGAAGAGAAGAAATCAGAAAACAGAAGTAGAAAACCCAAGAGTAAAAGAAAAAGGGAAAAGGCGGTGTCGGCCGATCCGGGCACCGCCACACCTACCACGACGCCAGCGAAGGCGAACCAAAGGGAGAAGAGCCGCCGATGGTGGACGAGAAGGCGAAAAAGAGGGAGAAAAAGAGAAGGAGGAGGCCAAAACCTAAGCCTCTATATCCGACGTCATTGCGACGAGGGGGAGAAACGGAGGCCAGATTCGGCATCCCTACAACGTCGGCCAATTGTGGGAAGCATGAACCAGCGAAAATGGTGGCCGACGGTGGCCAAACTGGCAGGATGAGACCGAACGGGTTCAGAGCAGGAAAAAAAAAGAAAGAAAAGAAAAAGAAAAAGGGAAAATGAAACAAAAAGAAGAAAAGAAAAGAAAAAGGAAAAGGGGAAAAGGAAAAGGAAAAGGAAAAAGAAGGAAAAGGAAGAAGAAAAAGAAGAAGAAGAAGGAAAGAAGACGAGCTTGGGAAGTACCTTACCCTGTAACATCCCGTTACCACATTTTTCACGTATTTTCATACAACTTTACTAGTTGGGCTGTCTGCGATGCCAGTAACATTCTACCATGATAGTGATAAATAATAATATTTATTTATCAAATACAGAATATGAAATTTCTTTTCGTTATTCCTTACATCTAACATCCCCTATTCACCTTTATTTCATAAAGTAGTACTATATACATATGTCGGGAATGTAAAAGAGAAGAGACTGTACCTGTCAAGTTTAATACAACATGCCTCAGCGCTTTAAACGTAACTATACCCATCTGAGAGCTAATTCTCTCAACTCCGTGTACTTCTTATCTGTGGAGTTAAAACAAAAGGGTGAGCAATTCATACGCTCAGTAAAGGAAACATATGCTGTTTTATAAAATAAAGACTATATACCACCAATTATTTATTTTTCCTAAAATCATATCAAATAGGAAACAGTGGATATAGTAAGCAACACTCTCAACATACCATTCAAACCATGGGTTAAACAGTTTACTTTAAAATGTAGTAAACAGTAAATAGGATTTTATAAATCCTTTCAATAAACAGAAATCATATAATTGAGACTAGGCATCACCCTATAAATAAATCATGCTATCATCGTTCCCCCTCCCCCTTGCGAGAACGGAATATGCCGCTATTGTGGTGCACCCGTAGGCCATCGCCCCTCACGGCTATCTCAGATCTATGGCTATAATCTATAGGTGGTCCTCGGGTCCACTTGCCAGGTGACCTCGAGACCTGCTGATGACTTGGCGGGTCCATCAGCCTCATAACTAATAACGATGCGTGAAACTAGGGGCCTATAGTCTCAAAATCATTTTATATCTCATGAAAAACCTTTATGGAATTATCTCACTCATACTATCATTTTCTTAAAATGATTTGATTTTCCAAAAAGGTTTAGGCTTCTGTTTACAAAACACCTCGACAACCTTTCAAAAATATCAACCTTTAAAACCTGCTCGCTCATGGTCAGCTCGCCCATTATGGCTCGCCCATGGCAGCTCGCCCAATACGGAGAACTTATGTTTGCCCGCCTAACTTTGTTTTTAAAATCTGAAAGCAAAACTGGCTCGCCCTCAGTAGCTCGCCCATGACCAGTTCGCCCACCATGGCATTGCCATGGTCAGTTCGCCCAACTGCGACACTCCCATGGTCAACTCGCCCAATGGGGTACAACCATGGTCAACTCGCCCAATTTTATAAAAACATTCTAAAAGGGTTCGCCCATCTGCGGCTCGCCCTGATTTCTCATTTAAAATAGGGTCACTCGCCCAATTTGTCATAATAACAAGGGTCTTCGCCCAAAACAACATAAAATGAGTTCGCCCTTAATTGGCTCACCCGGATTTCATTAAACAGGGTCGCCCACCCCCAAAAACTAAAAGTTTAGTTCGCTCAAAATTTATAAAAGTTTGGCTCGCCTGCCAATACCAATTTGATTAGAAATATCATTAGGGCCTGCTCAGTAGCTCGCCCAATATAAGAAATAGAAGGGATCGCCCTCCCTAACCAGTTCAATCAACAATTATGAAAAAGGCGGCTTTGTAGCTCGCCCAAGATGAAGACACTTTATCAAACCAATGCATGTCAGAAAACAAAACATTTATCAATATTTTCATAATATTTTTACTCCACAGGACATGCATTTTACTTCACACACATCTCCCTTACCCGGTTCAACAAAGCTTTGCTTCCTTCTCGTCTTCCAAATCGCATTCACCGATTCTATAATTCCCGACTGCAAATAATTTATAAATTCTATTATCACTTGGCGAGATTAAGATAAAACAAATTACTACTCACCCAACAGAGCTCTAACCCGCTCGCCCGACCGAGCTCGCCATTAACCAAATGGCTTACGTGTGTGAGCTCGCCCGCCATTACTCGCCATACATTTATTAACTCGCTCAACATTCAACTCGCCAGGCCTACATTGGCATAAAATTATGGGAGTTCGCCCACATTTCTACTCGCCTAATGCCAATGCATTTGAGCTCGCCCATTAATTCACTTCACTAGAGTAGGGCGATCTCGCCCCTTTGAACACACTTTACCTTGGCGAGTTCTTTATTATCTACTCGCCCCACTGGCAATTACTAATTTTCATCATTGGCGATCACAATAGTCGCTATTCTCGTCACTTATTCCATTATTTTCCTTGTTTTCATATTCTCTAAGGATCTAACTAAAAACAAGACCGTATCTATGTTTATTACTTCATAAAACATAGAAATCTATCATTGAGCATCAAGAACACCTCAGAAATATGAAACTCACCTCAACCAACTGCACTTTCAGAACAGGTTGCTTTCCATCTCAGGTTGGCCTTCCTTTGCTTACTCCTTTAACTCATCAAACTAAGGAGGAAAGGTTTGCAAGCAGGTTTATATGTTTTAGCCAACTGAAAAGTGAAGCTCAGTAAATCAAGCATGATAGGAATGGAAGAAATAACATAAACTTGCAATTGCATAGCTCTTTCGTGAAGAAGATGAATTTTGCTAAGCCAATCTTCCTCAAATGTTTCTTCTTATATAGCCATGCCAATCCAATCAGAGCTCATCACTTGGCCTTATCCCATTTCCTTCATTTATTTCACGTCTTTCATGCATTTAATGCATGAAGAAAACTGCAGCACAAATGGCGTGAAAGTCTCTCTTCCACACTCCTTTTTCTGCTTCTATTGACTTTGTTTTGTTTCTCAACCAATAAGGATAAGTTCCTTACAAACTTCAACCTCTTCTCCATTAATTCTCTTCAACCGTGTGACTTATAAGTCAATTTTGGCTACCAAATGGTTTGATTCTCTTTTCGTTTTGTCCACACTGATTTCAGTTCCAGTTCGCCTATTCAATCTGCAATCTCAGCTCACCCATTCCATTTCAATTTCAGTTCACCAGCAATATTTGGTGATTTACTCGTCGATTTTCCTTCTCTTGGCAATCACATTGGCTTGACGAGTACTTATTGCCTTACTTTCCTGCAAGACTATCATTTGCCCTTCTATATGTTACTCGCCATACTCATCTCTTGGGCGATCACATGTTCTCGCCCATTCGGGCGATCACCTTACACACTAGCTGGCGAACCAACCTATTCGCCCAACAAACAATTTAATCAACTCGCCAACAGCACACTCGCCATCATCAATTGGTGATCACTTCTTACTCGCCCACTGGCGAGCTATTCGTACTCGACTCTAGTGTTTTTCACAAAAATTGATCTCTTCTCATTTTAAATTAAGAAGCTTTTCACTTAAGTGAAATCAATATTCATTATTTATTTAAATTCCATTTTCAATTTTATGGAAATTAGAGTCTACAGTAGTGTAGAATCGGATCTTACATACCCGAAATTTAATGTCGAATACGGGTAAGGAATTTAAAGATTTTATTATGTTCCATTTAAATTTATGGAATTGTTGGATGATTTTTCTAAATGAATATATGTGAATTGTTTAGATTTTGGCAGTATGGCAATGAGGCAAGTGGTGGATTTCGGCTAGGCTCGAAAACACGCTAAGCTTTGGCGAATAGGTAAGATATTTTTATAAAGCATTAGTAGCTTTATATTGTATGATTTGGAATTATGATTTTAATATGATGTATTGATGAATTGATGTTAAAAGGCTAAGATGACCCACAACTGATGGTGGGGGTCTTAGTAAAAGATAAATAATTGTGAGAATCAACGGCTGGACTATAAATTGTGTTTTCCTTAAAGGAGGTTTAGTGAAAATTAAGCTGTTATGCTGTCAAAATTCTTAGGAAAACGTTGAGGAAAAAGATTAAGTTTCTCATGTAAATGGAATCTTGGAAATAATTCTTGAAAAATTAAACATTGAAAGGACTTTGTGGTGTAGACACCTTATTTTGTCCGGGGTCTTGATTTGTATAAATAATTAATTGGGTTGAGTGACATTGTATTTTAATTTAACAATTTAGAATTAGGCTAGAATTAAATTAGAATTTTTAGATTTAGAATTAACATTAATTAGGAAATTAAAATTAAAATAGGATTTAGGAATTTAAAAAAAAAAGAGAGAGAAAAGATAAAAATAAATAAAAATAAAATTAATTTTAGGATTAGATAATTAGGATAATTAAATTTTTAGGATAATTATTTAGATTAATAGAGTTGGATTAGGATTAATATAGGAATTAAGTAGATAAAATATTAAAAAAAAGGGAGATAATTATTAGAATAAGTATAGTTGTATTAGGACTCTAACTAATTTGTGGCTATAAAAAGGATTAAAGCTCAGGGTTTAGGGGATAGACAATTATATACACAATCTGCACTCTTTTCTGCTTGCTTGGCCCCACCTCGCACACCACCTATCGCTGGCCTGTTTCATTTCACACCGATTCTACTTTTGCCTTTCATCATCATCATCGCTTCATCCCCAAAACTATTTTATACGTGCCGCTGCTGCACCACCTCTGTATCAATATCATCATCATAACGTGAGGCTGAGCTACAAGCCTTTTGGAACGTGAAACCAGGCACCACGCGTACCGCGCACCCGGTCCTTCATCACCCTCAGTTCTTACGGGCGGCTACAAATTCGTTGCTGTTCCTGCTTTGTCGCCTGTGTCATGCTTGCATTGGTTGTTGATTAGGTTCTATTCAGCCACCGTTACTAGGAGTCAGATCACTCTTGCACCTCATCGATTCGTCCCGCACCATTCTTTGCCGCATAAAGCAAGTGCCAGCCCTTTATCTATCACGTACATCGTCGACTGCACCAACAACCCACAGCCCATTTGCTCAGTATCATCCATGCTACAGCTCTAGCCTAAATAAAAGAACAAATCCTTGGACATTAAAGAGAAAAAAGTAAGAGGAGAACGTTAGCTTCATCAGGTTTGTTTTTTTTCTTGTTAATTTAACTGATAAATAGGTTAATATTTAATTAGAAAATGTACTATAACTTGATAATTAAGTATTACATAAATAATAACTTGGTACATATATTTTATAATTCCTTGCATGATAATTTATGAATGAAGCAGGATAGGATAACATGACTTAATTTTTTTTAATTAAATTAGCATGATCAACGATTTGGTAATTTGCATGTATGTATATAACGTGATTCATTTGCATGATAATAACATGGTTTAATAATAAAATTCAATCGATGATTTAGTGTTATAGTTAAATATGATTTATAGTTTGTTAAATGCAATAATTTCGCATGTTGTGTATATTTGTATGACTTAGTTTGTATGAATAATTTTATGTTGTATAGGATAGGTTTCAAGAACTTTTAGGAAATCAAATCCTTAAGAAAATATTATTAAAATTCAAAATACAAAAATATAAATTAAATAAAAGCGTAAAAAAAATTTTACAATAAAGGATAAATAAAAAGATGAGTTATTCCGACGATGGAATTCTAAAGGGACTATGCTTGAGTAGTACTTTTAGATATCCTGAGGTGAGGGGAGTCCTCTTAAGTCTCACCAGCTTGATGGAAGATTTAAGGGATATTTCCAATATTTAATAACTCACCATAAAAATAAAATAAAACTGAAAGTAATAAATCCAAACTAAATCATTAAAAGAATGAAATAAAAATAAGATAAATATATGATTAAAAAATTTAATAATGTTAAATAACTAAATGTGGATTAATCCGATGATGGAATTTAAAAGGGAATTGCGCTTGAGTAGTTTTCTTTAAAGTCTTAGGTGAGGAGATTTCTTTCAAGGTCTGACCAGCTTGATGGAAGGTCTAAAGGAAATTTTCAATATTAAATAATTCATATTTATAAAAAGTAAAATAAAAATAATTATAAGATTAAAAATAGAAAAACAATTAATAATTTTTATAAATTGGGATAGGAGTCAAAAATAAGTATTTCATAATATATTTAAATTATCCGACGACGGAGCCTCTTCAAGAAAGGCGATTGGTCCTACTTGAATACTCTTGAGGTGAGAGGAACTTTTAAGTTATCCAACCAGCTTGATGGAAGAGACTTAGAAGATTTTTCAATATTTAATCATATCGAAATTAAAGCAAATATATAGGCAAAATTAAGATAACTTTAGACTATTTGATACCATCTTAAGATGGGCGTTGTGGGGGTGCTAATCCTTCCCCACACGTAACCGTACTCCCGAACCTTAGAATCTTTGAACGTAGATCATGCCTTATCCTGAGACAAGAGTAGCTGACCAATCACACCTTAGGTTTGAATGGTTGGTGGCGACTCCTTGATATTAAGTCTAGCGGGTTAGGTCTTAGGACTTGACACGTTATGACAGTTTGGCGACTCCACTGGGGACTTTAGAGAGTCAGGCCAAAGATTAGTTTGAAGATTAGTCTAAGTTTGCCTAGAAGTATTTGGAAAATGTATAATAAAATGTTAATTCACTCCTTCAACACACACAACACTTGCATTTGCATAAGCCCTCAACCCGGGCTCTTCCTTTTTTAGGAGGAAGTAAAGTAACTACGCTTTCGTGAGGTAATAACCTCCACATAGGCTAGCGAAATACTCCCACTCAGATTGAACCTTTCCGTTTGTAACCTATAATGGGTGAGGATTGGGTGTCTTACTAGTCCTGTGTGGATGATAGTGAGGAACAATTTGGGAACCTTTAGACCTTGAATTATCCAAACCCAGCATGTAATGAAACATAAGGCTTAGCCTTAGGGTGGAACCATATTAGATTGGAGTGTAGACGCAAACCTAAGATAGGACACATGAAGGAATAAGTTTTACTTCCTCTTTTTTACATTGTTTTTACAAAAAAATAAAAAATATAGTTTTTTTTTCATTTTTAAAATAAAAAAACAAAAAAAAGAGTTTGTTTATATCATTAAGTCATACATAGTTGTGTTTGATTTTGCATCGCATAACAGCTCATTCACATAACTTTGCACTTGTCTTATCATGAGCATGAACATACTTTTGATTGTGAAGAGAGATTAGTAGACCTAAGTGCATTCCATCTGCATTCATTTTTTGTGCATAAACATATCACCACATGAAATATAATTTCAACTTAATTGTGGCACTTAAGGTATCAAAATTGCATCAGACATGGTGTTAACAGGTGAAGCTATTGAAAATGCCCTCAAGAGTGATAAGATTGAAGCGTCTATGAATGATAGCAAGAGAATGGGTTTTCAAAGAAGAAGGAAGAAGATGCACAAGCTGTCTCCAATAACTCACGTCGCTCCTATACCCCTTACCCACCTTCAGTGAATTACGCCTATTCCCCATCTTACCCACAAACTCATCCCCAAAACACATATCAACCTGTTTTCCCTTGACAAACTCCTACAGCCTCAACAAACCCCACTTTCCCACCTAATGACCAAAGGAACACCCGACTTAGCCGAAATGTTACCATAGACCCTATACCCATGACATATGCTGAGTTATTCCCAAAGTTGGTGGAAGGTCATCTTATTGCCCCTATTTATATAGAACCCTTGAAACCTCCTTACCCAAAGTGGTATGATCCTAATGCAAAGTGTGCCTATCATAATGACAATGTTGGACACTCTATTAAGAATTGTATGGGCTTGAAGAGGAAAGTACAAGCACTTGTCAATGCTGGAATTTTGAGTTTTGGAACAAAAAATGATCCAAATGTGAATGATAATCTTCTACCAGATCACACAAAGGGTAGCGGTTGATGCTATGGAAGAAACTGGATGATATTGATTGATTCATTAACTTGAAGATTATGGTTGTTTCTTTATTTCCAATTTCATTCATCTTAGGACATTTCAATTTCTTAGGTAATATAGGAGTGCCTAAGCCCAAAAGGTATTAAGAATTCTTTTATGTATTGGGCCAGTTTTCATTTGTTTTCATTTTCAATAAAGGATTAGTGTGATGCATATTTCTTAATTCCTCATTCAATCTTGTTCTTTAATGCCAAACACCAATACCCATATTCTCTACATTGTTACCAAGCTTAAAAGTATCCAAATAATGAACATGATAATGATGATGGCAATGAGTATAAAATTCAGTTCTGAAAGAGTTGCTTTAGTTGGTTGAATGGGTTTCCAATTTGCCAAGATTGTTCAAGCAAGAAGAGAATAGAAGATATTTGTCTAAAATCTTCACCTATAGAATGTTACGAGTAAAGGTGAATCTCTACATGAAATTCTAATGAGTTTGTCTTTGTTCAATAGATGACTTTTAATGAGAGTACTTGTAATGAGATGAGAAATGGCCTTCTTTCACTACCTTTCAAGTGTGAGTAAAATTATCCATTGATTACCCCTTTTGAGCCTATTATATTCTTTTTAATATAACCCACCAAGAATCACCCTCTACACTGGGGGGCAAAGAGAATGGAAAATGAAGGATTAGTGGGGCAAAGTGAAAAAAAAAACATTTTGTGGAAAAAAAAAGAACAAAAGAAAAAAGAATGAAGAAGGAAAGAGGGTTTGAATCAAGAAAGTGAAAACCCTAGTCACATTAAAATGAAAAAAGGAGAGAAAAAGCAAATGGGGCAAAAGGCCTAAATGATTCATGAAAAATGATTCTTGGTTTGATAAATCCTGAAACACTTATTTTGGGCCTATTTTATCCTTTCTTTCATAAACCCTCACCTGAGCCTATGTTACGTGCCTTAAAAGTCCATTTTGATCAAATATGAGTACTCTCATTGAAGAATCATGTGTTGAATAAAGGCATACTTACACTATGAGATGGTGATCCTTTAGATGGAATTAGAAGAAGCAGATCAAGATAAACAAAGAGATCTAGTCTAGATGGAAGTAATGGGATTCCAAAAATTGTCTTGAATCCATGAGAGCATTAAATTGTGTGAAGAAATATCTGCTGTTGGGGCGTGTATTAGAATCAAGAACAAACAAAAGAAATTTCACAAAAAAAAAGAGAAAAAGAAAGAAAAGGAAAAGGAAAAGAAAAAAAAGGAGATGAAAGGAGAACTCAAATCGAAAACCCAAAAAGGGCGGTTTGGATCAATGGAGTGCATCTAAGTTGAAAACCTGAAAAGGCGGTTTAGATACCAAAAAAGCTGGATGTCAACGATACTGAAGCAAGAAGATATTTTGATGAACTCAACATGATCAGACAAGATGGACTTTTGAAGAAAATTTTGTATTCATTGATCAAAATTGTTTGAATTGTTGTTATTTGGATATTATTACTTAATTCTGAAAGTTCTTGCTTTTCATTCAAGCCTACTTTCCTTTTATGCTTAGCAATTTCTTGGTAAATCTTTCCAAATGTGAATAATACCATTCCTTTTCTTTTCATCTATCATTTCTTTGTTATATCCTTACCTTGAGGGATTGAGAAATTGTATTGCATTGATTTTGAAATTAGAATGATAATGAATGTTTGCTTGGCAAAATATGTGAAAGACTCCTATATTATTTAGGAAAATGAAAGAAAAGGAAAATTGTGAATGAATGAAAATTGGAAATCAAGAAAAACCAATGAATAAGAAAGAATGAATGATGAGGTCTCAGTAAAGATTTTTAATGAGTAAATGAGTGACCAGATAGAGAGGAAAATAAAAAGAAGAATCAAGGGAGAAGATAAGATAAAGAGGGCATGAAGACAAGAGTTTCATTGGGCAAGAAAAACGGAAGAAGGAAAATGAGGAAAGAAATAAGAAATAGAAGGACAAGAGGACAGATGAAAAGAGAAGAATGCATGAGATGGATTGATAAAGAATAACCTTGTTGTTGCCACAATTGAGCTTGAAATGTTTTTCGAAAAAACATTGCATAGATAGAGTAGATTGCATCATAGAGATAAAACAGATTGCTTGAATGACATTGCATGGATAAAACAGACTGCATTACATGGATAGAATTGATTGCATCAATAACATTGCATGGATAGACTAGTTTGCATGAATGATATTGCTTGAATAAGATAGCTTACATGAATGACATTATATGGATAGAACAGGTTGCAATTGCATGGATAAGATAAATTTCCCAAGATTTCAAATTTTAACAAGACAAGAAATTTTAGAGGGGTTTCCTAAAATTTCAAAAAATAGACAAGATAGAAGTCTTGGAGGAGTTTCCCAAGATTTCAAATTTTGGACAAGAAAAAGAATTTTAGAGGGGTTTCCTAAAAATTCAAAATTTGACAAGAAAAGAAGTTTTGGAGGGGTTTCCCAAAATTTCAAAAAAGAGAAGAAAAAGAATTTTAGAGGGGTTTCCTAAGATTCAAAATTTGACAAGAAAAGAGATTTTAGAGAGGTTTCCTAAAATTTCAAGAAAAAAAGTTTTGGAGGAGTTTCCCAAAAATTTCAAAATTTGACAAGAAGAAAATTTTAGAGGGGTTTCCTAAAATTCAAAATTTGACAAGAAAATGAATTTTAGAGGGGTTTCCTAAAATTTCAAAAATTAGATAAGAGAAGTTTTGGAGGAGTTTCCCAAAATTTCAAATTTTGGACAAGAAAAGGAGTTTTAGAGGGGTTTCCTAAAATTCCAAATTTTGATAAGATAAGAATTTTAGAGGGGGTTTCCTAAAATTTCAAAATTAGAAAGGAATAGAAGTTTTGGAGGGGTTTCCCAAAATTTCAAAATTGGATAAGAAAAGGAATTTTAGAGGAGTTTCCTAAGATTCCAAATTTTTTGACAAGAAAAATTTTAGAGGGGTTTCCTAAAATTTTTTTTTCTTAAAAAAATCAACTTTTTTTTTTACAAGATTTTAAAGTTTGACTGCCTGCCTGTTTAGGAGGAGCTTTTGGACAAGATTTTAAAGTTTGACTGCCTGCCTGTTTAGGGGGAGCTTTTTAGACAAGATTTTAAAGTTTGACTGCCTTTCTGTTTAGAGGGAGCTTTTTGAAAAAAAAATTTAAAAAAAAAGAAAAAAAAGGAGAAGTCAGACAAAATATGTGTCTATGTCTTTGTGCAATTACTATTTCACAGCAAATGCACAAAGAGGGGCAGCTGTAAACACCTTATTTTGTCCGGGGTCTTGATTTGTATAAATAATTAATTGGGTTGAGTGACATTGTATTTTAATTTAACAATTTAGAATTAGGCTAGAATTAAATTAGAATTTTTAGATTTAGAATTAACATTAATTAGGAAATTAAAATTAAAATAGGATTTAGGAATTTAAAAAAAAAAGAGAGAGAGAAAAGATAAAAAGAAATAAAAATAAAATTAATTTTAGGATTAGATAATTAGGATAATTAAATTTTTAGGATAATTATTTAGATTAATAGAGTTGGATTAGGATTAATATAGGAATTAAGTAGATAAAATATTAAAAAAAAGGGAGATAATTATTAGAATAAGTATAGTTGTATTAGGACTCTAACTAATTTGTGGCTATAAAAAGGATTAAAGCTCAGGGTTTAGGGGATAGACAATTATATACACAATCTGCACTCTTTCCTGCTTGCTTGGCCCCACCTCGCACACCACCTATCGCTGGCCTGTTTCATTTCACACCGATTCTACTTTTGCCTTTCATCATCATCATCGCTTCATCCCCAAAACTATTTTATACGTGCCGCTGCTGCACCACCTCTGTATCAATATCATCATCATAACGTGAGGCTGAGCTACAAGCCTTTTGGAACGTGAAACCAGGCACCACGCGTACCGCACACCCAGTCCTTCATCACCCTCAGTTCTTACGAGCGGCTACAACTTCGTTGCTGTTCCTGCTTTGTCGCCTGTGTCATGCTTGCATTGGTTGTTGATTAGGTTCTATTCAGCCACCGTTACTAGGAGTCAGATCACTCTTGCACCTCATCGATTCGTCCCGCACCATTCTTTGCCGCATAAAGCAAGTGCCAGCCCTTTATCTATCACGTACATCGTCGACTGCACCAACAACCCACAGCCCATTTGCTCAGTATCATCCACGCTACAGCTCTAGCCTAGATAAAAGAACAAATCCTTGGACATTAAAGAGAAGAAAGTAAGAGGAGAACGTTAGCTTCATCAGGTTTGTTTTTTTTCTTGTTAATTTAACTGATAAATAGGTTAATATTTAATTAGAAAATGTACTATAACTTGATAATTAAGTATTACATAAATAATAACTTGGTACATATATTTTATAACTCCTTGCATGATAATTTATGAATGAAGCAGGATAGGATAACATGACTTAATTTTTTTTAATTAAATTAGCATGATCAATGATTTGGTAATTTGCATGTATGTATATAACGTGATTCATTTGCATGATAATAACATGGTTTAATAATAAAATTCAATCGATGATTTAGTGTTATAGTTAAATATGATTTATAGTTTGTTAAATGCAATAATTTCGCATGTTGTGTATATTTGTATGACTTAGTTTTTATGAATAATTTTATGTTGTATGGGATAGGTTTCAAGAACTTTTAGGAAATCAAATCCTTAAGAAAATATTATTAAAATTCAAAATACAAAAATATAAATTAAATAAAAGCGTAAAAAAAATTTTACAATAAAGGATAAATAAAAAGATGAGTTATTCCGACGATGAAATTCTAAAGGGACTATGCTTGAGTAGTACTTTTAGATATCCTGAGGTGAGGGGAGTCCTCTTAAGTCTCACCAGCTTGATGGAAGATTTAAGGGATATTTCCAATATTTAATAACTCACCATAAAAATAAAATAAAACTGAAAGTAATAAATCCAAATTAAATCATTAAAAGAATGAAATAAAAATAAGATAAATATATGATTAAAAAATTTAATAATGTTAAATAACTAAATGTGGATTAATCCGATGATGGAATTTAAAAGGGAATTGCGCTTGAGTAGTTTTCTTTAAAGTCTTAGGTGAGGAGATTTCTTTCAAGGTCTGACCAGCTTGATGGAAGGTCTAGAGGAAATTTTCAATATTAAATAATTCATATTTATAAAAAGTAAAATAAAAATAATTATAAGATTAAAAATAGAAAAACAATTAATAATTTTTATAAATTGGGATAGGAGTCAAAAATAAGTATTTCATAATATATTTAAATTATCCGACGACGGAGCCTCTTCAAGAAAGGCGATTGGTCCTACTTGAATACTCTTGAGGTGAGAGGAACTTTTAAGTTATCCAACCAGCTTGATGGAGGAGACTTAGAAGATTTTTCAATATTTAATCATATCGAAATTAAAGCAAATATATAGGCAAAATTAAGATAACTTTAGACTATTTGGTACCATCTTAAAATGGGCGTTGTGGGGGTGCTAATCCTTCCCCACACGTAACCGTACTCCCGAATCTTAGAATCTTTGAACGTAGACCATGCCTTATCCTGAGACAAGAGTAGGTGACCAATCACACCTTAGGTTTGAATGGTTGGTGGCGACTCCTTGATATTAAGTCTAGCGAGTTAGGTCTTAGGACTTGACACGTTATGACATGTGGTATTACCGGAAAAGTTTGATATTGAAATCGATGAGAAGATAGATCGTTGAACACGATAACGTGATGAATTTTATGGTTTAAACCTTATAGAATCGATAAATCAAATCATCTTAATATCACAAATGGTATCAAGTTGAGATTAATGTGGAATTATTTATTAGACGGATCACGGATAAAAGTGATGATGATTATATGATACAACTTAAAAAGAGAAAAATCGAAGCTGTAATTTAGATAGTCGAATGATAGAATTGCAGAATTATCAATCGAGTGATGATTATAGAATTGATAGATTCAAATAAATGGTCGTCAAACATGTGATTATACAGATTTGAGTATAATCTTGGAATAGGTCTCGAAAAATATTCTTTCACATCTAACTGACCTGGAGAAATTTGGAGTACCTGATGAATGGCCTGTCTTAGTGGTATGATTGAGATGATGATAATAAGAAAGTAGATTGTGAGGTTTTATGGACATTTGATGGAATACACGTCCACATAAAAATGAACTTGTACATATCGATATTAATAGATGTGAATTGAAATATTTGCAATAACATGAATAGTCGCAAGGCGACTTAAATGATTGAAAAACTATTGATAGTGGAAATTGGCAAATTTTCTTAAGTGGGTAAATTGCCAATCAAAAATTAAATCGATGACGCCTTTACAGATAATTTTGGCATGGCGATACATTATACAGGCCATATAAGAATTGAGTTGAGAATTGTGATATGATTTTGTGATAGTGAAGGAAATTGAACCTAAAGTCAGAAATTATGAACGTGTGTTAATAGATCAAACTATAGATGGATTTGATAAGTGACTATCGATCTTGTGGTTCTGTCATCCTTGATGTCAACTCTGAAATAGATATCGAATGATGCTATTGGTATTGCATAATTTCAGTACCTTGATGGCTATATAGAAAACATGGTATTTAAATACTCGTAGATACTAAGAGGATTCATACTAATGATGTAGTACTAGCATCGATAATGAAATATACGAATGATTGTTATAGTCGATAATTATCGAAAAGGATATTGAATACCGAATGGTTTGAATACCAAGTGATTTGATTATTGAATAATTTGAGTACTGAATAATTTGAATACCGAATGAAAGGAATATTAAATTATTTGAATACTGATTTACTGATTTGACAGAAAGAAAGTTTTGAAATCGAACGATTGATGGTGATAATTTAGATGAATTGCTTCACTGTATAAAGTGAAAATATTACTGAAGTTGCATATTGAAATAGTTTTATAGCATCGCCTTTAAGCATAACTTGCTACAACTTCAGTGTTATAATAACATTTATATGAATGCTATGAAGTATAGTTTAATTTTAAAAGAAAGTATATGGTATGTATATATATATATATATATATATATATATATATATTGATTTATGAAGCCTCTTAAAGAATTTTATCATATGTTTTATATGATTTTGACATGAAAAGTTAAAGATTTGAATGTTTTATAAGACTGTAGGCACCCTAAAAGAATTAAATTCAATAAAGCATAGTGGAAACCGCCTAATTAGAGCTTTGCTCATTAGACAGAGATGCTTGTCCGACAATAGTCGTGGACAGGTCTCAGTCACGCCTGATCAGTGGGGCTGAGAGAGATGAGGTCTATGGCATGATTTTCACTGCTAGCTACAGTGATTTAAGTCTTTATTGATAGAGTGATAGTATGACGTCCTCGTCACTAACCTAATAACAATTACTTCTACTTTAAACAACAATTAAATTGACTAGCTTATCCAATGTCAATCTTCCTTCTTTAAATGCTTTAGGCATTATTATCAAAGTATAACATCCATTTTCACATGCATAAATTTTTTTTCATTTATACACATGTATCATATACATCAGGATCTCGAATATTTACACAACCTAATTCCCCAAATATACACAATTGTGGTATCGTACTGTACATTAGTCGACGTAATGGCCAACTAAATATACCTTCAAGGGATAAGTAAGAAGCGTGCCCCGAAGGTATCTCAAAATCCCAAAAAGTGCTCCTCTATCCGGAGCTGGATTTACTTCATATACTCTGTATGAAAAATGGTCGTAAAGGAGTGAGTTTACACTCAGTAAGAAACTTATGTAAAAGAGCGTACTATATCACTATATGCAGTTTTCCTACTTGGCTCTATAATGTCATGTAAAATCATTATAAAGCATATGCCATATATATCTTTCGCAAATATCAAATACAAGTAAATCATACTTTCAATTATTTCCACGGATCTCAAATAACGTGAAATCAAATATGCAAATACAATTAACTTCAAGTATTTTCAAATAGATGGGAGACAATTTATATCCAATAGAATCATGCACCAAGTAACCCTCATAATAGATACCACAAATATATCCCATAAGGGATAATCCAAGAGAGATCTCATGAGGATACCGCAAATATATCCCGTAAGGGATAATCTTGAGAGATATCAAATAATTGGCGTACCCATGTATGGGCCAGGGATCCTCCCCAAAGCCGAACAAGTAAGAGACTCATGGCCATTGTCTATAGCCCACAGTGCTCACTAGTCAGGTGCCTTACTGCGGGTTTGAAGACCGGACTAGGGCTCCTCAGCCAAAATCAAGCACAAATAATATGCATGCTCTTTCAAGAGATTCATAGTCTCCAAAACCTTATTCATATAGGCTTTAAACAAATATGAATATACTTTCTTAAAATAGGTTCTCAAAACCTCTCTTTCAAATAGGTAGTCGACTGGTCTTTATAGCAGTCGGCTACTACACCACGTTTTGCCTTATTGAATTTCTTTCCCTTTTTGAAATTCAATTATTTTATTTTTCAAAATACAAATATGGCAGTCGACTAGTCCCAATTAGCAGTCGATCGGTTTTTCAACAGAATGTTTCTGGACAATTAGCAATCGATTGGCCCCCTTGGCAGTCGGCTGGTTTTGAAACAAAATGCTTTCCAAATAAAAGCAGTCGACTGTCCCTTATAGCAGTCGACTAGTTTGAAACAGAATACTTTCTGGGAAAATGGCAGTCGACTGGCTTACATAGCAGTCGACTGGTTTATCTCGGTTTTCGAAGGCAATCGGTTGCTCCTAACCTAATTGGCACTAGGAGTAGGACCTAAATGGTACCCTTTTTCCTGCAAATAACCAACTGTACTTTTCCCTAAAACACTTCAAATATATTTAAAACATGCAAACATAGCCTCCTACGTCCGTTACATAAATTCCTTACCTCGAATAGCAATTAATCCACAAGCTTGGTGAAATCAACCCTTGTCCTTTTTCACTTCTTCAAGCTGTAAACACCATGACAATTAAACCTTAATAAACATACTCTACCAACTCCATACAATTCCAAACTATCCATAAAATTAACTAAAACCTTCTAACTCTCTTACCTTTGCAAATCACCAACTTTCAAGATTTTAAGATCTCCTTAACCACTTGGATTCAACCTTTCATATTAAAGGTATAGCTTAAGCTATCGACAAGGATCATTTTTCGTTAATGGAACTTAACGAATCGATGGCATGAGATGGTGGTTGGTCAAGGTGAGAAATTTGGAAACTTAGAGGAAAAATGGAAGGAACGAGAGGGGTGAGGGAATGGGTGCTACTGTGGGATGATGGGGATGATGATGATGAGTCATGTTAGTTCATTTAATGCCCATTAATGCATGCTCATCATCTCAGCCATTGACCACCTCCTTTGACCCTTTGACTATTTGACCCTCAATTCCTTTAATTCCCCTTATGTCCCATACACCATTTTTATATCAGAAAATTCTCATTTATTTATTCCATTGAAGCTGAAATGCTATACAAATATGGGAAAATTACAGTAAATTGGGGATTTCACAGATAAGGATCTAGCCTAGTCTCTAACCGATATGATATGAAGTCTAGAGTATGATTTTATTGATATGAACTCTAGACTTGACATGATTCATACAGTACATGAGACATGTTTGAAATGAAATATATTTTGAAACAGTACATGTGATATGATTTCGACACTTATATGATTTATATATGATTTTGTGTCGAACTTGAAATGATATGCGGTCTAAAGTATAGATTGATTTGATATGAACTCTAGACCCGATATGACTTATAGTATATGAAAAAACTTTTAAAACCGCACATGTTTTAGACATGCTCTAAAAACGAAAACATGAATTGAAATTGAACATGTTCCTATCATGCCTAAAAGGTAAATATGAAATGAATTGAAAATTCATATGTTGAGCATGTTCTAAAGTATATATGATATGATTTGAAATGATAGGGGTTTAGACAGTGAAATTACATAAGTTGCCTACTAAATCATGACATAATAGTATGCTTTTTACATAAGATATGTCATGACCTTATATGGTACAAAAACATAAAGAGTATATGAGGAGTATCACGACTTGGTGGTAATGATATTTCATCTATATGATGTTATGATATGATATGATACATGAACATAGAATATGCACAAAGAGAATTATGACTTCGTACCACCGTGATCATGATCATACATATGGAAAGTGATGTGAGATGATAGAATACAAAAGTATGATTATGAAACGAAAAGTGATTGATACAATATCTCAATTGGACATGATGTACTATGAGATTGATGAGAATATGGACTAGTAGTATATGATATTTAAATTGGACACGACATATTGTTGTGCGATGACTTGATAGGATATCTCAATTAAACATGATACACGATGCATTGTTGTGTGATGCATCGTGGTATAAGGATAAGAAGATTGAAAATGATTATTGATTTATTTAGAAGTCTGAGTGATAGACAGATGATAGAAATTGAGATAATTAGATGTTATCGATGAAAAAAGTGAACTGTAATTACAAACTTGCAGGTTTTAAGCATTGCGGTTTAAAACAGTATAATCCTACTCTTACATTTATATTAGTATCTTACTGAGCCGTGGTTTTGCTCACCCCACTAAATTTCATCTCTTTTCATATTATTGAAGTTACAATATGCTATGAGAGCTTTTAAGTGGGCCTTCGGAGACGGTATACAGGTTTGGCACTGGCCATTATCTTGCGAATCTACTTCGTTACTTTTGAGGTATACATTTTTGTAAATCTCTTGTTTACATGTACAGACTTTAATTAATACACAGTACGTATGTTGTTCAGTGAGTCGGGATGTAACTGAGAGATGGGATAAAGCATTGTATAAAGGATCAATGAAATTAGAGCAGTAACTACACTGACACCGAATACAAACCTTAAACTGAAAATGAAGAATTTAGTCCATAAATTTGTAGACTAAGAAAAGTATAAGTATTAAGTGAAAGTCGCGGCCTTCGGGTCGTGACAAAGACAGATCCGACCGAAACCCGTAAAAAACCGAATTTATAACCCGAGAAAACAAGAATTATAATTATATAATTATTATTTAAAAATAAATAAATAATTGATACACTTTTTTAATTAAAAAGTTTAAAATTTTGAAAACAATTATTTTTTATTATACAATTTTATCAATTATGTATTACCAGCAAAATAAATATTGAATCTTTTTAATTCAATTAAATTAAATTAATTTAAAATACCATAATATATGATATCAAATAATCTTTAATATTATACTTATTGCATTTATAACAATAAATATATTATTAATTTAACATTTGATTTTATTATAAAAATCATTTTAACATTTTATTATTTTTATTTTATAATAAAATTTTTATTTTAATACAATAATAAATCAAATATATAAAAAATTATATAATTTCAATATTTGTTTGAAATTTTGAATTTGATATTTTGTGCAACACATTAAAAATATTTTTAATAAAATTAAATTTAAACTATATTTTCTTAAAGTTTCAAAGTATAGAAAGATATTAAATTTAGATTTAAAAAAACTAATCTTAAAATTAAAATTCAAGTTTTTAAGATTAGAAAAAGTTAAGTAATTAAATTAAACAATACAAGTACAATTTTTTTATAAGCTTGGGCATCGTTAAAAGAGAAAATTATAAATCAAGCTAGTGGTAATTTTATTTTTAGCCTTAAAACAAAAGACATTAATAATTCAAGCTATTGGTAATTAATTATTTATTATATTATAATAATCTTATATATGAATAAACCAATTTGGTATCTTATAATAATGATTTATATATTATATTATAATAATCTTTTAAGAATAAATTATGTAATCTCTTAGTGTATAAGTATTATTTTGATATAATTAATTAGTTATTAAAAATAATTTATTTATTATCTGTTAAATGTAAAGTTAAAGTGTGGATAAAAATAATAATTCTAATAATAAATTAAAGTGTAATTTAATAATATATTAGAGTAGTATTATGGTGTAAGTGGTAATTTTAATAAAAAAAATTTTATACGTTATTAATATTATTATTAATTATATTTAAATAACTCGCATTATATTAATTAATTTAGTAATATCTACTATTTAACATTTTAATTAGATATTCGATCAATTGTTGTATATCTAATATTATTATGTTAATGTAAACATGAAAAAATTAGTACTCAATTGGTGTATAACCATATATGATATGATTATATCAAATGTTATTATTTATAAATTAATGTCAATTGGTGTATATAACTTGTTTAATTTGACGTTCTAAATTTTTAATGAGATATTTGATTAATTAATATGTATGAGTAAGATTATATTTAATATAATAATGTCATATTATGATTTATGTACAAACCAAAAACAAAATAAATATAAAATTGAGGTAATTAATTGACCAATTATTCATAATATTAAGTTTTTTTCATGTATACTATAATCTTATTCAACATTATAATTTAAAAATTAGTTAACTAGTTATGCGGGTAGATTTAATTTAATTATTAATTATGTTGGTATTTAAAAGACAAAATAAATGTAAAAAAATTCTTAAAAACTTAAAATTTTATTAAAAATATAATAAAATTATTAAAAAAGCTAATAAAACAAAGTAAAAAAAAAAAGAAATTTATTGAACTAAGAGTGTCTAAATTCCAATGGCCCAATGTTGACCTAAAAAAATTACAATAATCTAATAAGTTATTGTTAAGAGTATAAAGCTATTTATATAAATGTTTAATTATTTAGTGTGATTTATTTATAATTTGTTAATTATTTATTTGTATAGCTAATACTTTTAGATTTTTACTTTCTTTTAGGTTTACTATATATATTTGGCTCACTTAAAAAATAAATTTTTATATAATTATTAATATATAATTATATATTTTATAACACATGTGAATATCACAGGAAATTAAAAAAATAAATAATAATTGTCAAGTAATAAAAACATTAAAATGTAAAAATTTATATTTATATAAATATTTATTAAATTTTAACTTTAATTTAGCATTTCTATTATATTTTTATTTAACAATATAAAATTAAATTAATTATTACATTTAAAATTATAAAAATACTTATAATTTATAAAATTTTAAAATAATTTGACTAAGCCCGCTAAGCCCGCCAGATTAAAACCGGACTGAACCCGAAATTAGATCGAAACTGAAAATGAAAATAATCGAAATCGAAAAAAACCTGAAACCAAAAGTACCAAAAACCAAAAAAAATCGAGATCGAAAAAACCTAAAACCAAAAAAAACCGAAATCAAAAAAAATCAAAACCGAAATAATCCAAACTCGAATACAATCCACCCGAGTCCGTCCGTTTGCCACCTCTACTCACCTTGAAGTCCAAACTGTCAGTCTCAGCATTTAAGCTTGAAAGACAGTCATTATACTCATGACTTTGGACAGTGCCATTTTACCAACTCTTTTTACCTGATGATTTATTTACCAAGCATGTTATTAGTACTGTACTAAATACGTATTGACTCAATCTCCCTTTCTGACATTTGCCACTCATAGGATGTCAGTTCCCACCCAAAAAAATGAAATAAAATAAAATGCTTCTCTCCCTCATTTTATATCCACTTTGTCTGCATAAACTGTCAAACTCCTCTTGTATTAGAACCTACCTGTTCTGCATCTTGGCCCTTTCATTGCATCAAGGTTTCATTTCATCATTCTTCTAGCTCCTTAATGCATCTGTATTTAGCAGATTTCGTTCTCTTTGTTTTTCTCTATCATTCTTGTGTGTTACCGCTCTTGCATGCATTAACATATTTATCACTGTCTTGTTGTGGCTCCTGGAAAGAGCAGAGAGAAATGGAAAGAATGACACATTATTTTACCATGCTGCTGTTATTTTGCTAATTATGTCGTGTTTTTTCTCCATATAGAATTTAGTCAACTTCTTTTCATTAAGATATTTGTACTGATCAAATGAATGTTTCACAGATGGCGAAGGCAATACTAAGTATTGTCCTTGTTCTTGTTTCATGTTGCTTTGCTCTTCTTGCTTCAGCACAGCTTACTTATCCACCGGAAGGTTGATTTTGTTCGGATTTAAATCCTTTATTTTTGCTCATACTCTGTTAGTACAGAAGTAAAGAAAATGACAAAATTCTAGACACCGCTTCGCTACTTCATCATGCTGCGTTGTTAATCATTTTTAAACGATTGTTTGTGTTGAATTACAGTTGACGCACTGAAAGCTATTCGGCGTAAACTCAATGATCCAAAAAAATATCTCAGAAATTGGAAAAAAGGCGATCCCTGTGTGATACCCTGGAATGGGGTACACTGCCTCGAGAAGGATGATGGTTATCTCCACGTTGACGAATTGTATGCTTATTCATTTACTTATTGATTGCTTCGATTAATCTGTTTTATTTGTGTATCTAACTTTTGTTATTATAGTTTGATTCTTCACTGCTGGTGTTTAAGACAATAATCCATAACATTACTGAAATGTTAACTTAAGATGGTTTGTTTTACATGCACATCTTTGAAAGTTTTTTGCCTGGTGCTGCAGGCGGTTGCTAAATATGAGTCTTTCTGGAGAGCTTGCTCCTGAACTTGGCCAACTATCTAATATGACTGTACTGTAAGTTTTGGGTTGATATTGGTGGAGAAATTAAGTCTTCATTAAAGTCTGCCATTGAGCTATTGTCAAATTCTTGCATCATCATCATTAACTTATTACTTCTGTTCCTTCTGGGCAGGAATTTTATGTGGAATTACATTACTGGCAGTATACCAAAGGAGATAGGCAATATAAAATCATTGAAAATCCTGTAAGTAACTCATTTTCAGAAACTGATAAAAAGGACTCTTTCCTACCAAAACCTTTATCCCTGATTTCTTCCTTGTCAACTGCTATAACAAATTTCGAGCTTATATTCTTGTTTTATAGCTTTTTCCTCTAACTTTGATACCGGGGAAGAACACAGCAACATATTTCTTCCTAGAAAAGCGACGAAATTTCCTAGTAAATGATTGCAGAAAGCTTACAAGACTACTCATGGTTGCAGGCTGTTAAGTGGAAATCAGCTTTCTGGACCTTTAGAAGACGAGCTTGGTTATCTGCCAAACTTATTGATATTTCAGGTGGATTTGAATCAGATATCAGAACAACTGCCCAAATCTTTTGTGAATCTGACCAGCTGCAAGCATTTGTGAGTAAACAATACTAAATCAAATGCTTTTATATGAGGAAGTAATTGCTCTAATGATCTTATTTGATGCATTTGGTTAACTGCAGCCACATGAACAACAACTCAATTAGTGGTCAGATTCCGCCAGAGCTCTCCACCTTGCCTCAACTTATTCACTTGTATGCTCAATACTAATTCAATGGCATTAACATGTTACTTTTAACAGAATAACATCATAGATTTCTCTATTCTATTATTGTCTGATTTTGGGAACTTATAATCATCTTATATCAATGGATTTATGGATGTGCAGGCTGGTGGATAATAATAACTTAACAGGGTATCTACCACCAGAACTTTCCCAGATGCCAAACTTGAGAATACTGTATGTGACAGCGTTTCCTTTTTAGTATTCTCATGTTTAACCACTTTTAGATTATTTCTCTTTTCTGTTGCAAACACTCTTCTCTCAAGTTCTTCCTTCTTCATGCTGTCTATTGAAATAAATATGGTTTCCTTGAATGGAACTATGAATAATTCTCATACTACTGTTTCCTTTTATTGCAGCCAACTTGATAATAACAATTTTGGTGGAACTCAGATTCCTGCTTCTTATACCAGCATGTCCAAGCTGGCGAAAATGTAAGCGTCTCTCTCTCTTCCCCTCTATTCACCTTATTTTAGATTTATAACTAGTGTGGCCTTTCACTACGTCGGAGATTAAATAATTTTTTATTTTAATATATAATTATTTAAATTTTGTTTTAGTAGAAAATATATTTGTACAACTCTTTTTATGATTAGGAATTGAATCATATTAATAAAAACATAAACTTAAAGAATAATATATTTATAGTTTGAAATTTATTTAATTATTTAAATTCAACATTATTTTTATAATTTTTAAATTATATTGTTGATTTATTAAAAAAAACTGTTGTGTTTTTAACCTTATCATTTTTAAATTAATAATTTGATAAATTTAATATATGCATAAAATTAAGAAATAAATAAATTGAAAAAGAATAAGTTTAACAAATATTTTAGTTTTTGTTATTATAATAAATTATTTTTTTTGGTTACATTATAATATATTGTTTAATATATTCTTTTTTGTTCTTTCTATGTTTTCTTTTTGGATTTTAATAGATAAAAATAAAAAAAATTAATGAATAAAAAAATAAAAATAGATTTTCTAATATTATTTTTGTGTCCTTGGACACTTATCAATTAAATAACCCCTTTGAAGATTCTTTTTGCAAAAAATAGAAAATAAAAAAAAACAAAAATATCTTAAAAACCTTTTTAGTTATTTTTTGGTTACATTTTTTTTTTGAAACAGAAAAGAACTCAAGAAAACAACCAAAATAAATAACACATTCCAACAAAGAGCATACTGTTTCAGAGAAAATGGCATACGGCGTAAAAGCAAATCACCCCAATCCGAGAACGTGTTCACAGATAATACATGTCCCCTTCATTTCTATCATTCGCATCACATCTCTTCCAAGTATGTTAAAAGCTGAAGAAAGAGGCTATAGTGAGGGATGAAATGAATGTAATGCACCAAAATCACTCACTTGGCTGAAGCCATGTGGCGGATCAAGCGTAACGACCCTTTATACCGAAAATATGAACCAAATTTTTCCTTTTCTTATACTTACTTGGTTGGGCTGTACGTAGTGTCACTAATCAATTTCTAAATTAATATTATAATAGCTAAGTCAATGTCCTTTAGTTACCTTAGGTCCCAATCAAATTCTCTCACTAAGCATGCATTTATAATTTCAAATCATTCTACTTGACTAAATATATCTCTACTCAAGTTATATGTATTGTTATAAACCATAATCCTATCCTATATTTCCTTTAATTTCATCCCCATATAGAAGTCTGAATATAAAAGAGAATACTATACATCACATACCTTCAAAGGTGATACAAAAGCCTCGAAGGACTTGCTTAAACCCCACGTATAGAGCACCTACTGCAATTAATCTAGAAAGTGGAAAGGGGGGATGAGCTTTTTGGAAAGCCCAATAAGAAATATATATAAGAAACAGATACCGAATTTCTATATGCAAGTTTCGAAAATATTTATTAAAACTCAAATACCATATTTCATACTATTCAGAAATCAAATCATACATATGTAATGCATTGGAAAACATTTCATTTAAACAGAAACATAAGTAACCAAATTCTGAACATAATTCGAAATTTACGTGCTTATCACATTCATTTTCAATACAGATTGTCAAATCAAATTCATATCGGTTTCAAAATTCAAATATCATACATTCGGAAATCATATACAAAGATAAGCACGGAAACGTATATATATACTAAGCTGGAGATATGTTAGCAACTAATAAATAATCATGCAGTTCAAATTGACATATGGCCATAGTCCAAAGGAGTCCACAGTGAGCACTGATCAGGTGTTTACTGGGCTCGCTGTGGACTGGATCAAGGTCACACAACATTGGAAAATAAATATCTATTGCAGACTGGATTAAGGTCACACAATAGCCAAAACAAATATCTACTGAGGACTAGATCAGGGTCATATAATAGCCAAAACAACACTGCAGTGATTTGGCTAATCATGTCTCAAAACATTTCCATACATATAGTTCCTACTGCGAACAGATTCAAGGCCACACACAGTAGTTCGAATACAAATACCTACTGCAAGCAGAATCAAGGTCACGCACAGTAGTTTCAAAACAATACTATATATTTTTGGAATTCAAAACAATATAGTTCCTACTGTGGACAGATTCAAGGCCACGCACAGTAGTCCGAATACAAATATCTACTGCGGGCAGAATCAAGGTCACGCACAGTAGTTTCAAAATAATACTATATATTTTCGATATTCAAAACAGTACTTTTCGTGCTTTAGGAAAGTTCATAACAAAAGTCATATACCTTTCTTTCAAAACATATAATGATTCATACTCATAATTTCTTCAACACAATAATATAGGTTGATAAATTTCCCTTGAGATAAACATCTCAGCTGAAAGTCTTACAAATAAATCAAGGTCATAAAATATAATCGTTTTCAAAATAAATATGTCAGATAATTGGTCATTTTCAAATGATTACTTAAATCAAGCTTAAATCATAAACCATTATTTTCATAAAAATTCCGACAACATAACGGCTTATATTTTCTTAAAACCTCCTGCACGAAAATATAGTTTATATAACCACAACGCAGTTGATTTTAAATTGATTTCAGTATCCCTACGTTCCTATATATATCTCTTACGTTATGCGCTTAGCAAATATTTCTTCAAGTTTTCGAATCACAGCTCAAGCTCCTAGCTGCTCCAAATCACTACAAACCAAAATCATTGCCATCTCAAAACAAATCTTAACCATGATTAATCATATACCAAAATCATGTATCTTAGAGCGATAATTTAGTTGGCTTCACTACTACGTCAAAGCTAATCCTTCATTATCATACTAATAATATATATACATACCTACACTTATATATTCGTATGTGTGTATATATATATATATATATATATATACGTGTGTATTTATAACTTTATCTTACTCATCTTTATCATTTTAATGATATACATATGTATTTGCATGGTAGCATATCCATTCACATCATGTTCTACATTTCTCTTCCTTATCAAGCTCTTGATATATATAACTCTACCTTATTTATGCTTATGCATCATGAAACTTTATTTGATCTTTACCTTGGGAAAAATCAACCTTCGTTACATTTCGTAGCATTCACCCCCTTTATTACTTCCAAAGTGAACCCTACACCAACATTTCATTTTTCATCATTTCACTAATAAAACCATTACATATATGTTTATTTTCCTTTCATATGTACATTTATGTATATGTGTGTGTGTGTGTATATATATATATATATCTTAGACTTAGGTTTTCAAGAGATTCTTACCCTCTTGTATGCTTTTCCATACAACATATCAAATAACATTTAACATTTAACATTACTCTAGGGTACATACAAATAAGTCAACATAAAGGAATTGTCTTTATTCTTAGGAAACCACCTTAACTTAACCATATTACAAATTTTCTAGTATATTTTCAGTTCCTTATAATATATACCATTTCCATTACATGTATACTAATCTCTAATAGTAAAGTAAAAGTAAATCTTACCTTTGTTTCTTCCAAAAGAAAAGGGCTAAACATTTCACCAAATTTCTTAACATTTCTCAAGATCCATCTCGGTTCAGCCCTTCTCGCACCTCCTTTGTTCCCTTTATTTTTTTGATGCTTTGTTCTACACCTTACCCTAGCCCAAACTCCAGCCAACTCCAACTTTAATTCAACCCCTGTTTGCAGCTTATGAACTACCACAAACACCTTCTATTTAATGCCTAAAGCCTCACATGTACAACCTTTAAAAGTTGTCACCTCAACACTGCACGGCAGCCCCCAAAACAGAACGTAAAATAACCTTTAATGCTAGCCCTCAAAAGCACCTCGAACTACACCATTTCCGGCTGTTAAACATAGCTCAAATACTAGCCTTCATCTTCCCTAAAAGCCCCTGTTCTCTAAGACTTATGTTCTGCACTTAACCAACCTTCACTCTTCATTTCCAGCTCTTGAAACGTCTCTATGACAACTCGAAAACTCACGATTAAGCACCCCAATGCCAGCAACATAGCCCATTTTTCACCTTTGTTTCCAGCTCTTTCTCTCAACCCCTGTTTAGTAACTAAAGCCACATTTCTAGCCTTTCAAGACCACTGGAAATAGCAGCC
Organism: Heritiera fomes; assembly: GCA_032173925.1. NCBI lineage: Eukaryota > Viridiplantae > Streptophyta > Magnoliopsida > Malvales > Malvaceae > Heritiera > Heritiera fomes. Next base: position 44,173,753 of record JAPDPM010000004.1, read on the forward strand.
AAAAAAAAAAACACCCTAAACTCAGCCTCAAATGCCCCTGTTATGCCTTCATTTCCAGCGCCGTTCAACCCCCTATTCAGCAGCTAAAATCGGCACCTACCTTACTGGATTTCTTCTGCAGCAACCTCTTGTTCGATGTTTAGGAACCCACGCTCCAGCTTCACTTCTTCTCGCTGGATACCACTGCCCACTTTACCTTCACGTCATTCATCTCTTTCCCGTCTCTGCTTTGTTTCTTTTCCTTTAGTTGCTGACTCCGATTTCCTTTCCTATCTATTATATTTTTTTTTTGCTCAATCTTCTCTCATTCTCGACTCTCTCTCTATTTCACCCTATTCCTTCCTTCAGTTTTTCTTTTCTCTCTCACAGATCTCTCTTTTGCTGATCGTTTCTACTCTACTGCAGCATTTTCTTTTCTTTTCTTTCTTGACTCTTTCCTTTGCTGCAGTTTCTTGATCTTTCTCATTTCTCTGGTATGCTTCTCTCGTTTTGCAGACAAACCCACGTGAGTTGGGTTTGGTAAGAATAGAAAATGGTTTCTTCAGGAAGCCAATTTTGTTTTAATATATTATATAGTTATATTATATTTTATACATAATATACAAATATTATTTATGTGCTTTATTTATGTATATATATATATATGCTTGTAGACTTTATTTAATTATATGGCTTATTTATTAATTTTAACTCCACTAACTTAGTTGTTTTATTTCTAAATGGTATAAATTCCACTACTACATACTATTTATTCTACTAATATTTCATACTTCTATATTTATTAATTTATATTGTTTATTGTCACTTAATTTATAAAGTTCTTAATATTATTTAATTTCCAAAATCCTTCAATTATAATTTCCCATAGTATAAATTAATAATTCCTTAAAATGCTCATTCTCAATTTACCTCCTTAATCCTCTTAGCTTCAAGCTAAATTCTTGGTACATTAATTTATCTCCAAAATTACATTGTTAAATTCATCAAGAATGAAGAATTTGCAGTTATTACCTAAGGATTGTGGCTCAGTTGGCAACGCAGGCTGAGTTTGTGGAAAGAGCTCTCGGGTTCGACTCCTACTAAACACATCTTTGGGGAGGGGTGAAGAGCTTTAACTGTGATTAAGCCTCGAACAAGATTAATCTCAAACCGTTAAAACGGATGAGAGCATCTGTGATTTATACAAAAAAAATTTGTAGTTATTACATCAAATCAATCACACGGGAACTGTAACCCATTGGTAAAAAAAAACTCTTAAAACAAAGAGTGTCAAATAGAGGCCTTTTAGAAGACTCTTTTTGTATATTGTATAGATGTTCTCCAAACTACTAATTTTGTGCAAAATTTAATTCCGTTCATCTCAACAGAAGTCTTAGGAACTGCAATTTGCGAGGAGCTGTCCCTGATTTTAGTGGTATTAAATCATTTCGCTATCTGTAAGTCTTTGAGCATTTCTGAGAGTGTTCTATAATTGCTTTCTCTACTTGCATGTTGATATTTTCACTATTGTCTGTTCTACTGTTGATATCAAGCTAGTCATAATGAGATACTGCTATTTGTCCACTTGACTCACTTACTTTGTGTTGTTCATATTATAGTGATCTGAGCCATAACCAACTTACTGGAGGGATCCCAACAAATAGGCTTTCTGATAACGTCATAACTATGTAAGTGTTGTTGATGTACAAAGTTACAAAACACATATGAATTTTCTTTTTCTTTAATATGCTAAAACCAGTCTTCCTTGAAATGAGCAGTGATCTTTCCTATAATTCACTGAATGGATCAATCCCTTCAAATTTTTCAAGCCTTCCCCGTCTTCAGAGATTGTAAGGATTAGTCTTCATTTTTACTGACAAGAATTTTATATTGCATGTTTTAGCAATGTTGGTTCTTTGAAAATCTTTTAGAAACCATCTTACTGAAGTTCAACTTATGATAGTTTGACAAATAGACTTAACGAGGCTTGCCTTTTGTTGCAGGTCACTGGATAACAATTTCTTAAGTGGAGACGTTCCCTCTAATGTTTGGCAAAATGTGAATTATACGGCTTCAGCAAGACTTATCATGTAAGTCATTAGGGCTGAAAGCTAGCATTACAAAGTATGTTGTTGAGAGATCTATGATATCTGTTCTGGTATTGAGAATAACTACGTCCAATCCTCTGTGCACTTGCTTTACTTGCAGAGATTTTCGGAACAATTCGCTTTCAAATATTTCTGGCAGTATAGTTCCTCCTCCAAATGTTACACTTAGGTAAGCAGCAAAACACTTAATTTGACATAACAGTTGCAAATACTTTGATAATCTCTGATCAATGCTTCTTGGATGCTTAGGCTTGATGGTAATCCTGTCTGTACCTCAGCAAATCAACTAAGCATGGTGCCATTCTGTGGAAATACAACTGGAGAAGATTTTGTACCTGGAAGCTCAAGTAGTAACCTTACTGACAGCTGCAAACCTCAATCTTGCCCTTTCAGTGACAACTATGAATATGTCACAGAAGCTCCTGTTGATTGCTTCTGTGCTGCACCTTTTGAAGTTGTATTACGTTTAAGAAGTCCTACCATATCAGATTTTCGTCCATATGTTGATTCATTTAGGGAGTACATAACATTCAATATTGGCATGGATCTTTATCAAATAAAGGTTTACAGATTTATATGGGAATGGGGTCACAGGCTACGGTTGTATTTAAAGTTTTACCCTCCATATTCCAATACAACTAATAAATTCAACCAAACTGGGCTACAATATATCATGGACGTGTTTGTGAAATTTCAAACACTCCCTTCCAATGACACCTACGGTCCATACGAGCTGATTGATTTTCACGGCGTCGGACCTTATCAAGATGGTATGTATCTCTCTACATTACTGCATCTTTCTTTTTTCTTTTGACCAAGTGTTACTGATACCAAAGGAAGCATTAACTACTTGGAAAGAAGGTTTTTGTTCTTCACTTTCCATTGATAATCCTCTGATTGCAAGTTGAACAGGGGGCTCCAGTGGTTTCCAAGAACACTTGATTTCTTTAGTGGAAATTAGCTTAATGATTCTTTTTATTGCAGTTACTCTCCAGCTCGTGCAATCAGGGATAAGTAAAGGCACCTTAGTCGGAATAATTTTGGGGGTCGTATCCTTTGTTGTTGCAATATCTTTGGCTATTATAGTCCTCTTCTATAAAAGGCAAAGCAAATCCGCTCATGAAGTGTCTAAAAAAGAGTCAAGTAAGTCCACGTATAATTGCTCAATGGCCAGGCCTAGCCTGGCTATCATATCTTGCTTCCTGTGTATAAAGGCAATGACCGCTGTTTCGTTTTTATTCCAACTGCAGCTTCAAGAGTTCCAATCAGAACTGAAAGTGTTAAGGAATTCAACTTTGTAGAACTTGAAGAAGCTACAAGTGGTTTCAAAGATACCACTCAAGTTGGTCAAGGAGGGTATGGAAAAGTTTACAGAGGTACTTTGGCTAATGGAACAGTAGTGGCAATTAAGCGTGCCCTACAAGGATCTTTGCAAGGTCAGATAGAGTTCATAACTGAAATAGAACTGCTGTCAAGATTACATCATCGAAACCTGGTTTCTTTGATTGGATACTGTAGTGAACAAGGCGAGCAGGTGCAGTCATGGCAATCCCTGCCATTTCTTGGAAAAGCATGATAAACATACTAATATAAGTGACATAATGTTTGGGTTTTTTCTTTGCAGATGTTAGTGTATGAGTTTATGCCCAATGGTTCTCTCCATGACCTTCTCTCAAGTAAGTTTCTCATATTCTGAAAATCTTAACGATTTTCCTAATTGTACATGTTGTTTGACTCATCTTGATGTTTGTCTGTTGCCTAATCTACCACTGATTTTAACAATTGTCGTACATTATTGCAAAAGTTTACATTGTTTTATGGGAATGAAATCACAGATAGATACAGACATACCCTGAGTTTCCCTATGCGCTTGCGAATTGCTTTGGGTTCAGCCAAAGGCATCCTCTACCTTCACACTGAAGCTAACCCGCCAATAATTCATCGGGATATCAAGGCAAACAATATATTGTTGGACTTCAAGTTTAATCCAAAAGTTTCTGATTTTGGAATCTCAAGACTTGCACCAATACCTGATGTTGAAGGAGCTTCAGCTTATGTATCCACAGTTGTGAAAGGCACACCGGTAAGAGCTTCATGATAATATCACATTTCCCACAAGCAAAACCAACATAACTAATTAGTTCTACACCAACACCAGAATTTAAATTTTTTGCAAAAATAGAAACCTTGGAACACTTTATTCTTCCAGTTCCTCGAACTGGAACTCATAAAATGGCTTGAGCTGCAGTAATATTGCCTTACAATAAATAAGCAATAAAGCTACACACATAACCAGTAGGAGAAATGATAAATTCTCATTTTGATGAGTAATCTGCCATTTTTTTCTTTCCTAGCTATTCACCTAATGTAATATAGCGAAGTTCACTTCCATTTTGTTTTCTATACAGGGCTACCTGGATCCAGAATATTTCTTGACTCACAAGTTGACAGAGAAAAGTGATGTTTATAGCCTTGGAATAGTGTTTCTGGAACTTCTGACAGGGATGTTGCCTATCTCTCATGGCAAAAACATTGTACGAGAGGTACTAATTCAAGTTGTTTTTCCTTATGTGACTCTCTAAATTCATTACAACATACTTAATACGTAAACATGCATGTACTACAGGTTTACGGAGCTTGTCAATCTGGATTGATGTTTTCCATCATAGACCAGCGCATGGGTTCGTACTCATCCGAATGCATCAAGAAATTTATGGCACTAGCCTTGAAGTGTTGCCAAGATGATCCCAAGGAACGACCGACAATGTTGGAAGTCGTGAGAGAGTTGGAGAACCTAAGCTCACTGCTTCCGGAGTCTGATATGATTCCGACAGATCAGTCAGATGCTTCCATTTCTGGAGCGTCGAGAGTTGGGTCATCGCCTCTCTACACTGGAAGGAATTCCCATTCAAATTCCCAAGTGACCACTGAACTCTTAGGAAGTGAACTTGTGAGCGGTGTAATCCACACTATCAAACCTCGTTGATCGTGATTCTTTAATGCTAGAATCAAATTGGCCAAAAAAAATGCTAGAATCAAATGTTGTCTTATCATCTGGAAACTGTTTTCTACCCCTGACTTGCTTACTTGTTGTATTCTGCTTTGTAATAGACTGCCAAGTTTGCTGTCTTGATGGCTTTGTTTTATGCAAGAAATGGAAAATAAATACCCATGTATATAATAATAATAATAACAACAACAACAACAACAACAATAACATCAACAACAACAATAACTAAGACTTGACCTAATGGTTGTTATCTCTCTTTAGGAAGATTACCTCCAATGAATCAATAATAATAGATTTGAAAAAAAATGGCTATGATTACTTGTATTCTATTCCGTAAGCAATGCAGGCCTTGGGTAGGGTTTGTCTATCTTTGTAATAACTGAAAATTTTCTCTCATCCTAAATTAGTTGTTTACTATTTTATATTAAAAAAAAAAACATTAAATATCATTATGTTATAATTTAAATATACTATTAACACTTAACTATATATATATATAACTAACAAATAAATATACTTAGTTATTTTAGAGTTGGTAAAAGAAATCAGTAAGCTATATAATATATATATATACATATATAAAAAAATTGTGACTAAAGTATAAAATAATAGTATTAGTTAGTGGCTTCTCAGAGAAGCCAAATACCTCACCTGCTTCCACTAAAATCTCAATTCTCGGTAGAAGAAACGGAGCTACAAAGGAGCACAAAAAGACTTGGAAAAACGTGGAAGATCGAGAGAAGTAAAGTAAGAACGAAGGTCACACTTCAGCCCAAAAAATAGAGACAGCAAGTGCCCCTCTCGGTTGAAGCATTTAGGCCATCAAGAGGCCCCTCTGTCGTGACAATTTAGAGCAGTAGTAGCGTGACCAAAATCTAAAAAAGTTAAGGAATGCTAGGGCTTAAATCAAGATGAGAAGGAAGGCTACGAAGAGGATGTGAAAGGGAGAGTGTGAGGCACCAAATTAGCTGTTAAGGAGTTTTCATTTCTGAAAAAAAAAAAAAGAAAAAAGATAGAGAGACTCATGAATCAGCACCTAAAGGTAGAACAGGGGTTCCAGTTGTGGCTTGAAGGATGGAAATGGGCTGGAGATCAACGAGGAGTATTTGAGAATAGGTGTGTGGCAAGGAAAAAGGGTTAAGAAAAAACTGAAATAAAACCTGGTAGCAGCAAAAAAAATGTGGATGTATACCTCCGTGATGCATCAGGGCAAGAAATTTGAGCCATTAAAAATGGGGGCTGTACACTAGACACCGAGTGAGAAGAAAAGAGGCACAAAGGCCTCTCTTATTTGGCCAGCATAGAAGTCGTAGTGGTTGCTTACCAAGCCTTTTCTCGGACAGAAACAGAAGATGTGGTTGAGGTGGCTTTCGACCAGTCCAAAGCTTGTAAGGGTAAAGGCATGGCTACCTTATTAGTCTTTAAATTGTTGGTTATAAGAAATAGTAGAAGGCTAAAAATGTTGCTGATGTAGGTTTGAGTGAAGATAAAATTCAAGGAGGTTAAAGAAAAATATTTTGACAGCCAACGAAGAAGTTTCAAGGTAGTGATCTTATGGAAGAATTTAGAATATAAAATTTCCTAAGTGAATAAATAATATAATTTTTTTATATATTTGTGTGTGCTTTAATGTAGGAGGAAATTATATGAGATAGATGATGTTCAATACCCTAAATTAAAGGCTAAAGTAAAGAAAATCAAAGAAGTATGAGAAAGTTCAAGGTGTACAAGGTTGTGACACCAACACTTGTGTGGTACACATTAAGTAAGGGAATATACAGTAAATGTTTATTAGTCTGCTATGTTTATGTATGTCTAAATTAATTTAAATTAATGTTTATGGATTTTAAATGCATTCTTGGTGAAATTCCAAAATATATTGAATTGAGCATAACGTACAAATTGTTTGAGATTTGAAATATTGTGTTGGTTTGGAAAATAAATATATTGCTTGTTGGAGTTTTCTGCAGGTTATTTGGTTGTGGATTGTGACGCTGGATAGTGTCCTACCTATGCCGTCATAATGCCGAAATTTCGTTAGAAATTATTAAGTGGATTTTTCGTATTAGTTTAAATTTCTATAACGTATTTAAAACCTCATATACATTAAGCACTATTACTTGTCATCGAAATAATGGTTTTTAAATGTGTTTCGTACGATGAGGTTATCAAGACTAGAGTGTTTAACACGATTCATGCCTCTAGTACTTAAGTAATGTTGTAAAAGTTATTCTTGCATAAATTTTGCCGTATGAGACAAGGGACGCATATGAAATGCTTGTGTGACACTATCTTGCCTGTGTGGCAATTACCCTGCCTGTGTGGCATTAAAGGCGCCTATCTATATATAAACAATTCAAACTCCTCCTGTGTGTTGATGGACATCTTTGTATATATATGAATTGTGAAATATCCTGGATGCTCTGTGATCTTCCACGTCCTGGATGCTCTGTGATCTTCCAAGCGTCCGGCAAATAGTCGTGACTTGTACCTCAGCTATTAGATGATCACTGGTGCTGGGATGATTCATGATCATGGGTAGAGCCCTGGTATGGGACTGTGACCACTGCTAGCTACAGTGGATGCTTTCATAGAAAGCTTATCGGTTATTTCCAAAGATCTCGGTTATATTACCATATCTTATCAATGGATGCTTGTCTTTTGAAAATACTTTGAATGTGTATTTCAATTTTATAAATGCGTGAGCATAAGCGTTTTATAGCTTATAAAATAATGGCTTATCAACTTTGCATTATTTTCAATAAAACATATTTAACATGAGTTTTGGAGCATTTATTCACGCATACACATGCATTAAACATAGCAGAAACCTAATATCATTTAGCGTATGTTTTCTTACTGGGCATTAGCTCATCCCCCCCTTCCACCTCACAGATTATTTTGAAGTAGACTCGTTACGAGTGTGGTGCATCGAGAGTTATTTTGTTAAGCTGCAGGAAGTTATATTTTGAATCAAGGTATAATCTTTTCATAACTTTTGTTTATATCCCAGACGATAAGGTCCTTTTCGGTATACACAGTGTACATGGATCGGGATGTAAGTACTAAGACTGTATCAAGAATTTTATATAATTGCGTCTTTTAATGAATAGTATCTCGATCGTATATCTTGATAAAAATGTGATACTCTAGATGGTTTCTTGAGATGATTATTGTGCCACAGGTTGGATTATTGTTGTGTTACAAAGTGTGGTCGGACAATAAGTATGTATAAAGGGAAGGAGTTTTTCAGTTTCAATTTTGGCATGCATTATGATGTAATTGAATGGGACCTTCGATAATTAGTCTTAAACAAATTAACGAGTAGTAATCTACTTATTAGTTGTTAACTACACTGAGCGAGTGACAAACACAGTAAGAAAAGGAAAAAGTTAGCTCGAAAATCCTAGCTTCCGAAGGCGTTACAGAAGGGTATCAGAGCATAATTTGTCTAGTCTCGTGTCAGTGTAGGTCGGTTAGAATTGGACTTACATCCCAAATCACTGTGTATTGTCTGGATATAAACGATGAATAATGTTTGAAAGCACGCTACGATGCTCGTTTTCGATGTAGGAAAATCCAAATTAGGATAAGTGGGACTGGTGGACCCCATCTTTACCTTAAAACCTTGCTCATATGACATGATGGTTTTAATACTTGATTGACCTATCTACAGCATGAAGATAATGCTCTTAATGTCATGTCTATTTGGCATTTTGGTTACAACTCCTGGCACCTATGAGTACCACAGTGCCACTACTTTCTCCTTTGTAATTATCTCATCCTCGGATTGTATGACCTCCACGAGCTAGTAAGGTGGTTGATAAGGCAAGGAAAAGAGTATGTGGCTTAGAAACATGAAGTCTGTTAAGAATAATGCCCCAGGAATAGGTAAAAAATAGTAACTTCTCAACTTGAGTTTTGAGCCTGTTACTACATCGGGATCTAAGCCCTCCCCATGTTGTAGTAAGTATTATGGGATTAAGTTTAGCTACTCAAAGACAGGTGCTTGTTTTAAGTGTGGAAAGGCAAACCATAAAGCCAAAAAATTGCCTGACATAGAGAGTCACAATTAGTGGTGCTTTTACATCAGTTATGAAAAATCAAGTGAAGGCTGATGGTTGAAGGCTGGCCTCTTTTGGTGTTGACAAAGTGCCGATTCAGGTACTGCGAGAGGTCTTGAAATTGGGGTTGTTTAGAGCTAGGTCAGGGGCTCACGGCAACCAGCTGGAACCATAGGCATTGGGGGAGAAAGAGAGAAGGAAAAGAAAGGCAGAGAAGGAAAGGAAAGAAGGAGGAGGAAAGAACTTGATGAAGGTACAGTTGAAAAAAAAAAGAGGGGAGCTGAAAGTCTCAACCCTTACTGCTGGAAATTGAAACAGAACAGCAGCAATGGAAAACATGAAATGGGGAGGAAAAGTAGTGGAAAAAAATAGGAAAAATGACAGAGGCGAGAATTCCTACACTTTACCTCATTTGCTTTCCTTCCTAAGCTTGAAATCTCCATCAAAACTATTGCTAAAAAAAAACCCCATAACCAAGTAAGGGGACAAATTTTACTACTATAAAAAAAAATCAAGGTTAAGGCTTATCCTTTTAGCTTGAGATTAATACATGTGTTGTGGATTAATGTTAAGGTGTTGTGTGATGATAGCTGGCTGGAGAAACTTGAATATTGACTGTTGTTTTGGAGGTGTTGTTGCAACTAAAAGATTAAAGGAAACAAGAAGCATGAAGTTCAGCCATTATAAGGAATAATGGCAAAGGCTATCAAAAGTGAGTTAAGTAAATATATATATGTAATGAAATATTAATGACATGCTGAAATAAAAATAAGATATAGTGTAAGATTCGTTGAAAAGCATGGAGGAGATTTGGTAAAATGGTTCAGCTAAGGTGATGTCTAAGAGTAAAGATAATTCCTTTACATTGATCTATTTATATATATACTTGTGTATATATGCTAGAGCAATGATTGAATTTTGGCATTTAACTGTACAGAAACACTAAGAAAAGTGAGTTGATATAGCTATTCTAAAGTGGAGAAGAACATAAGGGAGCCTATATAGGTTCATGACCTAGAGGTAATCCTAGGAAAAGGAAACAAGTGACAATTTGTCAAGTGCATATATGGTGTTGCAAAGCACTAAGCTTTGGCTTTAGAGGTAAGAAAATGATTATTAAGTTGTGTTTGGCCATACTGGCACCACACATTACATATACATTAGGTAAATATAAATCATATGACCTTGAGAAATTTTGAATGTGGTTAATGAAATTGTTTTATTTAATGTATTGAATTTTCAATGTTTTGAATGTGCTAAGTGGATGAATAAATACATATATATATATATATATGTATGTATCAATGATTGAAGGAAACATATTGGGTAATTGCAGATGTGATGATAAATGTCGATGAGAGTTTCATGCCAAGGTGGTAGTCTTGTGCCATGCTATTATTTTATTTCTCTAGGCATAATTCATATATAAATATATCTACTTATATATAAGTAAATATATTCTTTTACATGATCATAAAGAGTATTTGGACTGCAGTGAATTGAGTCAACGATTTACACTTAGAGTGACTCCTTGAAGAATTTTAAAGTATGCTTGGATTGGAATACAATTCATGAATTATTTGAGATTGGAAATATGTTGGATATGTGTAAGAAATCTATGCTAAGTTGGTGATGGTGCTATATTTTTATTTACGAATAAAATTATTGTTAGCTTTAAATTGACATATATATTTTGAAATGACAAAAACTTAAGTAAGCCTTAATGCTTTAATCCATATTGTAAATTTGCCTTATCACACATGATTTTCTCAATACATTTCAAGTGATCATATCAAACATTAAGACCATGATTAAATGATGCATACTCTTATTGGTCTTAATACTTTGTAAATGTTTTGAATATTTTAGAAAATCACTTGATAAATTTTTAGACCATGTTTTCATCAAAGAAAGTCAAGAAAAACTCCCACAAAAGTGCCAATATGTTTTGGGTTGGATTAGGATCAAAGGTCACATCATTTCTAACCCAAAAGTGCAGGAAAATGGCTTTCTGGAGGCATAGGATCGATCCCCTAAGGGAAGGGATCGATCCCCTAGTGGCAGTAAGCTTTTTGGTGGAAGAAAAGGTCCTTCAGCCCAGAAAAATCAGTTCTGGAAAGAAGGGATCGATCCCCTAAAGGCAGAATGGCTCCCAACGGCTAGAAAAGGTCCCTCAGCCCAGAAGATTCAGATCTGGAATGAAGAGATCGATCCCCTATGGAAAGGGATCGATCCCTTTGCCCGAAAATAGCCTATAACGGCTAGTTTTGTGAGATACAACGGTCATATTCGATTTTGGCTCCACCCAACGTTCACAAACCATCCAAGGGACTATAAATAGAGGCTTAGAAGCTAAAGAAAGGGAGAGGCACAACCAAGCAACATCTTTCATCATCTTATTCATCTTCTCAAGCCTCAAACAACAAATCAAGAGCTCCAAAGTCTACATCTTCTATCATTCATCTATTTCTTGTATTGCTTAGCACAAATCTTGTATAGGCTTTTACTTGTGCTTAATCTCTGTAATCACTTGCCTATCTAGAGGCCTTCTTTGATTACTTATCTTGTAAACCAATTCATTCCTTGTAAAAGGGGAGGTTTCTCTTTAGCCTTAGAAAAAGAGGGAGGTTTCTCTTTAGCCTTAGAAAAAGAGGGAGGTTACTCTTGAGCCTAGAAAAAGAGAGAGGTTTCTCTTGATCCTTGAAAAGAGGGAGTGTAACAAATTCAAGTATAGTGAATTTGGGAAAAATCCTTGGGAGCGTCTCAAGGTAGAGGACGTAGGCAAGGTAGCCGAACCTCTATAAATCGATTGTGTAAATCTCTCTCTCCTTACTCTTTATTTACTTGCACTTATATTGTGTTTATTTCATTGAACTTGAATTGCATGCTTGTCTAGCCTAGAGAACTTAGAAAATATCAATATAGACTAGAGAATTTAGAGAAACCGAAAAACGAGCTTAAGGTTAGTTAAAAACCGATTCACCCCCCTCTCGGTATAGCCTATAAGAGCCAACAATTGGTATCAGAGCTTGGGCTCGAGATTGAATTAGATTAACCTCTATCGAGCAAAACGATCTTAAAATGGCTCACTTGAATGTAGGCACACCCCTAGGAGAAGAGGGACAATCGTTAGTTAGACCTCCACTCTTCAATGGAGAGAATTACTCTTATTGGAAAACAAGAATGATGTTATTTGTACAATCCAATGACTATGAAGTGTGGAGAATCATAGTGAATGGTCCTAGAATTCCCATGAAGAAAGTAAATGGAAAAGATGTCCCTAAGGATGAGGATGAGTGGGACACAAATGACATGAGATTAGCACAAATGAATGCCAAGGCTATGCACACCCTCTTTTGTGCTTTAGGTCCCAATGAGTATAATAGAGTATCATTATGTGAGAATGCAAAGCAAATATGGGACAAATTGACCATCACACATGAAGGGACCAATCAAGTGAAAGAAACCAAAGTAGGTATGCTCACACATGATTATGAGCTATTTAGGATGAATGAAAATGAGTCCATTAGCGAAATGTTCACTAGGTTTAATGATATAATTAATGGACTTAAGGCATTAGGCAAGAGCTATTCCAATGTAGAAATGGTCAAGAAAATCTTGAATAGCTTGCCAAAATCTTGGGAGGCAAAGGTGACTGCTATAGAAGAATCTAAGGACCCTAACACCTTGTCTCTAGATGAACTTATGGGCTCCCTACTTACATATGAAATGAAATTAAAAAGAAATGAAGAGCCTTCAAAGAAAGTAGGGGTAGCACTTAAATCTTCCACTCATGAGGTCATTGAAGATAATAGTGATGAGAGTGGAAATGAGGAAGAAAAGGAAATGGCAATATTTGCCAAAAGATTTAATAGATTTATGAAAATGAAAGAGAGAGAGAGCAAAATAGGAAACATCGTAGGAGAGAGTCAAGTAGAAGAGAAAAAGACCCCTTAGTGTGCTATGAATGTAATGAACCAGGTCACACTAAGTTAGATTGCCCCTTACTTAGAAGAGAAAAGGATAGGAAACCTAGGAAGAAAGCATTTGTGGCTGCATGGAGCGATAGTGATAGCTCCGATGAGGAAAATGTAGATAATGAGGTAGCCTACTCATGCTTTATGGCCATTAGTGATGATGAGGCTAGTAGTAGTTCTAGTGAAAATAATGATTATACCTTTAGTGAACTACAAAATGCCTTTAATGATTTAGCAAATGAATTTCAATGCATGAATTCTAAATATAAGAAAATCATTGCTAAATTGAAAATAGAAAATGAAGCCTTGACAAATGCTAAGCTAGAATTTGAAAAGAAATTAGAAGAGGCTAACTTAGAGATAAATGAGTTGAATAAAAAGAACTTAAACTTACATAACTCATTTACTAGGTTTTATATGGGTCAACAAAAACTAGATCATATGTTAGAGACCCAAAGAGCTTTCTTTGACAAAGATGGGCTAGGATATAATGAAATACATAAAGAAACTCATCTTAGGAATTTCTTAGTGAGCAAAAATACTATGCATGATACATCTCTCACATGCTCACTATGTAATAGGATAGGCCACTCCTCACAAGCATGCACATATAGAAAAACTACATTTAGAGAAAGAGTTGTTAGGAAAATATGGGTGCCAAAGCATGCAATAAATAATGATGATTTGAGCTCGAAATGGATCCCAAAAGGATCAAAAATTGTTTGCACTAACTCTCATGGACCCAAGAAAACTTGGGTACCAAAGTATGCTTGAATGTGTTTGTTGTAGGAGTGTTAGAGCATGGGAATACAATGGAACAATGGAATTTAAATGCTCAACACATCCTCATGGAGTTTGCTTGTGCTAATGAGAAAAAGGAAGAGCTTGAGAATCCATCCTTGGCAAGGTCACAACAATTCTTCAAAGAATGGCACAAGGTGGATTCAACTATTCAAGGCAAAGCAATCTCTAGCAAAGGAGTTTTGTAAGCTTAAATCCTATCTCTTCAAAACTCATATATATTAAAATTATTTGTTTGATTTAATGAGACACTTAGTTGATGATTATTGATGCATTGTGAGTTGAATGAATAAAGAAAAGGCATGATAAATTATTATTGAGTGTTTGATGGACAATTCTTGATGGATGAATGAAAGGCATGATTTATGATTTTGAAATGATTTTTGGATTTCTGTAGTTTAAGCAAGTTTGATATGTCTAGATAAAATATTTAGTTGCTCAAAAGCTGTCAATTATGTCACTTATGCAAAATGCCATGTCATGAGCCTTAATGAAGAATTTGTTTGTTGGAAATCATGGCATGTTGTTCACAAAATGTATGATTTGATGTTATATGTGCTTAAAATCTGTGTGAACAAGTTTGTTTTGGCATATTTGTGATTTCTAATGATTTGGTTTGGCCAAAATATGCATAACTCTCAAAATGACCTCCTTTAAGGCCCAAAAATGCATTTTATTGTGTAAATTCTTCCAAAATTGCAAAATCTTTTGTAAAATGGTTTTTCATTCAGATTTTTCATTCATACAAGTCCAAAATCATGTTTTACAAATGTTTAAACCTTTACTTGGACTTAAATTACTCAAAAACGAAGTTTGGGCACCTCAAAGGTTGGATTTTCTGTCAAAAACTGCAGAAACAGGATGAGGGATCGATCCCTTAGCAAGCAGGATCGATCCCCCTTGAGCAGAATGCAGGAAATCTGCATTTTGGACTGAAGGGATCGATCCCCCCAGGCCAAAATGGCTTTTCTGCACTTTTTCAACCGAATTTGAGAAGGATTTTTCACTTTCTTGATATCTTCTTTCTTCTCAAGTTAAAATCCAGTATTTTAACTTCTTTTTGATGATCTTTAAACTATGAAAATTCATTTTTCATTGATATCATGCCTCAACTCAATTAATTTGTATCATTCCCAACAAATGGTATCACTTTCAACAATCAATATCACTTTTCTTGAACTCACAAGTGCACAATTATTTTTCTTGTTGAAAACATTCATGAATCTTGAGATAATCTTGAAATATACTTTCAATGAATGCTTAAACATAATTTTGAGATTTATTTCAATGATTTGTGTATATATTTGAGAATTTGATAAACTTGTGATCATACCTTTTGTTCATCTTAGTCAAGCATGCTTAGAGAATTTTATCTTATAGCTTGACTCACATATTCCCATTGAGCATCATGATATGATTCTTAGTGGAAGTTGATTAGTTAAGGTCATATACCTTAATGATAAAATGATTGAAACTTGACCTTATGGATTGATTTTAAATATAAATTCAACAATTGGTAATGGTCATTGGCCTATAATTTGTGATGGTAAATGGATCCTCAATGTTCAAATGCATGAAACTTTATCATCCTTGTACTTAAAGAACTAAGGTCTTAATGACAACACCAACATTCAAAGATAAATGCAAACTTGAACAAATTTAATATTCATGCATTTATTATTTGAATATTTCCTTGTTCATAATTAGTTAAGGACTTGAATTAGAAAATGAGCATAGGATTTGTGTGCTTGAAACCATGGAAGAAAATGTGTTTGCTTGAATTCCTTGATGTTTTGAATCTTCCATATGGTATCAATTTGTGAATATGAATATGGATTAATATTTTATGATTGTGTACAAATGTTTAATTGATCCATATGCATATTTGATGATATGTGTTGTGTTCTTGCATATTTAGAATGAGTATTTTCTTGACATGAACACACTGCACATAAATATTAGATTCAGGCAAAATGCCTAAGTCAACCAGTAGTAACAATTGGTATTTAGATTGAAATAACAATTAGTATCATTGGAAACCATATTTTCAATAATTGGTAAGCCAAAACTAAATTGTCAATTGGTTTGAGCTTTAAATTGACAACACTTCTCATGCTCCTTAGATTGAAATGACAAATAGAGAAGAATTCTCTTAGGATACTTTTGCATGAAACTCTTGTGTGCTAGAATTTGTAGTTGATTGCTATATGTTTTGAATCTATGCACACTCTTGCTTGAACATGATTTATGAGCACATGCATATGATATGTTATCTAATTTTAGCTCATAATCATGATGTATTGTCATGCACCTTAGTTGGACCTTAGAGAACAATTGATATACTTAGGTGCTTGCTTAACTTCTTACCAATTGGAGCCTTCTTGCAAAATTACTTATCAACAATTGGTATCCAAATTATTTATAAACAATTGGTATAGGATCATAAGTCATATTCATTGCATGAATATTTCATACTCTTTGAGAATATTGACTTATTTATTTGTGCTATAAGTCCCATATACTAACATGTTTCTTGTTGGATGGAGCATTTTTATTTATTCTCACATAGCCATGATTTTAGGGGGAGCATATTTTTTAGTATTTTTCCTTCTTTTTGCTATGATAAAAAGGGGGAGAGATAGATAAAGGGAGAGATAGATATAGGGAGAGATATTAAGGGGGAGAAATAGTTTGAAAATTCATTTTCAAAACCCATGCTTATATTAAGGGGGAGCTTTATAAAATCCTGCTTTATTTGAGGGGGAGTATTTTATCAAAGAATTTTCAAAGCAAATTTACATTAAGTTTTGTCATATCAAAAAGGGGGAGATTGTTAGCTTTAAATTGACATATATATTTTGAAATGACAAAAACTTAAGTAAGTCTTAATGCTTTAATCCATATTGTAAATTTGCCTTATCACACATGATTTTCTCAATACATTTCAAGTGATCATATCAAACATTAAGACCATGATTAAATGATGCATACTCTTATTGGTCTTAATACTTTGTAAATGTTTTGAATATTTTAGAAAATCACTTGATAAATTTTTAGACCATGTTTTCATCAAAGAAAGTCAAGAAAAACTCCCACAAAAGTGCCAATATGTTTTGGGTTGGATTAGGATCAAAGGTCACATCATTTCTAACCCAAAAGTGCAGGAAAATGGCTTTCTGGAGGCATAGGATCGATCCCCTAGTGGCAGTAAGCTTTTTGGTGGAAGAAAAGGTCCCTCAGCCCAGAAAAATCAGTTCTGGAAAGAAGGGATCGATCCCCTAAAGGCAGAGTGGCTCCCAACGGCTAGAAAAGGTCCCTCAGCCCAGAAGATTCAGATCTGGAATGAAGGGATCGATCCCTTTGCCCGAAAATAACCTATAACGGCTAGTTTTGTGAGATACAACGGTCATATTCGATTTTGGCTCCACCCAACGTTCACAAACCATCCAAGGGACTATAAATAGAGGCTTAGAAGCTAAAGAAAGGGAGAGGCACAACCAAGCAACATCTTTCATCATCTTATTCATCTTCTCAAGCCTCAAACAACAAATCAAGAGCTCCAAAGTCTACATCTTCTATCATTCATCTATTTCTTGTATTGCTTAGCACAAATCTTGTATAGGCTTTTACTTGTGCTTAATCTCTGTAATCACTTGCCTATCTAGAGGCCTTCTTTGATTACTTATCTTGTAAACCAATTCATTCCTTATAAAAGGGGAGGTTTCTCTTTAGCCTTAGAAAAAGAGAGAGGTTTCTCTTTAGCCTTAGAAAAAGAGGGAGGTTACTCTTGAGCCTAGAAAAAGAGAGAGGTTTCTCTTGATCCTTGAAAAGAGGGAGTGTAACAAATTCAAGTATAGTGAATTTGGGGAAAATCCTTGGGAGCGTCTCAAGGTAGAGGACGTAGGCAAGGTAGCCGAACCTCTATAAATCAATTGTGTAAATCTCTCTCTCCTTACTCTTTATTTACTTGCACTTATATTGTGTTTATTTCATTGAACTTGAATTGCATGCTTGTCTAGCCTAGAGAACTTAAAAAATATCAATATAGGCTAGAGAATTTAGAGAAACCGAAAAACGAGCTTAAGGTTAGTTAAAAACCGATTCACCCCCCTCTCGGTATAGCCTATAAGAGCCAACAATTATAAATTACAAAATGTATTGAGCATTGGTGATTTATGATTAATTGTGGATTTCAAACATCATTTGTAAGGCCCCAGACCACAAAGCAGGGTCACCTTTCTCACCCGTACTGTTCGCTTTGGATCTAGACCATAAAGCAAGACCTTCACAGCTTTGTCCTAAGGGTCCTGTAGAACTCAGGATAAATCCCCTTAAGCGTGTCCATAGTGACTCGAACACTTGACTTCCTCAAATGTCAAGTCACTACTAACCATTAGGCTTAGGACAATTGGTTAGCATGTCTCAACAACTTGAGGAAGTCAAGGGTTCGAGACATGCGGGAGGCGAATTGGGAAATGATTTCCCGAGAAATCCGTGAGGGTCCTGCTTCGTGGTCTAGACCCAAAGCAGATAGTACGGATGAGTAAGGTGACCTTGCTTTGTGGTCTAGGGCCTTACATTATTGAGGATTGATTTGTGAATTTAAAAATTTATTTAGGACTATTGTGGATTCAAGTTGCTGAATTAGACCATGATTTATTGTAAACTACCTACAGGAGGTTCCATTTTCTAAAAGGTTATGTTAATCGATTTTCGATTATAATTTAACTTAGCTAGATCCAATTAAGAACATACTCAGTACTTAGATATTGTTCTCCCTAAACACTTAGAGAAAAAGAACTTTATATTAAGTATTGTAAGTGCGAGTGTTGGTTGGAGTAGATTTCATTTTAGAGTCTGCGAAGATGGGCTACTAAGGTGTAGAGGTCGAATTTGCTCACAATAATAGCAATCATTCGTTTGTTTTAGATGAGAACAGCTAAGGTATATGGTTAAGAACTTTTCGACAGAGATGGACTCAGCTATTGATGTTTTACCTCAGTCATAGAAGGTAAGATTTGAACTATTAAGTGCAAGTTTTGTTTAAATGATTCGAGCTTCACACGTTTAGTTATATACCCCAGCATGCTAGGAAATTCATTTAGGGTTTGAGCATTAAGATATCTATGTTGCTTAAAGATATTACTAGGAAAGGAATCCAAGATAAGTCAATAAGGTTAAATCTTGATTCAAAATTATGGAATAAGTGCATGACAAGAATAAGTATTCCTACCCATTTTAAGAGTACCCTTGTTGGGGATTGATCAAGTAGTTAAGTTTTAAGGATTATGGGAAGTGAATGTGACCTCTAGGATAAGTAGTAATATATGGATGAAAACTAGAGATTACCAAACCTTGGAGTATTGGAATATAGAGAATGTGATAAAGAAAAGCATAATCACCTGCTTGAAGATGACTTGGAAAATTTGGAGGACCAAATTTCATAAGGTGGGTGGAATGTAATAACTGAAAATTTTCTCTCATCCTAAATTAGTTGTTTACTATTTTATATTCAAAAAAAATTAAATATCATTATGTTATAATTTAAATATACTATTAACACTTAACTATATATATATAACTAGCAAATGAATATACCTAGTTATTTTAGAATTGGTAAAAGAAATTCAGTAAACTATAATATATATATATATATATATAAAATTTGTGACTAAAGTATAAAATAATAGTATTAGTTAGTGGCTTCTCAGAGAAGCCAAATACCTTACCTGCTTCCACTAACATCTTAATTCTCGATAAAAGAAAGAGAGCTACAAAAGAGCACAAACAGACCTGGAAAAACATGGAAGATGGAGAGAACTAAAGCAAGCAGGAAGGTCACACTTCAGCCCAAAGAATGGAGACAGCAAGTGCCCCTCTCGGCTGAAGCATTCAGGCCATCAAGAGGCCCCCCTGTCACGACAATTTAGAGCAGTACTAGCGTGACAAAAATCTAAAAATGTTAAGGAATGCTAGGGCTTAAATCGAGATGAGAAGGAAGGCTACGAAGAGGATGTGAAAGGGAGAGTGTTAGGCACCAAATTAGCTGTTAAGGAGTTTTCATTTTTGAAAAAAAAAGGAAAAAAGATAGAAAGACTCGTGAATCAGCACCTAAAAGTAGAACAGGGGTTTTGATTGTGGCTTGAAGGATGGAAATGGGCCGGAGATCAACGAGGAGTATTTGAGAATAGGTGTGTGGCAAGGAAAAAGGGTTACAAAAAACTGAAATAGAACCTGGTAGTAGCAAGAAAAATGTGAATGTATACCTCGGTGATGCATCAGGGCAAGAAATATGAGCCATTAAAAATGGGGGCTATACACTAGACACCGGGTGAGAAGAAAAGAGGCACAAGGGCCTCTCTTATTTGGCCAGCATAGAAGCAGTAGTGGCTACTTACCAACCCTTTTCTCGGACAGAAACAGAAGATGTGGTTGAGGTGGCTTTCGACCAGTCCAAAGCTTGTAAGGGTAAAGGCATGGCTACCTTATTAGTCTTTAAATTGTTGGTTATAAGAGATAGTAGAAGGCTAAAAATGTTGTTGATGTAGGTTTGAGTGAAGATAAAATTCAAGGAGGTTAAAGAAAAATATTTTGACAGCCAAGGAAGAAGTTTCAAGGTAATGATCTTATGGAAGAATTTAGAATATAAAATTTCCTAAGTGAATAAATAATATAATTTTTTTTATATATTTGTGTGTGCTTTAATGTGGGAGGAAATTATATGAGATAGATGATGTTCAATACCCTAAATTAAAGGCTAAAGTAAAGAAAATCAAAGAAGTATGAGAAAGTTCAAGGTGTACAAGGTTGTGACACCAACACTTGTGTGGTACACATTAGGTAAGGGAATATACGGTAGATGTTTATTAGTCTGCTATATTTATGTATGTCTAAATTAATTTAAATTAATGTTTATGCATTCTTGGTGAAATTCCAAAATATATTGAATTGAGCTTAAAGTACAAATTGTTTGAGATTTGAAATATTGTGTTGGTTTGGAAAATAAACATATTGCTTGTTGGAGTTTTCTGCAAGTTATTTGGTTGTGGATTGTGACGCTAGGTAGTGTCCTACCTATGCCATCATAATGATGAAATTTCGTTAGAAATTATTAAGTGGATTTTTCGTATTAGTTTAAATTTCTATAACGTATTTAAAACCTCATATACATTAAGCACTATTACTTGTCATCGAAATAATGGTTTTTAAATGTGTTTCGTACGATGAGGTTATCAAAACTAGAGTGTTTAACACAATTCATGCCTCTAATACTTAAGTAATGTTGTAAAAGTTATTCTTGCATGAATTTTGACGTATGAAACATGGGACACGTATGAAATGCTTGTGTGGCACTATCTTGTCTATGTGGTAATTACCCTGCCTGTGTGGCATTTGTCATGCCTATGTGGCATTTGTTATGCCTGTGTGGCATTAAAGGCGCCTATCTATATATACACAATTCAAACTCCTCCTGTGTGTTGATGGACATCTTTGTATATATATGAGTTGTAAAATATCCTGGATGCTTTGTGATCTTCCAGGTCCTGGATGCTTTGTGATCTTCCGGGCGTCCAACAAATAGTCGTGACTTGTACCTCAGCTACTAGATGATCACTGGTGCTGGGATGATTCATGATCATGGATAGAGCCCTGGTATGGGACTGTGACCACTGCTAGCTACAGTGGATGCTTTCATAGAAAGCTTATCGGTTATTTCCAAAGATCTCGGTTATATTACCATATCTTATCTATGGATGCTTGTCTCTTGAAAATACTTTGAATGTATATTTCGATTTTATAAATGCGTGAGCATAAGCGTTTTATAGCTTATAAAATAATGGCTTATCAACTTTGCATTATTTTCAATAAAACATATTTAACATGAGTTTTGGCGCATTTATTCAAGCATACACATGCATTAAACATAGCAGAAACCTAATATCATTTAGCGTATGTTTTCTTACTGGGCATTAGCTCATCCCCCCCTTCCACCTCACAGATTATTTCAAGTAGACTCGGCACGAGTGTGGTGCATCGACAGTTATTTTGTTAAGCTGCAGGAAGTTATATTTTGAATCAAGGTATAAACTTTTCATAACTTTTGTTTATATCCCAGACGATAAGGTCCTTTTCGATATACACAGTGTACATGATCGGGATGTAAGTACTAGGACTGTATCGAGAATTTTATATAATTGCGTCTTTTAATGAATAGTATCTCGATCGTATATCTTGATAAAAATGTGATACTCTGGATGGTTTCTTGAGATGATTATTGTGCCACAGGTTGGATTATTGTTGTGTTACAAAGTGTGGTCGGACAATAAGAATGTATAAAGGGAAGGAGTTTTTCAGTTTCAATTTTGGCACGCATTATGATGTAATTGAATAGGACCTTCGTTAAATTAGTCTTAAACAAATTAACGAGTAGTAATCTACTTATTAGTTGTTAACTACATTGAACGAGTGACAAACACAATAAGAAAAAGAAAAAGTTAGCCCGAAAATCCCAGCTTCCGAGGGCGTTACAGTCTTGTGCAAAACTCAAAAATTACACATCAAACATAATTTTTGGATAATTTTGTTTAAATTTTAATTTATATTATTTTCATATTACGTTATCATAATATATATTTAAGATTTTCACTTCATGATTTATCTTAATCTGTTGATTGGTTTATATTTAGGTTGTGTTTGGTATATTGCAAACAAAGTAATTGCAACGTAAAGTGATTGTTAGGAAAATAACATTGCAGTATTTGGTATACAATATAAAGCTATGTTTAAACTACACGGAAAGTAGCATTGCAGTGTTTGGTATGCACTCACTTTACTGGTAATGTAATGACAAATTTCAAAAATACCATTAAATATAAAAACAAATTTATTATAGTATTATTAATTTAAAATGAAATTATTATATTAAAATGTAAATAATATAAAGTTATAATTATTAATATGTTAATCAATTATAATATAAAATTTAATACATTATTATTAATTTCAAAAGTAATTATTATATTAAAATGTAAATAACATAAAGTTATAATTATTAATATGTTAATCAATTATAATATAAAATTTAATACATTATTATTAATATAAAAAGTAATTATTATATTAAAATGTAAATAATATAAAATTATAATAATTAATATGTTAATCGATCTAATATTATTAATAAATTAAAATTTAATTATTATATTAAAATGTAAATAGTATATTTATAATAATTAATATGTTAATCAACTGTAATATAAAATTTGATACATTATTAATAATTTAAAATGTAATTATTATATTAAAATGTAATAATATAAAGTTATAATTATTAATATGTTAGTCAATTGCAATAGGAATAATAGCCAAATAAGCCCTCGACCTTAAACCTAAAATAGAATTAAGCCCTCAACGTTTTATTTCATGGCAATCAGTCCATAAACTTTTATTTCAGTGGAAATAAACCCTCAACCTTCTAAAATTATGCAATTAAGTCCAAATCTGTTAAATGACGCTAACTGCCGTTAGTGAAAGCTAACGTGGATAGCTTACTTGGCTACCACGTGGCATGCCACGTGTGCAATACTAACGGCAGTTAGTGTAATTTAATAGATTTGGACTTAATTGCATAATTTTATAAGGTTAAGGGTTTATTTCCACTGAAATAAAAGTTTATGGACTGATTTCCACGAAATAAAAGGTTGAGGGCTTAATTCCATTTTGGACTCAAGGTTGAAGGCTTATTTGGCTATTTTGTCATTGCAATATAAAATTTAATACATTATTTTTAATTTAAAATGTTATTATATTACCAAATAAATAAAATAAGTGGTTGATTTTTTAGAGTAGGAAGGTGTTAGGTTGGAATAGTATTTTGAGTGAATTATTTTATTTTGTGATTGCAAAGTAACTTTTTAGCCATAATTAGCTGCAATCACTTTGAAACCAATAGATGCAAAGTGATTGTAATGGTAAAGTTACTTTGCAGCATTTTTGTTTCAATCAAATACTACAATCACTTTGCACCTAATTAAATTAGAGCATAAAATACTAAACTTCCTAATACCAAATGCTTAGTATCTATTATCTAGAATTAAATTAAATTAAATTTCATGCTTGAAATCAAAGCCTTCTCTTTCTCTCGTTTGCTACCGTTGACAAATGCCCACCTACCTCCCTAGTCTCTACTTTTTATTTTGTATTTTGTTCTGTAATTAATGAATTCTTCAGATTCAATTCTAATTTGTGTTTAAAAAAAAAATTCATACTAACGCACGCTAGTTTATTTATTATTGCAGAAATCTAAGCCTTAAAAATTTGAATTAAAAAAAGTGATCAAGTTTTATTTTGATTCTGTGCCATCCAATTCAAAATGGGCTTTCAGCACTCAAGATTTTAGTTTCTTTCTTTTATTCATTCTTTTTATTTTATTTCTTTACCAAATTCTAAAAAATAAAAAATTGGAAAAAACTCAAAAATTTAGAAGGAAAAACACCAAAACTCTCTTCAGAGAAACATGTGAAACAGAATATAATTTGATTTGATCTCCAAATCACAAAGTTAACCTTGGGTGACAATTGATCGGCTTATAGCCATTACTAACATAATTTTATTTTTACGTTATCTATTTAATTAGTTCAAATGCTATCGAAATATTGGACTATTTCATAATAAAGATTTTTCATTTATTTCTAAAAAAAATAAAGTAACTTTTTAAATAAAAAATAATTTTTCAAAACAAAAATAAAATTACAATAAAAATGAGAATTGTTTTTAAATATTGAATTAAGATCATTTTATTAATATTAAATGATAGTACATGATTAAATATTATTGTTTTTAAATAATTATTGTGATGGTACTAATTCTTCTTCATGCGTAATCATCTTATTAGACCCAAAACATTGTTTTCATGTATCAAATATATTTTTTAATAAATTTTAATTAATTTTACAATTTGATTGAAAAAATAAGTATTTTTACGATTTTAAAATCATCGAAAGGATTAAATCTTTGAATCAAATCGTAATGATACTATACTTGACTCATTAGTATCCATTATCCATAATTAAATGAAATTTCATGCTTCTAGTCAAAGGTTTTCCTTCTTGAAAAAGAAAGAAAAAAGACTGTAGCAAAAACATATTTATTTTTCATTCAAATTAAATTATGTTACATAATTATTTTATTGAAAAAATCAATAGTTTATTATCAAAATTGTTAGCCAAAATAAATATTAATTAATTTTTATATTTGATGTGATATATAATAAATAATTACTTTTTTTAATAATATAATGCCGTGACATATAAGTCGGTTGAAAAAAATCAATAGTTTATATCAAAATTGTTAGCCAAAATAAATATTATCATATTTGATGTGATGTATAATAAATAGTTATTTCTTTTAATAATATACTTCCTTGATGGATAGTTCCGTAAAATCCTCTCACTTTCACTTCCTTGTTTGCAAACGCTGACCAATTGCCACCTACCGCTGCGTGTAATTGTTTACACTATCTATTTAATTATTTGGAGTGCTATCGAAATATTGGATTATTTCATAATAAAGATTTTTCATTTATTTCTAAAAAAATAAATTAACTTTTTAAATAAAAATAAAAAATAAATTTTTAAAAGAAAAATAAAATTACAATAAAAATAAGAATTGTTTTTAAAGATTGAATTAAGATCATTTTATTAATATTAAATGATAGCACATGATTAAATATTATTGTTTTTAAATAAATATTGTAGTGATATTAATTTTTCTTCATGCGTAATCATCTTATTAGACCCAAAAAATTTGTTTTCATGTATCAAATATATTTTAAATAAATTTTAATTAATTTTACAATTTGATTGAAAAAACAAATATTTTTATGATTTTAAAATCATCTAACGATTAAATTTTTGGATGAAATCATTATGATTGTATACTCTACTCATTAGTATCCATTATCCATAATTAAATAAAATTTTATGCTCCCAATCAATTCTTTTCCCTCTTAAAAAAGGATTGTACCAAAAATATATCTATTTTTCATTCAAGTTAGATCATGTCACATAATTAAATTATTGAAAAAAATCGACAGTTTATGATCAAAATTGCTAGCCAAAATAAATATTAAGTAATTGTCAAATTTGATTTGATGTACAATAAATAATTAATTTTTTTCATAATATAATTCCGTGATATACAAGTCGACTAAAAAACAATATACGCCGACATGGATAGTAGTTCCGTACAATCCTCTCTTTCACTTCCTTGTTTGCAAACGCTGACCAATTGCCACCTACCGCTGCGTGTAATTGTTTGCTTGTTTGTCTTTGGAGGAGCAGGTAGAAGAAAGCCTTTGTTAATCTTGTGCCTTAAGAAAAACAGGGCAAATAGTAATAAATAAATATATAAACTATATTGTATCCTAATCAACAACTGTCGATGATTGCTGAAATGTGGATGAACAAACAAAACGACAGTGGGTTCTTTGGCAAAAGTCGACAGCCATTCCATTCAATATTGCTTTTTGTCATTTTCACAAACACCGCAGCCGCACCGCTTTCACTCATCGCATTGATCTGCTTCCTTCTACCTCCCAACTTAGCTACTGATTAATAGGTAAGATAAAACAGTTTCATAGAAAAAAAATTTTGCAGGTTTGAATAGTTGAAGCTGTCATCTTGGCAGGCGATGCTGATGATGATGTGGAGAGTGAGAGTAGGCGAATGCATGTTGGCCCTCTGGCTGTGGTGTTGTTGTCTCCTGTTCCTTGCTGCATCTGCACCTGCACATGTAACGGATCCTTCCGAAGGTTCTCATCGTCATTTACTCCTTCATGATTTTTGATACTTTCATAGCTTAATCAAATCTGTCTTCCTCTTCTCAGTTCCAGTTCTCACCATAATCGTCTGAAGCTACAGCCTTAGTTTGCTAGATGTTCAAAGGATGAAGAATCTAACAAATAGATAGAGAAATTTCCTATATCAAGTATCAAGACTTTTTTATTCTGCTTGGCTGCAGCTAAATAAATTGGAGCTCACCTTTTTTAATTATGAAATTACAAATTAGATCCAAATAGCAATAGTAAAAATAATGATCTTCTCTAGGTTAGCAATATCGACTTTATTTCTCAATATCTGATTCCGCTTTATTAGAATTCAGGATCATACTATAGGGTAAGGGTAATCTGTTCTGCTGCTAAATATAAGCATGTTTTGGTGTGAAATACATATGATTTTGCTTTTGACTAATGCTAATCTTGAAGCTGCAGGCGTGGCCTGGAATTTATTAGTTACTATTTATTGTATTACTGAGTTCTTTTATATGGGTTCAAGTCAGCATATATGTGTTTCATTTCCCAATTGCAGTTAGTGCATTACTAGCAGTGAAGAAGCAATTGGTTGATCCCATGAACCATCTCAGAAATTGGAACAAGGGGGATCCTTGCACATCCAACTGGACCGGAGTTCAATGTTTTAATAATCTTGAGAATGATGGATACTTGCATGTTCGGGATCTGTATGTTTTCTCTTACCACTCTTGGCATTCTTCATCTAGTTGTGATAGGGTTGCTGATCTTCTTTTCAGCATTTTTCATTTTGTTGATTATTGCTAACTGCTTTCTATAAATCGTTGCAGTCACTTACTAAATATGAATCTCTCCGGAACTTTAGCACCTGAACTTGGCCAACTCTCTCATCTCAAAATACTGTGAGTTGGGATATAAAATATATCTTCAACATTCCTGATAGATTTCCATTGGGGCTAACACCTTTTTCTTTTATTTCTGGAAGAGATTTCATGTGGAATGAATTGACTGGCAGTATACCCAAGGAGACGGGACAAATCTCTACCTTAAAACTCCTGTAAGTTGGATTTTTCTTATTCCTCCTTCTTCTTCAATAAAGAAATTTGAATTAATAATAAATTTCTTTTCTAAGGATGGATCAGAGACAATACTTTACGGAAAAAGGGCATCTTTTTCATATTTCTATTTTTATCTCAATCTAAGCTTATGAATAAGTTTATGGTGCAAAAATTCATTCAAAGTTGTTAAAATATCTACATGAAAGGCTTTTTGAGCTGACAGTGACATATGGTTTTAATCCAAAAGAAAACCATGACATTTGTTAGTTTTAAACTGTGTGGCATTCTGTATGCAGACTCTTGAACGGAAACAAATTATCAGGTTCTTTGCCAGATGAACTTGGCTACCTCTCAAATCTGAATAGACTTCAAGTAGATCAGAACAACATTTCTGGCCAAATACCAAAAACATTTGCCAATTTGAGTAGTGTGAGACATCTGTAAGTGAATCTAGAAGCTAATTACTGTTTCAACTTCACAATGTATTTCAACTTAGCAAGGAGATACACACTTTTGTACATATTTTATGTGCTTGTTTGTAATGTGCAGCCACTTGAACAACAACTCCCTTAGTGGCCAAATTCCCCCAGAGCTATCTCAGTTGTCCACTTTGCTTCACTTGTAAGTTCATTTGAAATATGCTCTCATACATATGTGTTTTTCTTTTCTAATTTTTCCATGGTTATGCATATTTATTTATTTGCTTTTCTTTTTTTTCTTTTCTAATTTTTCCATATTTATTTATTTATTTTTATTTTGTGGTGAGTGATTGTGAGATAAATTTCAATTCTTTGTAGGCTTTTGGATAATAATAACTTATCAGGATATCTTCCTCCAGAATTCTCGAACTTGCCAGTATTGCGCATACTGTAATTTTCTTCCCTTCAGTCATCTTCCTCATTATGTGATATAGTTATTGACATTATCTTCCAGGTTTAACTTGTTTCTTTATTGATGTTATGCCTCTTTCTCATCATGCTAACTGTTGGCCATCCACTAAAGGCTTAAGTGGCACGCTTTGATAAGGCAAACGTATGCCATTTTTCTTATATTGCTGTTAGTTCTATAGGCATTAACTGTTTTGTTCCTCTCTGCAGTCAGCTTGATAAAAACTGTTTCAGTGGATCTGCTATTCCAGCTTCTTACAGCAACTTTTCCATATTAGTGAAATTGTGAGTGTTAGTAAACCATTTACTTACTCTTATGGTTTATCTAGTGAGGGAATATCAATGTTTAAGCTTACAAAGGTAGTTATTTGTTGTGTCACTAATGAATTAAAAGAATCATAAAAACCAGGGACTTGCCTATGAGATAGAAATACATCAATTCCAATGTTGAAGATAACATAGCTTTATTAATCTTCAATTCTCAATTATGTCTGGCTTTTGTATTTACTGAAAAAGTATTATGTTGTTCCACCAATGTGCTGAAGACTACTGATGCCATTTTATTTCTCGTGGTGACTTTCAGAAGTCTTAGAAATTGCTGCTTGCAGGGGGCCGTTCCTGATCTTAGCAGGATACCAAGCCTTACCTATCTGTATGTCTGGGTTACCCTTTAAACTTTGGCGTGATATTTAATATTTACCTTCATGGGCTGCATTTATTTTAAGCAATAACGCAAATTTCCATCTTGTCACAGCCATCAAACTTAACTTCCATTCCTGTTTCTGTATTCATGTGGCAGGGATCTCAGCCAGAATCGTCTTACTGGACCCTTACCAACAAATAAGCTTTCTGATAATATGACAACCATGTAAGTGAAGTGCTAATTTAAACTTATCAAGTGTTCTGTTTCAATAAATAATTAAACTCATATCAATTTTTAACTGCTTCAATCTAGATATTCCAATTGCCTCGTATTTAAACTGAACGATAAGTCAATCTTTTGAAATTTGTACTATTACCATCCATTGATTATTGAATCAAAATGCAATGAAGATGAATTCCCAATAAGAAATTATATCTTGTTAATTGCAGTGATCTTTCAGATAACCAGCTAAATGGATCTATCCCTGAAAGTTTCTCAGAGCTTCCTTCACTTCAGACTCTGTGAGAACCTATATGCATATCAAAACTGTTCTATATTTCCTGCTGTTAGATGATGCTTCCAATGTCTATTATGATGCTCTTGTGACTTTAATGGATGAATATATATGCAGACTCTAGAATCTTAATGATGGTTTATTGCAGATCACTCGAGAATAATTTTCTGACAGGTCCTGTGCCTACCGACATTTGGCAGAACATGTCATTCAGTTCTAATGCCAGACTTAAGCTGTAAGATCTAAAGTAGAGAACTCATTAACCTTAAACGGTTAACGTCTTTGATGAACTTTCTATTCGTGCACATTGCAAGCAGTGCAGTTATGAAATAGAATGTATTGGTAATAGTTTTCCTTCGTTTGCACATCCAAAATGCAGTGATTTCAGAAACAATGCATTCTCAAGCATTCAAGGACGTCTAAATCCTCCAGTGAATGTAACCTTGAGGTAAACTTCTTATTTTGCTGTGATCATGCATTAGCCTTGGTCAACTAATGGTTTAATTTGTTATTAATTGGATATCTCCATCAATGTATGTTTTACTAGTAAAGTGAAAATTTGAGTGAACTACACTTGAAAATTAACATTGTTTCAGTTGTTGCTCTCTTGGGTTCATGGATTGAGTGGGGAGGGGGTACTGGCCTCATCGTCTTTTCCCAAATTCTTTCTTAGCCCAAAGAGTTTTCTTCATTTTTCTTATTAACATTTTCAAATTATTTTATTAATCTTTGACCATATTTCAAAAATTTTTACTGTATACTTACATAAATCTTCCAAGAAATGAAGTTACCTCTCCAAGAAACAATAATATCCGAGTGGTAGATCTCAAATGGGGATCCACCAAATCTGCAGCAGAACAACCCTCAACTTGAAGATGATCATGATTCCTATAAAGTAGGCCATGTTTTGTTGCACCTTTGAGATATCTTAAGATAATAAAATAGAAACCCTATGACATTCTTCAAGATTCCAAAAGTTGACCAACCACACTTACTGCAAAAGAAATGTTTGACACCACATCATTTTCAATGCAAAAAATGGCTCATAACTGAAATCGACAGGATCTGTCATAGCATATTTTCTCTTTTTCCGCTTAAATGTGTAAATGATTTCGCCTGTTCTCTTCTTTCTTTTCTTACCTCTTGGTTGTAATGAAAATTATTGGAACATTAATAGAAAGGGCATCCTTTGTCATGCGTTCTTTTTTTTTTGTTTTTTTATTACCCAAATCCTTACAATTTTAGCAGTTTTTCTATAGGCTTGAAGGCAATCCTGTCTGCAAAAATGCAAACTTGTTGAATATAAGCCTGTTCTGTGGATCTGAATCCAGAGAGAATGAGATGCTTACAAACTTAAATAACTCAACAGCGAATTGCCCAATTCAAGCATGCCCCACAGACAATTTCTACGAATATGTCCCAGCATCTCCTCTGCCATGTTTCTGTGCAGCACCTCTCAGAATTGGGTATCGTCTGAAGAGCCCTAGTTTTTCTTATTTTCCTCCATATATCCAGCCTTTTGAGGTGTACGTGACTAGTGCTTTGAACTTAAGCCTGTATCAATTGTCAATTGATACATATTCTTGGGAAAAAGGACCACGTCTAAGGATGTACTTGAAGCTTTTTCCCAGCATCAATAGTAGCCGCTCAAGTACTTTTAATGTTAGCGAAGTTCAGAGGATCAGAGACATATATACGTCATGGACTTTTCCTGGTAGTGACTTGTTTGGACCATATGAGTTGCTGAATTTCACTCTACTTGGACCTTATGCAGATAGTACGTACTTCATCTTGCAATTCTTCTGTTACTTAATGGAACAATGCTTTCTTATTTATAGTGACATGGTTGAAGTAGTAGTTGAGATATTGATTTTCATTACTAACCTGAAATAAGTAAATACCGCTGAAATTTATACATTCTTATGCTTGAAACTTTTAGGACAGAACCCGAACTTCCATTCTAACTATGTCATGAGTGATCTTCCAGTTACATGGAAATTAAATTAGTATAAAAATTGTTAGAATATCCATATGTACAAAATGAGACTGCCAATATGGGAAAAATCAAGCTGCCTTGGCGTGTCATGTAGATAGTACACGTTTGAGACAAGCAAGAATGTGTTGTGCATTCAATGAGCCAGAATTTAACTAGGAATTGTGGATGCATATAATTTTATTATAAGAATCAAACAGTAAGCCATTTGATAGTTTAGTTACGTATATAATCTTTCTTCAACAGTTTTGCCTTTTATTCTCATTTTAATTATTAATGATGCCTTGTTTGATTTGTTATTGCTGTAGTGAACGTTGAGAATGAAACTAAGGGTATTAGTAAGGGCATTTTGATAGCCGTTGTAGTCGGGGGTGTTGCCTGTGCAGTTGCGCTGTCCGTTATGGTAACAATTCTAATAACAAGAAGACATGCTAGATACCACCGTGAAATGTCAAGAAAACGTTTGTGTAAGCTCCTTAATTTAACCATATAATTTTTTTTTCCCAATAATATAATCTCCAACTATCACTAGAAAGGAGTCTAAGTCTCTTATTATGCTTTTCAGCTACAAGGGTTTCTATGAGACTTGATGGGGTGAAAGACTTCACATTTAAAGAAATGGCACTTGCCGCTGACAACTTCAACAGCTCAAGTCAAGTTGGACAAGGAGGATATGGAAAAGTGTATAAAGGCACTTTATCTGACAAAACACTTGTTGCCATAAAACGTGCAGAAGAAGGATCTTTACAGGGACAGAAAGAATTTTTGACAGAGATAAAGCTTTTGTCAAGGCTGCATCACC
Source organism: Heritiera fomes (assembly GCA_032173925.1). Lineage (NCBI taxonomy): Eukaryota > Viridiplantae > Streptophyta > Magnoliopsida > Malvales > Malvaceae > Heritiera > Heritiera fomes. Next base: position 44,206,397 of record JAPDPM010000004.1, read on the forward strand.
GAAACCTAGTTTCATTGGTTGGATATTGTGATGAAGAAGGCGAACAGGTATATTCTTGTGGTCCTGACCAACATGTACCTGTATTACGTCAATTATGTGTGTGGGTTGGGGCTGTGCATGCTCATTGGTTTGTGTTTTTATGAAGTGGATTTGAAATTTCTAAGCAGGGTATTTATTAGTTTTTAGGTACATAAGGTTTGAAAATATAGAATTTATATCATTGGGCTGCTGTTGCATTTGCAGATGTTGGTATATGAGTTCATGCCCAATGGGACCTTGAGGGACTGGCTTTCTGGTACGAATTTTTCAGGATTCATTGCTTTTCAAGTTTTATATTATGCGCTTACTTCCTATACTTCTTTCACTTTATTTACAAAGTCTGAAAAAATACTATTGAAAATTTTGGTGCTAGGATATAAAGATTGCACTTAGTTCATTTTAGGAGTGGACTAGATTTTTGGGTTATGTTTGGTGCATAGAATGAGGATAAGATAAGATAATATAAGATTATGGATAGGATAAGATTAGATTATATCATCCTATTTTATGTTTGTGTGTACAAGGATTAAGAATAGGATAGGATGACTTTTTATATTTTTCACCATATTTTTTCTGTGTAAAATTAAAAATATATATATAATGATTTTTTTAGTACTCTTTTGTAAAGTAACATATTTTAAATTTATAAATTTTTGTTATAAATATAAATAAAAAATTTAAATGTAGATATTATTTATAATATTAAATTAATATTCAAATTTATTAGATGATTTTTTAATAAAAAATTACTCCTAAAAATTTATATTACACTTTCAAAAAAATTGATTTGTTAAAAAATATATTTTTATGAAAAAATTCTCTGTACTTTTTCACTTTTTTCTTTTCTTTATTTTTTGTTTTTATTTCTTTTATATGATTTAAATTTGAAATATTTTTTTAAATTAAATATATTCATTTTTAGAAAATTGAGTTTTTCTAGGAAATAAGTTTATTTTTTAATTATATTAATTTTTTCAAAAGACCATTCTTAAATATTTTTCTTTACTTTTATGGTTTCTTTATCTTCTTTTCTTTTTTTCGATTAGAAGGAAATATAGAAAACAAAAGAAAAAGGAAAAATACAAGTTAAATTTAATAATTTAAATTTTATAAATTAAAAAATATAATTTCTAATAATTTTATAGTTAGTAGTTATTTTTCTTTATTTTTTTGAAAGTAAAAAAGAAAAAAATTAAGAATGAAAAAAAAATTTAAACATAGGAGAAAACTAGTTAAAATAATTTTTATGTTTGAGAATTTATTTTCTAAAAAATGATTTTAAAATTTTAATTATTTCCAGAAAATAATTAAAAAAATTCATTCAATAAAATATTATTTTATCAAAATTATAATTTTTCTTGAATAAAAAAGAAAAAAGAAAGAAAATTTTGGATTAATTAATTAATTAAACAAATATCATTATTATTTTATTAAATGTTTAAGTTAATGTTTAAATACAAATTTTAACAATGAAATGAATAAAATATTAGTATTTATTTCTAATCATATGGGATTAAAAATAATCCTTACCTTTTGGAGAGGATTGAATCATCCTATACTAGGAGGATGACTAATCCTCCTTGCAATCCAATCCTCCGCTTAATGTGTGCACCAAACATAAGATAGGATGATTATCATCCCATCCTATCCATCATCCTATGTACCAAACATGACCTTGAAGTGTTAGTTTATTTGTGAAAACCAAATTGTTTGTCATCTGCTATTTTAATTTCCTATTCTTGGTAATTATAACAAATCTTATCATCAGCCCTCGAATCGTCAAGTGTTTGGATATGCTATAAGTTTAGAATTAGTAGGCATAATGTCACCTTTGTGAAGCAATTAATTGGCTACTTAGCTTGTAAATACTTGGAATATTCAGTAGGGCAGATACCTCATTTCCCACCCTTGCTCCCTTCTGAATGCTTAAGGGTCACAGAGATGCTTTACATTTGTCTTTCAATCAATTTGAAACTATATGTCTAAGACCAAATATGTTGATGCTGATTTAAAAAAAAAAAAAAATTCCTTCTTAGCTCAAAATTAATGTAAAACATGAAATGCAGCTAAAGCTAAAGAAAGCCTAAATTTTGGAATGAGATTACGCGTTGCACTGGGTTCAGCCAAGGGAGTTCTTTACCTTCATACTGAAGCAAATCCTCCAGTATTCCACCGAGATATCAAAGCAAGCAACATTCTTCTAGACTCCAAGCTTCATGCAAAAGTTGCTGATTTTGGTCTCTCACGGTTAGCTCCAGTCCTGGAAGAAGAGGGGACTGTGCCAGATCACGTGTCCACAATTGTGAAGGGAACACCGGTGAGTTTGGCTCTGTTTACGTGTAAGACAATTGGAAGATATTGTAGGAAAGGTTGAATTAGACCATTGTAGGATGTATGACAAAAAGGCACCCCATTATACTTTGACTCAATTAAGGATGAAGCTCTAGCAAAATGTCAGATTAATCAGATATATGGTACAATAAACTCAGAAATGTGGTTTATCTTTTTCTTCAAGGAGAGATTTCACCAATTCAGTTGCCCTATTGGTTGAGCATGCAATTCCAATTTGCGGATTTGATTCCCTTCTTTTAGACATAAACTTCTACATGTTAGTCATCATATTGCGTATAACTTATTGCTGTTTGTTGAATGCAGGGTTACGTTGATCCAGAATACTTTCTGACCCATAAGTTGACTGATAAAAGTGATGTTTATAGCCTTGGAGTTGTTTTCCTGGAGCTGTTGACGGGTATGCAACCTATTTCGCATGGCAAAAACATTGTCCGTGAGGTACTTTCTTCTTCATAGTGCTCTCTGTATTCCCAGCAAACTCCTGTTTGAAAGCTGCAAGAGCACTTGTGTTGTAAATTTTACAACTTTGGTGAATCTTAAAGCTACTTTTTTAATGCGACATCATTGTTCAGGTGAAAATGGCTCATGAGTCCGGCATGATGTTCTCGATAATAGACGGTAGAATGGGTTCTTATCCATCTGAATGCATCGAGAGATTCGTAAGTCTAGCCCTCAGCTGTTGCCATGACAAGCCAGAGCACCGTCCATCGATGTTGGAAGTGGTGAGGCAGCTAGAATACATACTGAAAATGATGCCAGAAACTGATTCGGTTTCTTCAGAATCCATTTCCTTGTATTCTGGCAAGTCATTGTCATCTTCCTCGTCCAATGGTACCGGGGCCCCATACGTTTCATCATCCAATGTCTCAGGCAGTGATCTTATCAGCGGTGTCATTCCTACTATCGACCCTCGCTGACAGCAAGACTAACACGAAGATATTATTGGCATTGGCACGTAAATATAGTAGAATTAGGGGTATTTCACCCGCATTAGAAAACGTTGATGGTTTTGTTTTTCAGCTGTTGTTGATGTCGATGGCTAAGATGTTTTTTTATACATTAAATGTTTTACTTATTGGGTGGAAACTATTAAGAGAAACTCTAAATGCATCTTTATTTTTGCTTTTTATAATCTAAATTTTATTTTTTAAAAAAAAACTCTTAAAGAAAAAAATATTATAAATTACTTAATTATATCTAACACAAGTCTCTTCATTATTTTTGGGAGTGAATTTTGGAAACCCAATGGTTTTTTGAAAATCAACTTTCAGACACCCTAATCAATTTTGAAAGTTTATAAAATCTTAATTCAAATTTAAGTAGGTACGTGGACATGACATTTTTTTAGTAGAGTAGTTTAATTTTAATTTTATCTAAATTTAGTTATCAAATATAGCTTATCTCTATTCATTATACTTTTTTAATTAAAATTTGGGGTTATTTATTTAATCTTAATCTTTTAAAAAAGAGAAATTTAATAATAATATTAAATACGATAATATTACAACAAAAATAAAAATTTGATTGTAATTGGTTGATTATGAAATGAAAACAGTATATAAAAATGAAATTCGGCTAAACCGGATTAAACCACAGTTTTAATCATTATTTGATACTTTTTGACTTGTTGAACGTTTAATACTTATTCAATAACAAACACATTTTCAATTAATTAAAGTTTATTATTTATTGTTTTAATCCAAGAGTTTATATAGGGTGTACTGATGGTGTATCTATATATTATCAGTCTATCACAAAATAACATCTCATTAATGTGTAAAGCTTAAAAATGTACAAATCTTCAAAAATAAATTTAAAAATTTTATTAATATTTTTTTAAAGACCTACATATAAAATGTTATTTTATAATTTATTAATAATATATAATAACTATATACTATATTTATACATGTTATGTAATCTCTTAATCCAATCTCATCGTGTTTTTTGACAAGCGGTTTTTAAACTTATGTGCGGTGGAAAACAACGGTGGAAAGCTGTTGGTTTTGGCGTATCGATCACTTATGAGCGGTAGAAAACAATGTGCGGACAATATTAACATTTATATTTTTTTCTTTCGAAAAAAAAAAATTTAGGCCAAGCTTTCATTTGCTTTATTTTATTATAAATGGAAAGCTTTTATTTGATTTATTTTATTTTATATATATATTTTGAAAATGCAATTATTTTATCAGTAGTGGGTTAATCTAAATAATTAAATTAAAGAAATGAAATTGATTATTATTTTTATTATCATGTGATCGGTAGTGGGGTTTATTCCTTTGAAACCGAATTATCTCTTCGTCTTCTTCTTCTTCTTCTTCTGGGGCTGTCACAAATTAAAATAAAATAAGAAAAATCGTTGACTCGTTCCATTGTTTGTTTGGAAGCGCTCTTCTCCTGCAGGTAAGTCTCGTTTGTGGCTTTATCTGATTTGATTTCCGTTATTATTATCTTCTCTCCTTTCATTGCAAATTTCAGGGCTTTCCTTTTCCACCATAAATCTGCTTCACTCCCTTTCTTTCATCTTTCGTCTTAGGGTTTACATGACTACTGAAATGTAAAAGTTTTTGTGTTTGAATTGAGGAATTTGTGATTCTTAAGGATCTTGCTTCATATCATGATCTTTCATTGTTCATTTTATCAATTACGGTTTTTTGGATTTTTGTTGGGATTTTATCTGTCGAAGTTTCTGTTAGGTTGAAATGATTATAAGGTTGATTGTTTCGGATGACAATGTAACGTTTTTTTTTATGATCACCTAATTTTCATTCTAGCCTCAAATTTAATGGAATATAGTTCTGTAGGATTTTTGTTACTGTTGTTCTTGGTAGTTTATTTCCGATTATTTTTATTGTAAAAGCCTCGATGGCCCTTCCAGGTCATGTTTTGAGTCATTTGGCTGACAGAACTTCTTTTTTTTCACGAAAATTCTGCTTTTTAATTGCAGCTTGTAATGCTCAGGTGCGTTTCCAAACATACTGCAGGATTGGCTTCCTACTGCTGACTTTTCTGGATTCCCAGCAGGGGGAGTTCACCATTTAATTAATAACTTTCATTACTGGTGATAGATTTCTGGTAGAAATAAAGGCAATGCAGTTCAGATTCAAACATCTGCTTCTCGTTTTATTCTTTGTTGTGGTCTTCTTTGAGTGCATTACAGCAGATGGTCAAAATGAAATTTCGCAAAGGATAAGAGCTCCCCACAAAAATGTAGGGAACAATGTTATAGATGGCACTGGTACAGAGAAGATCATAAGTTTCGAGGACGAAGACAATGCAATGGGTGACTATAAGGGTTACAATAGGGTTTCTGTGTCCACAGTTGCTCTTTTTACATTAGCAATGGCTGCAGCAACTGGTTTAGGTGCAGTTCCATTTTTCTTTGTGGAGCTGGATCCTCAGTGGGCTGGCATATGCAATGGAATGGCTGCTGGTGTCATGTTGGCTGCGAGTTTTGATCTCATACAGGAAGGGCAGGAACATGGTGCTGGAACTTGGGTTGTGATTGGGATTTTAGCAGGTGGCATTTTTATTTTGCTTTGTAAGAAGGTGATCACTGTCTCTCATATCAGTTATTTGGTTTGATCTACTTCCAGTGTGGAGTTACGATATAGCTAGGCGCTCATGAAGGGCCACTATTCATGTCCCACCTTTAATGCATACAGTAAATATACTACATGCAGATTAATTCTCTATTTCAGACTTTGCAAATTAAAAAAAAAAATAAGTTTCCACTTTTTCAATCCTAATTACAGATGAGGATTTCATTATTGCTTCTGCAGAGAATTTAAGACTGCTGATGTTACATGCCATACACAATACTCTGCTTTTAACTTGTAATCTTGTGGCGTCTTTGTACCTGTAGGTGATTTTAACATCTTATAACTTTTCCCACTATTTTTCGGTTTCAGTTTCTTGAACAATATGGGGAAGTAAGTATGCTGGATATAAAAGGAGCAGATGCAACTAAAGTTGTTCTTGTCATTGGAATTATGACCCTCCATTCATTTGGAGAGGGCTCTGGTGTTGGAGTTTCCTTTGCTGGCTCAAAAGGTTTTACTCAAGGCCTTTTGGTAACTTTGGCCATAGCTGTACATAACATACCAGAGGGATTGGCTGTGAGCATGGTGCTTGCATCAAGGGGTGTTTCTCCACAGAATGCAATGCTATGGAGTGTAATTACATCCTTACCGCAGGTATCTAATCGAGTAATGCTGTTTGTCAGGCTTTTAGAATATCTGTCTGTATCAAAACAAATAGTTCTGACTTAGAACTTTCAAGATCAGGTTGAAAAAGAAATGTAAAGAAGAAATGGTGAAGTAGAAAAGTTAGTTAGAATTAAAGAATGGAGGATCCATTGTCAACAGATGATAAATGAAGAACCACTTCTTTTTCTGGGTAATTCCAAACCATCATACAAACTGTCAGCTGCATGCTTTGTTGGTATTACAATAGTAAATGACTGGACCTTGGTGTCATCTCTTGAAATTGACAAAAGAAAGAATAAAAATCAAATATTAAGGTTCAGATTACGAGACAGTAAATTTATTGAACTTTTTATCTTATTTCTGTGTATTTTCTGTGTAAATTTCGTTTCCTCAAATGGTTGTTTATTCCCGTATCTTTTTTTTTTATTTTTTTTGGCAGCCCATTGTAGCAGTTCCTTCTTTTATATGTGCTGATGCATTTAATAAATTCCTGCCCTTTTGTACTGGTTTTGCCGCTGGATGTATGATCTGGATGGTCGTTGCTGAGGTTCTCCCTGATGCATTTAAGGTGACTGCGCTTATTGCACTTAGAATACATTTTTGAATATTGAAGAATAAGAATTTTCTTCTGCAATAATCTTCCAAGACTTTTTGTTCTGTTTTGCTTTCATCCTATCAAGAACACCTTCATTGGAATTTTTCTAATCTAGGTTGGTTCAACATATAAAGAACTTCCCAAACTATGCTCATGGATAACCGCTACTGCCATCCTCTTCACTTTCTCTCTTCTGCAATGCCTAAAAGGCTAAAACAACTTTTATTTGAACAGAAAATTGTACATTGGAAGAGATTAATCTTGTTTGACCATTTTTTTTTAAAGATTTTGTATCTATTTTTAAGACATAAGTCTTCACTCCCCCTTTTTTACAATAGGAAGCTTCACCAACTCCAGTGGCATCAGCAGCTACACTTTCAGTAGCATTCATGGAAGCGCTAAGCGCTCTGTTCCAGAACTTCAGTCATGACTACAGGTGAGTTATTTAAACCGTAGTTTGTTTTGAAGAATGTGTGGCCAGATATTACATCATTGCATGGGTAAAAGCAACTATTTTGGGTTTCTTTGCTATTTTCTATCCTACATCTTACTGGAGTTATAACATTTTGTATATTAAATATTTCAAATTTTGTTTCAACAATGTTATAGCTTTTTTTTTCCTTTTAGAGCATATATTCCATTTTGTAGAACTCTGGTCATAGCTTTCGGTGCATGATATAACCCTGTAAGTTGATTCAGACTGATTATGCCTGATGTAGCATTTATTAGGCTTGATATGTGGGTTTGTTGCCCCTTGCACAATCTGGCATATGCTTTTTTTTTCCCTTAAATGCTGGTCATGCTGTTTGCTGCTTTATTGTAATTTCATTTTGTCTCCTCTCATTGACTAAATTATATTCTTTCAAATTTCCAGTTCTGAGGATGCTTCTGGCTTCTTTGTTTCATTACTCTTTGGTCTTGGACCTTTACTGGGTGGCCTTGTTCTTGTCACATTTGCTCTTGCTTTCCGCCTTAAGCATGCCCTTCTCATGGGTGCTGCATGTGGCATTGCCTTCATCCTTGGTGCCTGGCGACCAATACAACTACTTGTGTCTTCAAAGATGGGATTCTTCCCACTTATGTCACTACTTACCATTGGTGCTGCATTTGTCCATGTTTCAAGCTCTAGTATTTTGAAGATTGTGTGTAACAAAAGAGCTTCTTCAAATAACCTACCATCAGTAACAGGATTTCCAGTGAGTGTTCTCACTCTTCAATCATTTTTAGCATGTGGATCAGTGGCTTTCCATGCACTGGCTGAGGGGCTCGCACTAGGAGTGGCTGCACCAAAAGCTTATGGACTTGGCCGGCACATGGTTCTTCCTGTCTCCCTTCATGGGCTTCCTCGTGGTGCAGCAGTGGCCAGCTGCATCTTTGGAGCTACTGACAGTTGGCATGGCTCTCTTGCAGCAGCTGCTCTTATTGGCTTTGTAGGCCCAATATCTGCAATCGGATCTATATTGGCAGGAATTGACTACAGTGGTCTGGACCATGTGATGGTTTTGGCCTGTGGAGGATTGCTCCCATGTTTTGTTAAAATAGTTCAAAGAGCAGTAAGATTGGATATGCGGAAAAGCAGCTGTGGGCTTGCAGTAGGATTTGGATTTGCTACTCTCTGTTTAACGTGCACCAAGTTAGTTTGCTTGCACACACCTTACTGCAATTCTGCTCCAGAGGCTGTCAGATAAGATGATTGTGCTAATGCATCCTGGTGCTTTAACCAATACTTGAGCATGGCCTTTGCACATGCATTTACTGGTTGGTTTGTGGAACAAAACCTCAAACGAAAAAGATATTAAGTTAGATCTCAATAGAATTTACAGCTCAACTTGAGAAGACTAGGGTTTCTGTTGTACACTAGTTTTCATCTTTCTACACAATTTTAGGGGGGATTGGGGTGCCTCGTTGGGCTTCCCTTGGAGTGTTATTTCACATGAAATCTTAGTTCTGATAAGATTTTAAGATTGTTTCAAATTGAGACAGTACATGTCAGACTGTTACTAGATTCTCGCACTGGTGAGTAGAATGCTTCCTTTGAACGGTGAATTTTTTTAAAGGATTTAATAATAGATAAAACCGTTTTAGGAAGAAAAAAGAATTGAATGATCAAATCGTGCACTTTCTCAAGGCCACCCCTCGAACCAGACGACCATGACCGCTCCATGAGCAATGCAAGGGCTGCTTGCAACGACAGCGTGAAAAGAACTACATTGAGGAAAATCAGTTTTTTTTTTGTCTAGACCATCCGAAATTTTCATATCTTTGGTATAAAACTAATCCGGATTCGAGCTGGACAAGACTCAAAAGACGACAAAGTTCTCCCTCAAAAGTTTTAATACAACTGCATACTCAGAGATTCGAACTCGAAACCTCTGATTAAATTAGAATAATCCTCTGTCAGTTGATCTACGTGCTCTTGGGTGAAGAAAATCAGTTGATCTACGTGCTCTTGGACGAGGAAAATCAGCTTTGAAACATTGAAAATAACAAGTTGAGAAATGCAAGTGAAGAACACACTTTGTTGGGGCGATCTCATTACCAACCCATGGACTATGGCATCAATGCCGGATAGATCTGGGATCTTATTTCAAGTACTTGTGATCACATGCTACATCCAAGTTATAGACACAGGCGGCTAAAATGCCTAGACCAACTTAAGGAAAAAAAAAATAGAAAATCACTTGAAAGTCGACTGATTTGTCTCCAAATTGTCACCACCATCCACCAACTTCTCCTTCTCGGCAACAGACGCAACTGCCACCATTGCCGGCTTCTCTTCAACACTCTGTGACCCTGTCATCCTTGCCAATATTACAAACGACATTCCTCCAAGTACGTTATTTAAGCATCTCAAAACCACCACTGATGACTTGAATGCCAAGGGGGGAACTCCCTTTTCCAACAGAAACTCAATCCCATTCAAGGTTTGGTACCTCAAATTGCTGCTAACACCCATGTGAGTAGCCCAGGTGAGGGCATTCAACAAGGTCGGAGGAGGTTTGTTGGGTGTTTCGAAACTGGGATCCATTTTCTTCCTCATCTTGATCAACCCATTTGAGATTGCAGTCCCAACAAGGCCTGCAGCAAATCCAACAGCTGCAAACACTGCCCCTTTGTAGACAAAGGTTCCAAAACGGTTCACCAAGGTATAAGCACCTGGTTCAAACATATGACTTGCTGGACAATTTGCAAAGATTGCAGGGAGACTTGAAGAAGAAGGCGAGGCTGTTGGTGCTAAGAGATACATAAGAGTGAAATTCAAAATGGAACCCACAATAAGAGTTGAGAAAACAAAGTCCAGCTCATTGAGACCGAAATTTGGACGTGAAGCCATGTCTCCAAGAACACAAGCAGTCACCCCCACCAACTCCTCCATTAAAACCTTGAATGGGAACTGGGGATCGGCCGCAACCCTGTCTCTCCATCCGCTTAGGAAAAGACCCAGAATGCCAAAACCCTGCCATGAATCATCCTTGGAGTTGGAGTCGCCATCTCCTCTACCTCCTCCGCCACCTCCTCCGCTGTGACCAACCCCATTGTTTCCATCGCCTCCTCCAGCGCATGGAATGTGAAGTTTGGAAAGGGAAATCTTGGTGTGCTGTAAGCGTATTGGCTGGTTTTGAGGGAATGAAACAACATCTGCTGGTTGTAATTTGAGACGACGGCTGTCACTCATGTTAGGGAATTGCTTCGTCAGCATCGAGAAACGATACCGAGCTAAGGCCGCCATCTGATCGATCGATCCACTGATTTGAGATTAATCTAAACCTGCAAAGATTCTTTCTTTTTAGAAAATTTTATCATTTATCAATACAACTATAAGCCAAATATTACATAATTAAGAAAAAAAAACAGAGATCCACAAGCAAAACCTTTGTTAGTCACACTAGCCATGTATCATGCAAAGTCTTTAATTTTATTTATGTTAGAAAAAAAGAATCTTTCAGTTAAGTGAAAAGATCAGAGCAGAGGAGAGCAGAGCAGAGAGAAATGTACCAAGAAAGATTGACCAGAAAAATGATGGTATTTGCAGAGGGAGAGGGAGGTTTGCCGGAGAAGGAAAATAGTTAGGTGAACAGTTACGACAAGAAAAGAGTGAATTTATAGTGAGAAGAGAGAGAGGGTTTAAATGGAATTCCATTGCAAAACCCTAAGGCCCGTCCCATCTAGTCCGTCCATGTAGTCAAGTCCAAAACTTTTTGGCAATTTATACCCAAACCTGTAGTTTAAACCGGACATCCTATTCTGTTCTATGGCGACGGCCCACCGTTGCCACCTTTCAACATCTAATTGTTCATTCCCAGGCAGGCTCCAATGTCCAATCCCAAACATAAGAACTGGACTGATTGCATTGCATGGCCCCTTTCAGCCGATCCTGGTGCAATAACCCTACAAATGTTGGAAGAAAAAGCGTTTAGTCGGAATGCTAAGATTGCCATGCTTGGGTTGGGACAGTTGGCCGCCTCGTCTTGCATATCTTCTTCCGACATGCTTCCACCAGTTAAACGTACTACTAGAGTTTCTTTACGCACCAAACTCTTCATTCTAGTTGTGTGATGCTTTGATGGATTGTAAAAAACCCGAATCAGCCACCGACAGTCGAGCAAAAGCCGTGTGGCTCGCTTATAATCATAAAAAATGCAGGATCCAAAGAAGTTTCACCTCTAACGTTTCTTTGGCAGCCGAACATAACATTCAATTTCTTGGTTTTTAATTAATTTATTTCCGCATATGATACATTTGTGCAAAGGCTGCAAAGCAACAGACGAGAACTTCAGAATCTTGAACACATAAATACACAAATTCAAGCCATTAGGAGAAGGTTCAAATGCCCGTGCATGGGACATGAATCATAATAAATCTCTCAAGTAACATTCTAACTACATGAAGAAAAAGAATATAGACCCAACTTACATCTCTATGCTTCATATAAACGACAAAGGAAAAGGGCAGCAAACATGAGAAACCTACAAAACTCCATCCGACCTCACCAGGCCTAATGCTTGCAACACAAATATATATTGCACACTCCATAAGCTACTAGCACAAGAATAAATCCAATGAATGTATTGAGTTTACAGGAAAACTGACCTCACCAAACCTAAACTCGGCGAGCCAACTATAAAATTCTTCTTTATGTTCTTTTTTTTTTCATTTTTGTTTTCACTTGTCCGAAAAGCAAAACAATTGAATAATATAAAACCCACCAGAAAAGCTCCCCAGCAAGAACTGTTAGCCTAATCTTTTCAAGCTGTCTGAACCGATATGTATCAGATCGTATACTTGGCTATGAAATTCTGGTGCATTGTAGAAACATTTTGAGATGATTTAATTTTCAACTGTCAGCATCCTGTTTTGGGACGTTTCATTCCGCTGGAATTAAATGGAGAAACACTTCCACTCGGACCAGGACTCTCCTCTCTAAAATTGGAATTTAGCATTGCCAGTTCCCGTAACTGCTGCCTCTTGATAAAATCTTGTGATTCATCCTACATATGAGAATATGAAACAGTTTAACACCATGATGCCTGCAAGTTCATAAAAGGAAAGGAGAATGGAAGGAAAATTGTCCTGCAGCACAATCGAGAGGATGCCAGAGTTTCTGATGGAAGAAAGAGCTTCACAAGCAGAAGCAGGTGATTTTATAACAAATAATGGAGTTTCAAGATGGAAGCATATATGAGAGTAACCTATGGCTAATAAACTTTCTAGAAGAGAACAAGAAGCCTGTGATACATACCACAGGTTTGAGTAATTCCTCTATAATTTCCTGTGCCTGTCTAAGCCTTACATCAACAATATTGGCAGGTAAATCAGCCTCAATTAAAATGTGTAGTGGATCATTCAGGTGCTCATAGCCAGGTCGGCCTCTGAGCTTCTCTTCCTTCAGATGCAAAAAGATAGGAATTAATATCAAAAACTATTTGATTTATGTCAAAAGAAAATGACAAGGATTAAAAGTGGGGAGGGGGGATCCTTGGATGCAGCCATCCAAAAATTCATTGCATCTTCCTGCCAGTTTCAGCTGAATCACAATTGAGATATATAGCAGAAACTAGAGGTATCAGACCTTCACAAACAGCAACAGCAACAACAGCAGTAATTATAACTTTTGCAGCTTTTACCTTGTCTGGATCTTTTATTGATCCTTTGCCTCTGATGTATACCCGGCAGCCAGTAGTAGCTTCTACCCGTTTTAATGAATTGCCTCTAGGGCCTAGAAGTCGTCCAACAAAATTGAACTAGCAGCAAAGGAAAAGCAGAGTCTAAACATCAATACTCAAAAACAGTTTTCATTCTTGCAATCTGAGAATATAATTAATAAACAATTTTCAATCTAATGCAGTAGCATTTTTCATATAAAGCTTACATTTGGATAAGTATCAACAGGAATTTCAAGACGCAAAATCCTCTTCACAGTGTATGAACTAGGGCTTGCTGGTGCACCTTGCCAGTCCATTGTCATCCCAGGAGGTCCACTTAGTCTCTGTCAAAATATAAAATGCAACAGTAGCACCAAAAATCAGATGGCTCAATCCAGAGATAACAGGAAGCAAGCATGTGAAAACAAGTTTTAGCCTGAAATAACCCTTGTGCCAACTAACTCAACTTTCTAAGAGAATGCTTTCCCCAATACTTCATAAATAACAGGTACTTAAATGTCACAAAATAGGTTTAGGATGTTAACCGATTGAAATAAGAAATGGGAAAAAGGGAAGGAAAAAAAGTTGAATACATCTTAGCAACTCGAAACAAACTGATAGATAGCCAATATATTAGCAGAGCCTTCTGCACTTCAAGCACAATAAGAAAACACCATTCGGCTACCATAGCATTTTGGACAGGAAATAAACTTGGTTCTCATCTGTGTTACTTAAGAGGATCCTTCAATAAGAATAATATTGGAGATTAAACAATTATGTTCGAGTCCTCAACCAGCTGCTAAGGGGTTTAATATGAAACTCAGATGTTCATCATTTGGCAGGAATGCTTTAATTTAGTGACAATTTGGCCACATTCCTTATTCTTATTTAATGAAATGAACTTAGCAACCAGATTGAAATCCATACTTTTAGAACAGTTACTTAGTATTCGCATTAATATATATGTTCATTCAGATATGACTATGCACACACCAATACAAATTTAAATGGTCATTAAAGCAAACAAATTGTCATGTATTTCCTGAATGGAGGAACGATACCTATAATGAGCCAGATAAAGTATGAATGAAAGTAGCACGAAACTAAAATCATAATCCCTTTGACATGGTCTGCAATTTGAAGCACAAATAAAAGTGTAAGAACTGATTTTGAAGCTTATTAGCGATACTAATAGAGCAAGAGAAACTGCTTTGAACTTTATTGCTTGTTTCAGATCTTTATAATGCCAAAGGACAATAAGACTTCAGCACGTTATGATTCTCCTTTGCAGTGTTTAAGACACTAAAATTATAATAGTGATTACCAGAAATAATCTTAATGTGTATGTCAGAAGATTAAAAGTATTAACAACTTGTCACTTTAGTTTATATCCAAATTGTCCACTTATAGGCATGCATGACACAAATATTTTGCATGCACAAGAAAAACATCCAATCAACCAAACAAGAAAAATATGAATGTTATGTGTGAGTGTGTGTATATACTCAATAAAGATGCTAAAATGAAATTTCATAAATAGTTACCTCTTGAGGAAGACTATTCCAGCAGCCTACTCTTGTCCCAGAAACATTAGACATAAGGTTTGAAGAAGCCATGGGACTGGGGCTTCTATGCCTCATCCGGTCAAAGTCACCAAATCCTTGGTTCGACATCATTCCCGAGACCCGAAATATCTCTGCATATGAAGACCATTTTATATGAAAAACAAATGAAGTTATGAAAACAAATCAATGTGCAAAAAGAGTATAGCAACCAAAATCAAAATAGAATGAAAAAAAGACCACAGAGGATAATGAAAGTTGTAAAGTATGGGCAGAACACTGACCAAAAGTAAAATAAAACATATTAATTAACCAATTCAAGGTGAGACTCAGAAAAGAAAAAAAAAAAGGAGAAACTTAGAATCTGAAAAAATCCTACAATATGGATAGCATATAAACGAAAAAAGAGACACTTTGAAAGCCAAGGTCAGAAAACCATCTAAAATTTTTTTTGCTGCCAAACAAGGCATGCGTATGACTTCAGAAAATCATTTATTGTCATATAATTAGCGCTCAACATCCTTGCACTCAGATTAAACATCAGAGGGCATTCTGAATTTCAAATTTAGCAAAGCAATTAGCGTTATGTTTTGTCTTTTGTTATAATTTCACCTACATTAACTGAATCTCTTACTTACAATGCTAATCTTTTTCTACCTATCTTTCCTATAGTTAAACTTTCTTCTCAAGATGTCAGTAAAAAACGCAACAAGCTCTCGAAATGCAAAACTTGAGAATCTTTTCAAATGCATCTTTGATAAATACATATCACTCAAATCAGAAGGGAAAAGAATAATCACAACATAATGAAAATTAAGCATATAAGGAGAAAAATGAAAGAAAAACACGTAGATCCAAGAGTGAGAGAGTAAAGAAGTAACCTTGATTTAATAGTCGGCTACATATCGGAAGAATTTGCATGAAAGGTCCAAGCTTTTGATGCTCTGCCAACAGCTCTGATAAGTACTGGCTGAGGAAAAAGAAAAAGAACACAGAGTCCCGCATAGATCAAAAAAATTGTCAAACCCCAGAAGGAAAAAAGTTAAAAATTGAGGAACAGAAACAATAGTGAAGCTACTTCTTTTTCTTTCTTTTTATGAATACGGTGAGAAGTTATCTTTTCGGCTTGTGAAGTGGGGGTGTACCTGTCAACGTCAGGGGTGCTTCTAATCTGTGGAGAAGCAGCTCTTGCAGGGGAGAAGTTGGGATTATACAGACCGGACATGGTTTTGGCTTTCGAGGATTCAATTCTTTGAAAAAAAACAAAAGAATGATTTCTTGGTTAAAGAAAAGAAAAGGGTTTAGTTGTGGTTGTTGCAGGAGAAACGCAACACCATCAATAAAAGGGGCGTTTGTAATAAGAGCCAACAAAAGAAAAGAGAAAAACATTAAAAGGGTCGACGGCTCCCTGTGGATTTTGCAGAAAGAAAGGCAAAATCTTTTGTAATTTACTAATTTTTCCTTTTTTTTTTCCACTAATTTGTATTTTCACTGTATTAATTACTATTTCCCTTGCTCTCGAACTCACAGTAACGGTAGTGGATGCTGCAAAATCAAAGGAAATAAAAGGGCTTGAAAAAAATAATAAAATATACAGAGAAGATTTGAGACAGTGAAACAATAATTGGATCTTTTAAGGAAGCTAAATTTGAGATTTGGCAGCAAAAGGTTTTTCACTTTTTAGTTTTAAAAAACAAAATCACAGTGGGCAAGCCCAACAGCGACAGTGGGATTTAGGAAGAAGATGAAAGGGAAAGACTTTTTTACTGCCTGAGTCCTATGAGGAGAAGGAACGAGGGTGGCCGAGTTGAGAGGAATTTAGGTGTGTGGAGTGTTGCAGCGAAGGCTTGCAGCATCGAAGAACACGTGTCAGCCATGCAAAGAATCAGATTTGGAATGAGGTGAGAAAGCAGAGGCCACAGAAGCAAAGAGGCAATGGCGAATGACAATGATGCTGCCAACGCAGTCTTAGCTGGACTGCGAGAGTGGCCAACGACCCCGCTGCTTCTCATTTTTTTTCTTTCCTTTTGTTTTTCGGTCACTTCCTACGACGTCGTTTAGAAATTGGTCCTCCAAACAAATGTCCTTTTTGCTTATCGAATTATAGTATTCGGCTACTATTCGCCCTTTTTAGCGTTTTTCTTTTTTTATCGTCAACAACTCCTCTTCTCCCCATTAGTTTGGAAACTTTTGCGTATTGTTGTTGACTTTTTTTTGACACTAATTACGTTCAATTGTTCATGTTCCTAACTTATTTGATTTAATTTTAAATATATAAAATAACAAGGATTTAGATTTGTTTGTGTGTATATATATAAAAGATTCAAATTTGCTTGTGTATATATACATATATATATTTTTGTTTTTTCATTATCTTTTGAGTGATACTTGTTATTTATTTTTTTTGCCTTCAATAATTTTTTTTTTACTTAGGTCCTTTTATTTTGTTTTCTCAACAATTTTTTTTCTCAACAATTTTTTAGTTAAATCATTAACATGTTTTTTGTCCAATTATTTTTTTTTCTCAGGTTCTTTTATTTTTTTTCTCAACAACTATGTGATAATATTTTATATGAGTTTATTTTTATCCTCAATAGTTTATATATTCTTCCATTTTCATAAAAACAAATTTCAAAAGTATCAATTAGTATAAAATGTAAAAAAAAAATATATCTTAAAAACTTATGTGTATAACATTACAATGAACACGAGAAAATATATCAAGACTAGATGTTAGAATTCATGAGATGGAGGAATGATACTTCAACAAATATACAAAGGAAAAGCTTATTGCTTATGCATGCCCATGAAATTAAAAACATCACAACGAACATGAAAAAATATATTAAAACTAAATGTTAGAATACATGACATGGAAGAATGATAGTTTAACAAATACACAAAAGAAAAGCTTTATACTTATGTCTGCCCATAAAATTAAAGTAAGAAAATAAAGAGTGCATGTTTTTATCATAAAAATAAAATCATTATAGAATGACTATTACTTCTTCTTAAAGAAGAAAAATGCACTAGTAACAACAAATTTAATTTGTTGCAATAATATTCAAGTTAAAAAAACTTGAATGGTGGATAAAAACTAGTTAGCAAGAACTAGTACTTGTTCAAAAAATATTACAAATAAGATAATTAAGGAAATGTGACATACATGGAATTCCTTCAATATTGAAACCAAATTTGAAGCTTTATAAATTTGAAATTTATAGATTGCTTGATAATCAAGTTTGATTTCTATTTAAGATTGAAAGCAAAATTAAATTGTCTTATCTAAAATTGGAATATTTGGAAAGGACTATGTATATGAGAACATGTTGAAATTTATTTTGCAACAAGTGATCTTTGATTAAGATAAATTGTTTAAGCATGTTCTTGATAAAAAGTATGTTTGATATAACTAAGTTGAATCATTTATGAATGCAATTATAAAAGCATGTAATGAATATTGGTTAAACATGTATTAGTTGTTCTATTTTTGAAATTGCATGCTTATTAACTTGTTTATGAACTTAAGTTCTAAAGATAAAAATGCTTTTAAAGCTACTTAATGCATAGTTTTACATAGCATCATTTTGATAGAAGGAAAGCATTAGTACATGACTTCTATGTTAATTATTGAAATAGTGCTATGATTCCATGACACATGCAAAGATGATCATTAGATATACTGTGATTATATGAACTTGATTGTAAAGTTGATAAGACTATAAATAAGAAGCCAAATTTTTGCTAAGGAAAGATTTATAGAAATATGGAATGATTACTTTCATATATATACCACATTGCAAGAATTAATTACTACAAAAAAGAACGTTTGTTGCAATCATATCAATTTAAATTTGATGTTAATTCACCAAAGAAATGAAATTCATATGACTTTAAAATGGCAAATTAGACTAAATGGTGTATGTGGAATAACCTAAATGGTTATTGATTCCATGATGATAATAATAATAATAATAATAATAATAATAATAATAATAATAATAATAATAATAATAATAATAAAAGTACGTAAATTAGTCAAGTTCTTAAATGAACTTAACAATATCTTAAGCAAATGACATTATAATTTGACGAGATAATCTCGGCTTATATCTATAGTAAGTTCAACAATATGTCATCAAATGATTTTATAAAGATGACATGTTAATTTTGATACAAATCAATAATAAAATTAAAAATACCAAAGGGTTTTTGTTTAGCAATTTTGCTATAAAAGACATAAATGTTACATATGTGATTTTAAGAATAAGAAATTGGATATGACAAGTTAATTTTCTCATTTTTACTATATTAGAAAGATTCTAAAAGAATCTATTATTTTAGTTGTGTTACTTGGGTAACAAATGCAACACTATATGAGATATGTTAGTTGCACAATGAAACATGCCAAAGCAATTAAAAACTGCATGTATGATATAACTTATAGTGGGGGTATAACTTTTGTGATTAGCAAAGGTTAGTAGATATAATTGCATTGGATTGTCTTAACATATTTAAGATAATATAATATGACTTTAAGTATTGTAATCCTTCAATAATAGAAGGATAGGTCAATGCAATTTTGATTACCAATATAGCATGATTGGTAGGGGTACTTAAGTAACAAAATATATATAGAACAATCAGAAGGCTCCGTACTTCCTAAAAAAGTTAAGAAAAATATATAAAATTAGTTAAGTCACTATATAGCCTAAAACAGGCTCCCAGGCAATAGCACAGGAAATTCGATGCACAAAAATTGGCCAATGATTTTAAGCACAATGGTGCAAACAAATTCATCTACTTAAAGTTTGCCAAGAATTATGGAGTGACAATATGTCATGATTTTTACTTAATCCAAGAAATTGGAAAAAATGGATTATTATTTTATACATCGCCAGTGGAGTTTTTTTTTAATTCCACAATCAGAGTTAAAATGATGAAAAATGTCTTATTTTATTTATTTTATTAATATTTTAAAAGATATGTATCATTATCTTAATCATGTTTATGGAGTAAATAATTTTACTGATAGTATATAGAATAATTATAAAAAAAAAATCTACTCTTTTTACTTATGAAATGAAGTTGGACGGGCTATTGGAAACGCTTGGCTAAAAGCCTAAACTGTAACGCTTGGGCTTATAGCCTAAACTATTTGACCCAGTGCGTCTGTGTGTTCTTAGTGTACTGATGTGCACACGAAGGTGAGGCAAAGGTTGGGAGATAAAAGAGGAGAAAGAAAAAGAGTGAAAGCTGAGAGAAGAAAGTAAGAATGGCGTGGATATGGTTGGAAGCAGCACTTCCCCTCGGAATCATAGCAGGAATGCTCTGCGTTATGGGCAATGCTCAGTACTATATCCACAAAGCTTATCATGGCCGGGTCCGTTTTCTTTTCTTTTTTCTTTTGTTAATATTTATTGAAATTAAGATCTATTCCTTCATTGGGTTTGACTGAAATTGTATGATGAAACGCAGCCGAAGCACGTCGGAAACGATATGTGGGACGTTGCTATGGAAAGAAGGGATAAAAAGCTCTTGGAAAACATCTCTTCCTCTTCCAATTGATCTCTTTGTACTACGGGTACATTTTTTTTCTCTGAAATTTCTCCTTTATATTGATTTCTTAGCTTAATCTTTATTCATTTCAGGACAGATGCACCCGCAGTTTTTCCTTTCCTTTGTCCTCGATTTGATCAGAAGTCAACATATGAGGGTTTTCAGTTAAAATATATGTTTGTTATTCATTGGGGATTTAATGCTATTCTCCTGTTTTAAGTTTTAGCTGCATGATTTATTTAATCTCCATATTTTTCCATTTACTTTTGCACTCTTTTTAAAAATCAAACATAGCTTATCAATTTTCCAATATTAAACACATAATAATATTCGTTATCCAAAAAATATATATTTTTCTATCAAAATGTATTATAATTACTAAGGCAAATAAACTATAAAGTAGTCTCCAATGGTTTTTGGATTGAGATATATAAAATACACATATGAACGGAATCAAATCGAAAGTAAATATAGTAATGGTAACACTAAACTTAAGTTTAATAATAAGCAATAATGAAATTGCATGGCAAAGATAATATCTTTTTGATCAGTCAAGAATATTCAAATTTCAAACATTATAATTGATGTTGTATATATTGATTGCATTCATAGACAATTGAATAAAATCTTAATGTTAAGAAAAGAGGAAACCAAAAGTCTAATTAATAACGAAAAAGAAAAGGGATTACCTAACTTTTGTACTAAGAGCTATAGAAAGAAGAAGAAGAAGAAGAAGTAGTAGTTAAGAATGGATGGTTGGTTTGTTCAAAGATCATGGAGTAGTATGCTATTGAACTTTCTCCAGCCCCCCCTCTGGTCTCCAAGGACAATAGCTTAAACCCTGTAATGATTTGTTTACTGCCTAGATTAACAACTCTAGAATGGATTTTGATTTGTATGCCCATTTGAAATGTGCTGAAATGGTGGTTTTATGTCAGGAGCTGACTATTGAATATATTTGTAGGAAATCCTATTGTCTACCCACAAGGCCGGCCTTTGTTTTGAAATCTTACAACTTCATTTATGTTTATGTCTTATGTGAATGTGACATACAATGTGTTTCCTTGTAGGGGATGGTTCTGGTTTGCAAATTTCTTTAAATTAAAGATTAATGCTCATTCTATTCCGTAGATACTGAACGGTTTGACTCATTGTTTTTCTTTATAAATTTTTTATGGATAGTTCATATGGCAAATTTTGACAAGAATACATAAGCATACATGAGAGAATGCTACAAGCAAGTGCCTCCTTCAAAAGATTAGTTTTGATGCTGAATTTGTTTTAGTTACTTTGCACATTATACCTCCAGTTAAAAGAGTGGAGGGTATGAATGAGAAAAGAAAGATCAGGACTAGTGGAAGACCGAAAAATACTTAGAAAGAAGTAATTCAGAAAGATATGGAGGTATTAGAATTAGATGAATGCATTGTCTTGGATAAGAATGTGTGGAGAAGGAGAATTCATATGGCCGATTTAACGTAATTTCAGATATTGGTTCACGTAACCTATTCTAATTTATTGGGATAAAGGTTCTAATGATGATGATGATGATGACTACTTTGCACATCACACAAAAGGAAGGGGATTAGTAGTGCCACAAGTCTATGCATCTTGGACAATTCTTTATGTTTCATGTGGGTTTGGTTGTGTGTGCATGCACTTTAACAAGTTTCTAGTGGCAGGTTTCCCAAGAGTCCCATCCTTCGTTATCGTATATATTAAGGGATAGATTATGATGCCCAACAACCTCATTCTTTTTCTCTGTCTCTCTTAAAAAAGAAGGATTAAAAAAAAAAGGAAAGAAACATGTCTTTCATACTGCCTTGTGTGCATGGTTCTGCACACTTTGCATTTTTTTGATCCTGACATAGAAGCTCATGATATTTGGTGCTAAATGCAGGAAACTTGGTGAATGGAGTGAGGTAGAAGAAATAAAAATGCTGTGTTTTTCTTTCTTGCTGAAGAAGACTTCGGAGCAGCTGGAATAGTATTTGTTTTCTTCTTTTTAATGTGAATTTGCATGAACTTCTAAAATCTTGCACTTTTCCAACGCCACTTGCTAATGTTTACATTGCTCTAGTAGTGTTGTATTGGAGATTTGTTTTTTTCAAATTCCTTGTGACCTTTCATTTGCCTAACGTGTCCAGATCACTGAGGGCTTATGAATTTAAAAAAGAAGTGAATTTTAATTTTATCTGAGTTTGAGAAGGGTTTGTGTTTGTGTAAAGCAATTTACTTTGCGGAGAAGGATTTCATAATTTTGTGTGAACAGTCTGCTCGCTCTCCTCGTCTCAAGTAGTGAGATTAGAGACTGCAGCTGCAGGACTGGCATTGGTTTTGAGGCCTTTGCCGCATAAATTGGCAAACATATGTAACCTTTGGTTTCTTATGCGCTGAACATCTCTGTACTCATCTCAAGTGCGATGAGCAATCCCGAGTAAGGTGACGGGAAAATTGATTGTAAAAAATTTTAAATGGACATCTACTGTTTTCGTTATAGATCGACATTTGTTTTTAAATTAAGTTCCATCCATTTCCTCAACCACAGATTAATTATATAGATAAGTATTTTATACATTGTGAGTGAAGTTTATAAATTTCACAAGTGATGATAAATGCCCATTTTATTTATTATTTAACATTTTTTAAAAAATTATGTGTTATCATTTTAATTTTGTTTGTAAAATCTAAAAACTATATTAACTGTATATATAATTATTATTCTAATATATTAAGATGTAATTTCCCCGAGAGAAAGTTCAAAGATGGTGAAGTCGAGGATGGTCTTGGGTACCAAATGAGCCTCGAAATTTTTTTTATATTATTATTATTATCAAGTGCATTTTTCTTCTTTTTCAAACACAGATTAATCATATTTAGGTTGAAAAAACCAAAACATGCACAAGGGCTTACCTAACAATTATTGTTGTTACTATTACTATTTAATTCAAGAAGGATTTGAATATAAATATCAAAGCATAGAGATTCCAATCAATCAAGAAAACCTGAATAATCAGCCGTTTATGCAAAAAAATTTTAAGGGAAGAAGGAAACAACACAAAAGACTGACCCACCAAAGGAGAAAGTTGATGAAAAAGATTTCTAACACCAAAGGGGGGTGGGACAAGAAGCACTAATATATAAAGAATCTCAAAATACAGTTGAATGAAATAAATACGAGAGAACATGAATATTTCATACTAATAACTTCCACAGTTCCACTATATCTTTCCCCGTCTTCCTCAGAGCCGACAGAGTTTCATCAACACAATATTTAAAAGTGAAATTGAAACATTTTAAGCTCATATGGGACCCTAAAAAATCTAGATACAGTATCAAAGGGCTAACAAGCTATGCAAAGCCTTACCTCCCTGCATTTGAAATGAAGAACACAGCAGATTAAATTGCAGTTTTCAGAACTTATTCTGATGATAATAAAACTCGTGATCATTATTCTCACAATATAACCATCCAATTTTTTTTCTAATCAAAAAGTAATTTAGCTAGCAACAGTAGCTTGTTTCTTCCCTTTCTTGTTTCCACTAGCTGCCTTCCCTCCTTTTATCATTCTAGAGAGTATATCTGCTTGCTTTGTGTTCCCCTCCTGGTTAAGGCTCTTGATTAAATCCTCAAGGCTACTCCAGTTAGTGATCCCTCCTTTCTCCAATATTTTACACAGTATTGAATATGCATTGAGAGTCTTTCCAGCAGCTAAGAGAGCATCCAACACCTTCTCATAACTTGAAACATCTACGTTACAGTCTCTCTCTAAACCAAAATCTAACAACTTGAGAGCAGCAATAGTTTTTCCTTTCTCAGAAAGAACAGAGAGAAGGCTATCTAAATTGGGGGCACAACCATTTTGCATCAGTAGCTCAATTCGTCCTAGGGCTTCTTCAACATGACCTCTCACGAGGAGAGCTTCCAAGATCTTAATAACCAAGTCCTTATGCTCCTTCACACCCTTCTCCACCATGCTCTTCATAACTCTGCTAGCAGTCTGAATCCTTCCATCTTCAAACAAACTCTCCATCACTGACTTGAATATGCCAGACTCAGGAAGAAGCCCATCCTCAATCATACTATCTAATGTTGTTTTAGCATCGGCAGGCTCACCTTTCCTTAAGTAACTTTCAATAAGCAACTTGTAAGCATCTGCTTCTTTGGGCACCCCTCTCCTACCCATGATCTTTAGGATTTCAAAAGCAAAACCAGGATTTCCTTCTTTTGCATGCCCATGGATCAAATTATTAAATGCAGTAGGATCCAGAACACCTTTCTTCATCAATTGCCGAAAAAAGACTTCTGCTTTTCCTGTCTGACCATGGTGGCAGAGATACTGAATCATTGGATTATAAGCACTAGCTTCCATGTCCAAAGAACTTTCTGGCCTCAAGACAATTTCCTTCTCAACAAGCTTATCCAGCAGCTTGATTGCCCTATCAAACTCATTCGCCTTACAAAAGTTCTCAATCAAGACACCATAATGACCAGCCTCAGTTGGAATACTCAACCGAATCATTGCCTTGAGCACATCAGCAGCTGCATTCAAATCACCAGATTTGCACTGACTATTTAACAGTTTGATGAAAATTGAATTATCCTTGGGTGCAATATACCTCTCCACCATCTCCTTCAAAATACTCTTGGCCTCAGTCATTTTACCTGCATTGCACAGCCCTGGCAACAAAGTTGAATATGTTGTTGCATTAGGCTTAATACCAAAGGACTTCATCTCTTCAAACAATCTCAATCCATCGTCAACTTGCTCCACTGCAACATACCCCTTTATCATACTGGTGTAGCTGATCACGGTAGGTTCTAAGTTCATTCCCTTCATCTCTACAAACAACTTCTCTGCCTCATTCATTCTCTTAACCCGGAAATATCCATTAATCATTGTATTATAAGTCACGACATCAGGTGAAATGCCCCTAGCTTTCATATCCTCATAAAACCGATAAGCAGTGTCAAGTCTGAGTGACAAAAAGAAACCCCAAAGCATGATATTATAGGTATGACGAGTGGGCTCTATCCCTTCACTCAACATCTTATTGAAGTATCTTTTGGCCATCATATATCGACCACGTCGCAATATAACCTTAAAGAAAGTATCATAAGAGTTGATGGTCCTATCTACACCCAAGTCCTTCATTTTATGGAATATTTTTACAGCCTCTTGAACTATACCGGCTTTCCCATAACTATCAATCAAGACAACAAATAAATCCTCATCCCATTCTACGCCCTTTTTGGGCATGTCTAGAAGTATGCATCTGGCATGATTGAGCTTGGAAGCTCGACCCAAAATCTGAATGATCTTCATGTGAGCTTCACGGTCATGGCTAATCAATCCAGCCCGCTCCACCCACCGGAAGAACTGGAGGGCATGCTCCGAGTTCTTAGCACCATGGAGTACATTATAAACTAATGAATGATCGAATTCAGGGACTAAAGCACGGATGGAATTCTGTAAGCGGGTGGTCCAAGCCCGGTTCTCCATCATTCTACAAATAATATCCTCTACTTTTTCGGGGTTTCGAGTCTTACCACGGGGGGTTCGCTGGTCGTTGAGCACTTTTTCTTCTTGTTGAGGTGGCGCATTGTTTAAGTCTTCGGGAGCAGAGGTTGGATCTTGGCTTGTCGTGAAGAAATGCAGAGGGTTTGAGATTGTGGGATAAATCCTCGGTTTTAATTGGAAAGGCTTGGAAAGGGAGATGAAAGCCATTGAAAGTTGAAGACGGAGAAGATCCAATCCCAAACCCAGGCCAAAAAGCAGGGAAGAGCAGAGGGTAGACTGCAGAGTAGAGCAGAGAAATGTTGCTAGGGTTTAAGGGAGGTTGTACTTGTTGGCTGACTTGAGAGATGAGAGCTTTAGGTCGGGTCCATAACTTAACTGTAGATCTTTTTAGGCCCAAATGATACAAATCGGATACGGGTTTCGGATTTTTATACTTACCTAAATAGGCAACAATGTTTTTTCTTTTTTTATTAAATATAAATAATTTTATTCAAGTCGTAATAAGTAAAGGGTCTTGTTATTTAACCTATATATATATAAATATAAGTTTAGTAAAATACATATTTGGTTTGTATTTAAGTGCAAGCTCAATTTGAAATGAACAAAACCTAAATTAAAATCAAATTTTTATGGCGTCTGCACTATAATGCCACTTTTAATATTTTCTTAATTATTTTATTAAAAAAATTATTATATTTTTATTTAAATTAACTCAAAAAACTAATATTAAGAGTATTACTTTTTGTTATTATTTTTTATCAAATGTTCCGGTTAGAGAAATAAAAGTTTTGGCTTATGAAAAGGTCGAGAATAGAAGAACATCGTAAAAAAACTTGAAAAAAAATTAGATATGATAGCATGAAAATAAAAAGGAGACACGGTTTTGAATAGAAATAAATGAAAAAGGAAAATTATTGTTGATAACTTAACATGAATTTATATATTATTGAAATAAAAATTCTGACGATAATAATTTTTTATTAATAAAATAATAAACCTACGTACAAATCCTCAGTTAGCTCTCTGCATGTAAATCAAACCCTTATTTACCTCGCTCTGAGTGAATAAACTTGGATCGGTGGAGGACATTGTTTATCTCTTTATGATTAATTAACAGCCTTTAATAAATAATAATAAGAAGAAGAATAACACCCAGACAATAGAGATAGGTTAAAAAACTTTTTTTGAATCCCCGTTTTGTGTTGCGTTCAAGACTTCAAGTACAACTCCAAAATGTGAGAAAACGGGTATTGCAATACAGCTGTGGGGAGGACAGTGCATGGTTTGAAGGAATCTAGTCAATAATTTATGCACGACGCCACTGCCTAGGCATGCCTTGGGAAAATGTTTTCAATTTGCCCAAAATAACAACCATAGCAGAAAAAGGGTGGGTTTGGAACTGAGAGAAACCAAACCAAACCTAACCTAACCTAACCAAACCAAACCAAACCAATTATATTCATTTCTTTCCAACTCCTTGAAGACCTGCGGGAGACAGTCATTTTCCTTCCAACTCCATGAAAACCTGTGGAAAAAGGTTGCTAAGAGAAGCGGTCCAATAAACACATACCACCATGTTCCTACTTTTAAGATGTAAAAACTATAATCTAGTCGAATGTTAGTATTTGTATTTCTCCTTGAATAATAACCTGCCTTATACCAGAAAAAAAAAAAGTACAGTACAGCACAGCACAGGCGTTTTCAATAATTGTTTTTAAGACTTCCATCAACTAATCTTTTGGTTGGTGTGTACTGTGTGGAATGTGGATTATTCTCATGCGTGCTTTAGTTGTGTTGGGGCCAAGGCTGCCATTATTACAACTTTTGCACACAAATAAATTCTCTTCTTGGCTCCTCTCCTCTGCCTGCTTTGGAATATAGATCTGAAATCAATTGAATAATCTTCCATTTTTATTTACCAATAATATTCTTATCATAAAACAACAAGGAGAGCCCCTGTCCTTGTCCCTGCCCCTGCCAATTTTTATTTTTCTACTTTTAACTTTGGTAGGAAAGACAGGCTCACACTCACACCCACAACTTCAACTAAAAGAGAAACAAAGCTACCTGCCAATAAAGTCATAATAGCAGAAAGGATTCTTTGGCCATTACAGGTTATTTTAAATAAAATAGAAACAAAATTAAAAGTCCAGAATCATAAAGCTGAAAGGGACCCACCGTAATCTGCCCACAGGTTTCGACATAGATGTTTCATATTATGATTATATATTTATTATCTAATAACTTGAAGCAGTTAAAATTTGCACCTTTTTTTATTCTAATTCAGTTGGTAATGCAGACTGAATTTATGAAAAAAGCTCTCAAATTCGACTCCAACTAAACACATCTTTGGAGAGGGGTGAAAAACCTTAACTATGACTAAATCTCGAACAAGATTAGTCTCAGACCGTTAAAACGGACGAAGATACCTGTAATCTACACAAAAAAAAAAACTTGCACCTTCCTCTGTACCTCTGGCTCTAGCCAGGGGGTCCAGAAGTCGGACTACACAGTATGCTATTCCAATACTTAGTAACCAACTAACACTGATCAGCGCCCTTGCCACATTAGTGACATGCCTAGAGGATCAAATAAGCCTTTAAAAAATTTGTAAGAGTTGGAAACATGTTCTTATTTATTTCGAGATTGAAAAGATAGCTTAACTTGATAACTTGACTAGGCTGCTATGCATTTCTTGTTATTCTAATCGCATGTCTAGGTACATTTTTGACAACTATTTTGGATTATCTCACCCTTACAGATACTCGAGGATGAAGAGTTCTCTATAACATAGCTTTCACCATTAAGTATTATTACTTAGTTGGTCTGACTCCGCTGAAGTTTCTAATTGATTTCAATATGTTTCTTCTGTTATTGTTCTTGTAATTTAAACTTACTACTTAGCCGCTTCCGATCTGGTATCATAGCTAAAAGTTCCTATTTTGAAAGATCAACCACTTGTCTAAACATTGTATGCAACTAAGAAATGGAAGACCTCGTACAGACACGAGTTCTAAGACTGCAACTGATCAGAATTCAGAAAGCATCTCAATTAGATGATATTTACAGCAAACAAGAATCTCAAAGTGCAGAAATTGTTTAACTCAATAATCAGCTCAAAGAGATTAGGATGGTAGAAAAGAGTATTGGAAAGAAGAGAGTTGATGAAGTTAGAGCCAATCAGCAAAACTGAAATCTCTGGTACAAGATTCAACAAAGTAGGTGACAGTTTTGCTTCTATAAATCATGGTAGATCAACACTAGAAACAAGTTATGCTTGCCAACTAGAGATATAATCAAGAAAGTTCACATGGAAGTAGCATACTTATATGGAAAGCTAAATAATTTTTCTTGATTAGCTTATTTATATCCATATAAGTTATTTTAATTGGTAATCTTTGCCAGATTACATGAAGGATTGCTTTATAAAAGCAAAATTAAAGGAACCAGCAAGACTGCGGTGGCACAATGTAGAAGAAAACCTTGGTAAAACTTGAGAAAGGCCTATAGACCAATGGGATGAAATGAAGTTGAAGATGGAGCACTTTCTTCCGACTGATTGTGAACAGAACTAGTAAAGCAAGCTATTTGCATTTAGATGAGGAGCTAGATAAACTGAAGAATACAGAGGAGTTTCATGAGTTAACAATTCTAAACCAAGAGAAGTGCAGCTCGCTGCTTGCTATAAAGCAGGACTTCAAATGGATATTCAATTGGAGATAGCAACCACGCATACCTATAGGCTATAGGTCGGATAAGTTTACGAAATGCTTTGAAAAATTGAAGAAGCATTGAACGTCTGCTTGAGTAGATTACCAAATTTTAAGCCAGGAAGAAGCCAGCAGTTCCCAAACCTTCAAATTTGGGTGACTATTGTAAGCTAACTTTCAACATCGCTCACAGTTTTAAGCATAGAGAGTCAAATACAGCTCAAGGTCTTGATTCTAAAGGAACCTCTACTTGTGATCAAACAAAGAAGGACAAGAGCTTTAATTGTTTTTAGATGTGGCTGCAAAGGTCAATCTATTTTCTAGTGTCCAATCAAGAACGTTCACATCATCATCATCATCAGAGCTTTTATCTCGATAAATTGGGATAGGCTATATGAACCAATATCTGAAATCACGTTAAATCGTCCATATGAAACATTCACATGGGGATAAAAAAAGGCAGTGCTGCTGAACTGGTACAAGGTAAAACATTTGAGCATGAAGTTCGAGAATACACAGATGATGAAGACAATGAACATAAAACATTAAAACTGACTTTATCAATGTCATAATATGAATTTGTGAGGTAAGGCAATTATTAGCAGTATGAAAGGTGGAAGACAAGGAAGATTGGCCCTGAATTGCTACTTTTTACAACCTAGTCAAGAGCTTTGACAAGTTTTTTTAGCACATAATTGATGGTGGCAGCTCTATGAAAGTAATATTTTGCCTATGACTTTTACACGTTCAGTCTAACAAGCTATTATAGGCTACAAATCAAAGCTCAATCACATCCACAACCTTACAAGATTATTTTGATGGACAGAACCACCATTCCAGTAACACATCCTGCTCTTGTTTCTATTTCCTATGGGATATAAAGATTTTATCTGGTACGATATTGTGCCTATGACTGTTAAATATATATCCTTCTTGGTAGACCAAGTGACAAGGCCAATACTTAGTATTTTCTGTTCAACAATAAGAAAGCTGTATTGAAGAAGCCTATGCCTGTTGAAGAACTCAAGAAGTATAGCAAGGAAAAGACGAAGATTACTGAACCCGCAAAGACATGCTTAACCATGCTATCCAAAACGTAATTTTAAGCAGAAAGTAAAGAGATCGAGGCTGTTGATACTCGACTAGAGTGATCTATGCCTTAAATTATATGTCTGTCCAGGTAATTGGATTTGAGCAATCGGGATTTTTTGTTATGCAAAGACTTTAGCATTAATGGCTGTACAGCAAGGTGAATATCCATCCTGTTCCATACATGATGGTCACCTATTTAAAGATAGTCGCTTTTTTCTTCTAAATACTTCATCTCTTCCTCGTCAAAAGATGAAGTCGTATTAGACTTACATTCTGAAGAGACAGCACAACACTTTGGATGAGACAAAACTATAGCCAAGGTGGAGAACAGATTGCTAAGGCCATTGCAGACAGGTGTAGCATGCATTGTCCAAAAATTTCACACTGGCCAACATGATGAAGTTCGTAGGAAAATTATATTTAGTAACAAAGGCTACAAAAAATGAGCAGATTTCAGAGAAGGTGAAATGATTGTGGTTTGTATACAACCAGAAAGATTTCCTAGAAGCTCTTTCAAGAAACTACATTTGAGAGAGTCTAAGTCCTTAGAAAATGTTAAAGGAATCAGTTCTAATGCTTATGTTTTGGAGTTACCACAAGGTTTAGAGTTTAGTCCAATACTTAATGTAGAAGATCTTACCACTTATCATGGTCATAATGATGTCGCAAAATATGCAAGGGGCTTCACAATTGCCACATTTTAAGAGGCAAGAAGAACTAATTGAAGACGTTAAAGATGACCAAATTTTATCTACCAAAAAGATGGTTTCCAAAGTTCCTGATCCTTGATGTGATTACTATTTAAGGGGAAAAGTATTTGGAGTGTGCTCCACCTCCTCTATGTCTTATACCTTACTTTTCTTACTGATATAATATTGTTTTGTTTTTATTTTTTTTTCTAGAATCATTACCCTTGGAGATGATTTACTTTCTTCAAACCTCCATCATAGTACGAAAGAACAAACATTTGCCTATATCTCATCTGGCTTACGAAAGAAAAACAAAAAAACAATCTTTTAGGAAAGTTTACAGAGTGCACATGGTTACCAAGATTTGCTAAAAGTGAAGAAATTGGATAAAGTTTTCTTCAGCAAAGGTTGCACAACTAACCTAAAACTATAGCCAGAGTATATGAGAATTACCTATTTTGTTTTCAGAACTGATATGAAAAATTGAAAATTTTAACTCGAGCCACAAATGACCAAGCCTAACATTTGCCTCAAATCAATGCCCGTTGGAGCAAAGCTTTAACATCAGCTTGCTTTGATTAGAAAGCAATCTTCATCCTACATTCCACAAAAACAGACAAAAGTAAATCCACAAAAACAAGGCACGGGAAGAAGAAAAAAAGGTTTTATTCCTCACGAATGAGACAACTAATAATTCGTGACATATGGAATAGAATCAATCACTTTTGGCTACATGCACACCACAATGAATCATAAAAATATGAGAAGATTTGTGAGCAATAATAAAAGACCTAGACAAAAATCCTATATTACCCACACGACAACCAAGAACAAACCACGAGAAAGCAAAATAGGTGTGAGGCTGTGAGCAGAAGAATTTCTGAATACATGAATTGAACTTTGATTAAGAAAATGCTTGTAGAACACGGAGGAAGTTAGGGCACATATTCGCTCTCAAGAGTTGGTTGAGTCCGAGTGACCATTGCCGATGGTGCTTTTGTATCACCAACCAAGGTCATATGTAGTGCTTCACCCACTTCTGCAGCTTTCTCCATCTCTTGCATTTTCTTTCTCTCCTTGCATTTGCGCGCCCACAGTACCAGGAATGCTAGCAATGCCAGCAATGCCAATCCACCCAAAACAGAACCAACAATTATCCAGACTTTTCTATGAGTCTTCTTTTCTTCACCTCCGCTTGGTGGCCCGGATGGCGAAATAGACTCGGTAACTATAGAAAAATGCCCCTGCTGGACGGTGGAACACTCATTCCCTGATGTCAAGTTGCTGAAGCTGACCAAACCATGTAAATCAAACCAAACACACTTGGGAACTGACCCATTCGGAGCGGATTGCACATCTGAGAACTTGATTTTGATAGGATCACGATATGCCCTAAAATCCAATTCTGGCAAATTTGTAGCTGATAAGTTAGAAGCATTATAAGCAAGAAGACCCAGAACAGGAGCGAGGTTAGTATAGTTGGGAAGCGAATAATATAGCATAGACCAATTGGCCAAGTTTTGGTAGACCAAAACGAGCCTTTCCACATAAGGCTCCTCTACAACTCCAACGGGGATCTCAAACTCCTTGTACATTATGACACCTCGTCTCCTCAAGCTACCACTCCTCAGCCTCATTGCTGCAATCTTAATCCCACTAAAATTAGAAGGAACAGCCCCGTCGTAGGGCACTCCTGTCCTAGGAGGAACTAATGCCCTGTAGGCATAGTCCTGGAGAAGAGCATCAAGGGCTCTCGAAGCGACCGTTGAGGAGGAATTAGTATTAATAGATTGAGCCATGAGAGGTGGCAAGCAGAATAAGCACATCAGTGGAAGAAGCATCGCGAGACTTCCAAGAAGCACCATCGATGCTTCAAAGTGTTGTAATTCATTTACAATACAACTAAGTGGGCGTTGTAAATGAGAGAATCATGAAATGCATTGAAGCAAATAATGGCATTCATGAGTTGGTGACGAAAATAGTTGTAGTTATAAACAAGAGAGGAGAGCGTGCAATAACAAGAGCAAATTGTGTGAAAGATCCGTACTTGAAAGAGAAGGGGGTTTGAAGCGTTGCAGACAGAGAGTGGAATGAACTTCGGATTCCTTTTCCTTGTACTTTTTGGAGAAGAAGCCGAAAAAGAAATGCTGTAGATAGAAGTTAGAAGGAAGAGAGGCCGTGAGTCGATTGAGCGATAGAGAGAGAGAGAGAGAGAGAGAGAGAGAGAGAGAAATCTAAATCTTAAGGACGAGATAGAGGTGTTGAGATGGCCATTGGGGTTAGGGGCAAGACGGCAAGTAGAGGTGGGATGGGAGTGGGAGGGAGGACTAGAGACAGAATGGCACATATAAAAAATAAATATAAAAGAAAAAAGGAAAGAGGGAGAGAGAGAGAAAGAAAGATTATGAAATGCTCTGTGACTGTTTGTGTAAATGCCGGAGAGGGGTTATATACAGAAATACACATGATATGGAACAAAAATGATTTAATTAAAAGATATCCAAATGATACAAGTTTTAATTTGATAAAAAAATATATACAATAAATGCTGCACTACTTAAAAAAAAACGCTCTACTAATTAATTTGATAAAAAACGTACTACTTAAAAAAAAAATAATCTTATAAAGTTCTCTTGCCTTTTGGGATTCCGGCCGATTCCCTTTTAATTTAATTAAAATCCTGTTTTAACTTAGAGTAAATTATGCAATCTTTATACTGTCACGAATTTAAAAATTTAATCATTTTAGTATAATTCATAAAAATAAATCTATGTAGTATTATAATTTCAAAATTTTAATTCAATTGATAAGTAAGTTATATTTTTTTTATTAAAAATGTTGACATGAGGTTGATTTTTGCTAACGCAATTTTGACGATATAATGTAAAAATGATATGAATAAAAGATACCAAAATAGCACATGTTTAAATTTGGTAAAAACATATACAATAAATCTTGTAGATCTTTTAATCAAAATGTACCATTCAAAACAATAAATCTTGTAGATTTTTTTAACCTTTTGGGATGTGCAGTTTGGCAAATTTACTTATAAGCCTTTTTATATTTTTTATTAAATTATGAAATTGATATATGTATTATTATGCATTTTGAAATTTAACATTTTTTATTTAATTCATAAAAATTAAGTCTTTATAGTATTACGATATGAAAATTCTAATCAATAAATAATGTCAATTATATTTCTATAAAAAATGAGCATGGTTTACTTTTGCTAACGTAGCATTCATTGATTAATGAGACATCTTGATTGAACTCATACTATCAAATTAAAATAGAAAGATGACTCAATCCTTTTAAATTATATATTATAAGAACTAATTTTCAAATATTAACATAGTGCAAGAATTATTCACATAATTTAACCTATTAAACTCAAAAAATTTATTTTTCTTTATTTTCATTTCTCTTTTCTCTCTCTAACTCAACCCATTTTTTCTTTAATTCTCTCCTATCAACTGATTACCAATCTTTTTTTTTTTTGTGGATTTCGACCATCGATAATAATGTCAATCGTCGTCCACCATTGCAACAACTATCCACATGCACGTGTCAGGATTCGCAAGCTTAAGTGCTACACCATGCAGCCTTAGTCTTGGAAACTAAGCCTAATGTATGCCCAAGTCAGCCTTCGATAGCGAATTCAAAAGGCCACTAGAGTAAAATGCACACAAGCTCAAGAGAAGATAAGAATAACTACTAGGCAAGAGGAAAACAATGGCAAGCTCAAGTGTGCTGAAATTAGCTTCTATTAGCTCAAGACTTGATGCGTACAAATGGGGGGGTGGCACCCCTATTTATAGC
The DNA here is from genome assembly GCA_032173925.1 of Heritiera fomes. Classification (NCBI taxonomy): domain Eukaryota; kingdom Viridiplantae; phylum Streptophyta; class Magnoliopsida; order Malvales; family Malvaceae; genus Heritiera; species Heritiera fomes. The sequence continues at coordinate 44,241,692 of JAPDPM010000004.1, forward strand.
CATGGCCACCTCCTCAATGGACGGCTAGTATTTATTCCTACAATCACCTCCTTAATGAACGGCTGAGATTTTGCCTCCAAAAATATCCTAATCCACTAATAGATATTTACAAGGCTTCTAGAGTTGTCTAGAAGCTCACTACACTCTACTTTTCTGGAATGTTTCGGTAGACTGGGTAGAAGGCTCTTTGTGTGTTGGGCACAGGTGTCATGTGTGCATGGGTGCGGACCTTGGTGCTGTGGTGGCACCCAGCGCTCAGGCCATGACATTCTCCACCACCTAATCGAGCAACGTCCTTATCGCGTTCTCCCAATGAAACTGGTCAATCGCTTCTTGGAATTGCCATAATGCCTTGGCTGGGTCCTAGCTAGCTTCGCTATCGAGTAGTGCCTTCCATCGTACTAAATATTCGTGCCTCGCCATGTAGTTCTTCTATCTCACCACCCAGTCGGCTAGGATGCTTTCTACCTCTTTGTCATAGGAGGCCTTGGCTCCCACGGATGCTCGTTGTGACTTCCCTTAGGTTAGATCTTCCTGGTCTTCATGGAAAGGCTTTAGCATGCTCACATGAAAGATAAGATGTACCTTGAGCTTGGGTGGTAGCTCAAGTATGTAGGCCACCTTGCCTACCCGTTTAAGAACTCTGAAAGGTCCCTGATAACGACATACTAGACCCTTGTGTAATCCCTTGTGACGCAGCACCAAGTGTAACTTGACGAGTACCAAGTCCCCTACTTGATATTGCACGTCTCGTCTTTTGCGATCTGCCCACTTCTTGTTGTGCCTGGCTACTTTATGGAGACATGCTCAGGCCAAATCAGCTAGTTCTTGCCATGCCTTGGCGAACTTGTATGTTGCTGGGGTCGGTCCTGCATAACCTATGGTAACAGTACTGGGGGTGTGTGGCTGTTGTCCGGTCACAATCTCAAAGGGACTCTGATTGGTGGCCTCACTTTGTTGCAGGTTATAGGAAAATTGGGCCACATCCAGCAATTTTGCCCAATCCTGTTGGGTAACACTCACATAATGTCGAAGATAAATCTCCAATAGTGCATTGATCCTCTTGGTTTGCCCATCGGTTTGGGGGTAGAGACTAGTGGAGAAATTCAAGTCGGATCCCAGTAGCTTGAACAATTCAGTCCAAAACCTCCTAGTGAACTGTCCATCTCAATCACTAACGATGGACTGTGGTACGCCCCAATACTTGACCACGTTCTTAAAGAACAATCGGGCTACCTCTTTTGCAAGGCACTCCTTGGAGGCCAGAATAAACGTCCCGTATTTTGAGAATCTATCCACCACAACCATTATGCTCCCAAACCCATCTACTTTAGGCAATCCCATCATGAAGTCCATGGAGACACTCTCCCATGGCCGTTTCGGGATTGACAAAGGCTCTAAGAGACCAGCTTGTTGTTTTTGTTCCACCTTATCTTACTAGCATGCAAGGCAGGTTTTCACATAGGCCTCGATATCATATCTCATATGGGGCCAATAGTACCGCTACTCCACAAGTGCCAGGGTGCGGTGTACACTTGGTTGGCTAGCCCACTTAGAGTCGTGGCACTCCTGCATGACTTCCTTCTGCAACTTTCCGTATAAGGGGATGTATAGACGATTTCCCTTGGTGTAAAGCAGGTCTCCTTCTAGCCAAAACCCTCTAGTCTTGCCCACAGCAGAGTACTCCAACAAGGTCTTGGTTGTTAGGTCATGTTGCAGTCCCTCCTTGATGCTTTCTACCAAAGTCCCTTGGGGTCGGCTAATGACAACAAGCTCTATCTTTCGACTTAGCGCATCTACCATAGTGTTGGGTTTGCCTGGCTTGTATTCCATCACAAAGTCGAATTTGGCAAGAAAATCTTGCCACCGAGCTTGTTTGGGAGAAAGCTTCTTTTGGGTTTGAAAATAGCTTGTGGCCATGTTGTCAGTCTTCACTATAAATTTGGATCCCAAGAGATAGTGCCTCCATGTGCGCAAGTAATGGACCACGACTATCATTTCTTTTTCTTGGACGGTGTAACGACGCTCGGTCTCATTGAGCTTTCAGCTCTCAAATGCTATCAGATGCCCATCTTGCATCAATACTCCTCCAATGGCAAAGTCTGAGGCATCCGTGTGGCCCTCATAAGACTTAATGTGATTTCTTAGAGCTAGGATGGGCTCCTTGATGATGGCGCCTTAAGCCGATCAAAGGCTTGTTGGCATGCTAAGCTCCACTCCCATGTCTTGCCTTTCTTGAGCATATCTGTCAATGGAGTGGTAATATGGGAATAGCCTTTAATGAAGCGTCTATAGTAATTCACCAACCCAAGGAATGATTGTAGCTCGAGGACTTCGATTGGTGGCTCCCAATCGATAATGAACTAGACCTTGTTCTCATCCATCTTGATTTTCCCGCCACTTACCACATGACCTAGGAATGGCACCTCATGTTGAGCGAAGGAGCACTTCCCTTTTTTGACATAGAGTTGATGCTTTCTTAAGACTTTGGAACACTTGCTTCAAGTGCTCCACATGCTCCTCTAATGTCTGGCTGTATATCACAATGTCATCAAGGTAAACAACCATAAAGAGATCAAGGAAGGGTTGGAGTACTTTGTTCATGAGAGTGCAAAAAGTTGACGGAGCATTGGTGAGGCCGAAAGGTATCACCAGGAACTCGTAGGAACCATAGCAAGTGACGCACGCTATCTTTGGCTCATCCCCCTCTGCTATCCGAACTTGATAGTATCCTGACCGTAAGTCCAACTTGGTGAACCACCTCTCATCTCCAAGTTGGTCGAGCAAATCAACAATAAGTGGGATGGGATACAGGTTTCTTATCGTGAGCTTGTTAAGTGCTCGATAGTCGATGCATAAACGCAAGGACCCATCATGTTTTCGTTGGAACAGCACTGGGGCTTCATATGGTGCCTTGAATGGTCGGATGAATGCCGCATCAATCAACTCCTTGAGTTGCTTCCTTAGCTCCTCTAGCTCTAGGGGTGACATCTGATAAGGAGCCTTGGCTGGCGGTTGAGCTTTGGGCAGAAGCTCGATTTTGTGATCCACCTCCCTTTTTGGCGGTAGTTTCTTGGGCAATTCCAAGAGCATCACATCTCGAAAGTTTTTTAACACCTCTAGCACCTCCAAGGTGGTTTGGTCCTTTGGCTCATGCATCTCTTTAAGCTTCAAAGTTGCAAGTAGGTGACTTCATCTTTTCTTACACCCTTGGCTAGTTGTATAGCCGAAATCACCTTGGTGGCTTGACCGGGGTCACGTCTTATCGGGACAATACATTGGCAGCGTGGGTCAAAAATGCATATACAATTGGCAAAAGGCACAATGAGTGCATTAATCTGATCAAGGAAATTTAAGCCAACAACGAATTCAAAGTTATCAAGAGGAATTACCTATATTGCTCTTGGCCTTTCCACTCCCGAGTTGTAGCTCAACCCCATGTGCTACCCCGATGGTTGGGGTCTCTTTGGAGTTCATGGTCTTGACCTACCCACTGCCCTTCTCTATTTTCAGGCCTAACTTCTTGGCTACGCACTCAGACATAAATAGATCAGAGGCACCAGTGTCTACTAATGCACCACCTTATGGCCTACCACTATGGTGTTAATGAACATGAGTCCCTTCTGTTTTCCGGACTTCTTGGCCTTGATGGAGTTGAGTAGAATCAAGCCAAGCTTAAGGGTCTTTTTCTTTATTAAAATCACTTTCCTCCCTGGCAATGGCAGAGAGTTTGTCACGTTTCGGGCAATCGCGCACTAGGTGTGGTCCATCGCATAGGAAGTACTTCAATTTTCTGCCCTTCTTCTTATCCCCTTCCTTGGTGAACTTGCCTTAATGGATTGGTGGCTTGCCTTCACCCCCTTTGTGCTTCTTGTCCTTGTCTTCCCCACCTTTACCGTTGTTATTGAAGGATTCAAACTTGTCCAATTTCTTAAATTCCACTAGGGACTCGACCATCGTCATGGCCCAGGTGATGTCTTGGACGCCCCTCCTTTGCAACTCTAGTTTGGCCCATGGTTTGAGGCCATCCATGAATGAGAAGAAAGCTTCCTTCTCCCCAAGATCATAAATTTGAAGCATAAGCTCAAAGAATTCATGTACCTTGCCACGTTGTGACAGCCTACGCAACTTAGCGCGTGTCTCATCTTCAGCATATTCTTGGTAGAATTGCTAATGAAACTCGGTTTCAAATTCTTCCCATGTGTTTATGGCAGCATCCTTATGCTTCACTTCATCGCACCTGCGACACCATCATAGAAGAGCAACATCAACAAGATACATTGAAGCGGTGCTTACCTTAGAGGCATCCTCTAAAATATTCGCCACCCGAAAGTATTGCTCCATTCCCCAAAGGAAGTTATCTACATCCTCAGCAAATCAAGAACCTCTGAACTCCTTTGGCTTGGGTATGTCCACCTTGTGTGTATGTGACACAGCAAGTACGCCACCTCTTATGGCTATTTTGCAAGCAGTGAGCTCCCTCTTAAGCTCTTCTATCTTAACCTTCATGGTATCTGTCACGGCTTTTAGGGCAGCATCTTTTACGGACAAGGTGTCCATAACTTGGTTGAGAGCACCTTGCATCTCCCCTCGAAACTCCTCCCTCGTTGATTCGAACCCTTCGATGCATTCTTCGATGTCATTGAACTTGTTCTGCATCTCTCCGATGGCTAGCTCCACCTTGGCTAAGTGCGCATCCATGCTGGATAATACATCCCGCGAGCTGCCCTTCTTACCTTTTCCTCGGGTCTCTTAAACCTTCGTGGTTGGGTTGACGGCTTCAGAACCACCAACCATCACTTCTCAAGAGCTCAACTCAACTGGCTCTAATACCAACTATCATGGTTCACAAGCTTAAGTGCTACACCATGCGACCTTAGGCTAGGAAACTAAGCCCAATGTATGCCTAAGCAGCCTTTGATAGCCAATTCAAAAGGTTACTAGAGCAAAATGTTCATAAGCTCAAGAGAAGATAAGAATAACTACTAGGCAAGAGGAAAACAATGGCAAGCTCAAGTGTGCTAGAAATAGCTTCTATTAGCTCAAGACTTGATGTGTACAAATGGGGGGGAGGGGGTGGCACCCTTATTTATAGCCAAGGCCACCTCCTCAATGGACGGTTAGGATTTATTCCTACAATCACCTCCTTAATGAACGGCTGAGATTTTACCTTCAAAACCACTAATGGATATTTACAAGGCTTCTAGATATTTATAAGGCTCCTAGAGTTGTTTAGAAGCTGACTACACTTTACTTTTCTGGAATGCTCCAGTAAACTGGGCAAAGAGCTTTCTATGTGCTGGGCGCGGGTGTCGCTTGCGCATGGGTGTGGACCTCGGGTGCTATGGTGCGCACCCAACGCTCAAGCCATGACACATGCATGTTTACATCCCTTCTCTCTCTTCTTCTCTTTTTGGAAGAACTAAAAGGAATTCCTTTATATGTCGACGTGCTATTGATTTTAATTTTTTAGTAGTTATATATAATTTTACATATTTTTTCTTTTCTTATTGACTTCTTTTTATCTTAGTTTATACAAGTTTAGTAATCAAAATGTTCTTCAAAAGGTGATTCAATTTTATAGACTGAGTTATAATTTTTTTCTCGTATTGCCTAGGTCAAAATGTAGTTGCTAAAATGTTGATAACGCTTCTTATCTAACAAAGTGTTTTTAGTATTAATTGCCACTACCTCATAACAACTCATCTAATTTTTAATATGGATTTTGAGGCATTAAACTTATAACTTAATTTAAAAGGTTTCAAGGTTATTATAGTTACCATAATTTTCCTGATTATACAAAAGAGAGATCTCGTTGCTTCAAACGCTAAACCATAAACCTTGCTCAAATTAAGATCTTTTTCCATTAATTAAATTCCAAAAACATATAACATTTTTTTTACTTTTGAAACCTCGACGCTTAAACCACTTTGAGGTACTTTGATCTTATTTCATGGCTCTTATTGTCGTGCAATTATTATGCCAAACTAGACTTCCATTTTATACGGGGAATGTTTATTTTGATTTGTGCTAAATTTAACATAGAAGAGGAGGAAGTGAACTTTGATTTGATTTGGCCATTTTTTCGATAGATTTAGTTGAAATTCTAGAAAAAAAAAATCAAAAGTCATCTTAATCTATAGAAAACTATTGAGAATTGCATGGTTTTAGATTGAAATTGTGTCATGACACCACCTAAAGAGCTTTCATTAAGTGTGAAGGTATTGTTCAAAAAGATCCGATAGCTGACAGGCGATAGTGGCTGACTATTTGTAAGATGGCCAGTACTCGAAATCTAGAAAATAAGTGATAAGCCGATAATAGATTGGTAGGATAAAGTTAGAGAGAGAAAGAGTTGAGTTGGAGAGTGAAGAGAGATATGAAAATGAAGATTTGATATTTTATAATATTTGAATTGTTTTCATGTGAAATTTTAATATAGAAAATGTATAGAATATATTTCAGTATACAATGTTGGATTTCAATAGACAATGTGATTTTTTTTTTTTTACTTTTAGGATGAGTTCTGTGGATTTGTTAAATTCTACTGTAGGATTTAGCATCAGTAGATAGTAATAGAATAAAGTAAAATTCATTCTTTTATTAGTAGGAAACATATACATACTATTATTTTCAATAATTCTGATAAAAAATTTCATTATTCTCAGTGTAACTTGTAAGTCATGCTTATTTGCAGAGTGTTCACCCTTAATACTATTAGAACCCTCAAATTGTCATCATCTCTAAAGAGTTGGCTTTCGAAAGAGAGGTAAAGGCTAGCTTTAGGGAGTTGCATGTGAGGAAGATATTTGCAAATTTCTTTATTTGAATCGAATTGGCTTCATTGAATTAATACGAGCTGATTACATTATGCAATGTGTTGTTACATATCCTACTTATTTTTAGATGTTAATTTTTGGGATTTGAAATGTAATTTATTTTTCAATTACCATGATTTTAGTACTGAAATGAATTCGTTGTACGGCATGATTATTTTCTCCTTATATATAAATATAGCAAAAATTAAAAGTTTATCTTTAACATGTCGATATAAAATTTTTGCCATATTATATACACAGCACAAGAGTTTTTTTTTTTTTCCAAATTATTGCAATTTAAAAACTTATTTCCTTATATAGATATATATTATCTTTTTAAACTTATTTCTCAATCTATAATGTTTTTTTTTGCCAGATCATTATCCTATCATATTTTTTATTTAAAAATTAAAAGTAATAAATAGAAGATGAATTATACCCTTACTCTGTTTCTCCCTCTCTCCATCTTCATCTTTTTTCTTTAACCGTTTCCATTAGCAAAGAAGGAAGGAAGTAAAATAATACTTTCTTTTATCTTTAATAGTGAGAAAGGGAAACGAAATCAAATGAAGCAACATCTTTTTCAACTTTTCTAGAGTATCAGTCGATCCAATATAGATCAGCAACTCCTTATCTGGGAGGGGTTTTGTTTCTCTCTCTGCTTAGTGCTTACCCATAATTGCTTCAGCCTTACGCCTAAGGTGTCTCTCTCAAATGTTTTTCTTGTTTTTTTTTTCTTTCTCTCTTCCTTTTCCCTTGAATAGTTGAATTATTAGATGTTACGTAATGATAATAAAGTCAAATGCGTGGAAACTATGTAGAGAATGTGGAAAATGCAAATGTAAACTGACGAAGCAAGTGGTGAATGAGTCGCTAAGGCCTTATTGATTTGGAAACTTCATTCATTCAATCTTTTCAATCTCTTCGTCTACTCGTTTGCTTATTAGAATAAGCATGATGAATTAAAGTTTTCAATAAGTTACCAATTAATGCTAGATTGACTTGAATGCTTATACAAAGTGAATTGCAATGTTTTCTTGCTTTGCTGTCCACAATTATTTCCCTGTCTCTTACGAATCACATCTGATTACAAAAATATATGGTTTTATATAAAGATTCAAATATTTTTGGTTTGGATTTTTTTTAATTTAAATTATTTCATTTTCAAATCAATTTGAGTTTGATCATCTTATATTGGAATCCATTTGTTTTTGAATCATTCAAATTCAAATACTTGATTCTTAAAATCAAATTGGGTTGAGTTTGATGAAGTAAATCTAATTTAATATTTTTTTTATTTTTAAAAGGGAAAATGGAAGAAAAGAGAAGAAATAAACGTTTTTTTTCTTTTCTCTTTAACTTTCTTTTTTTTTAGATAATATTTTTCGTGAAAATTACAATATATTTTCTTCGACGTGTTGATGTGGATATTTACATGGATAATATATATTCTTTTTTTTTGTTACAATAATATATATATATTCTCTTTGAATAACACAAACTTTTATTATTGACTGTCCACCTAAATCAAAACTAAACGTATATTTTCTATAATTTCAAATCATTTAAAATAATATGCACCTTCCCCACTTTTTCAGAATTTATTAATCCATTTAGAAGAATAAAATAATTAATATATTATCTAAACTAGTTTAAGGGTCGGACTATCCATCCAAGTCCAAAAGATAAAAATATAAAAATCATTAAATGAGTTTGGGCTTAAAAATCAAGGTTGAATAAAAAAATTAAGCTAGACTTGGGTTCATTATTTCAAATTCAAACCCAACCCAATAATTATTATTCTTTTATACTAGTTCATTTTTAAATTATTTTTTATTGTTTTGGAGCAATTTAATTTGAATTTGCATATATTTTTTTACACTTTAGATTAAAATTTCCATGTTTATTGTAATCTCTTATTAACTATTATATATTTTAATATTTTATTATAATTCTTTTAAAAAATTAATAGTATTTAGGTGAACTTTGACATGTTTAGATTTATTCATTATATGTAAAAATAGGTTTAGAGAAAAATATAAACTTAAAAAGTCGGGCCAAATTGACATTGGAAACATTATAAATCCCTTAATACTTTACCTAAACCCGATTTGACCCAACTCATGAACACCTCTAATCTAAATACCTAATTAAAATTATCTAAGCATTATCTTCAAAGTTTTAAAACAATTAAAGTATTATCTAATTTTAAAAATAATTAAAATATTATATGATATTTATTCTACTTAAATATTAAAATGATCAAATTTCTAATTAAAAATTATCTATTACATTTTAAAAAATGAAATTTATCAAAGCACTATCTTAAAATTTTTAAATAATTAAAATATTATATTAAAAATAAAAAAGCGTTTTAAAAAAAATATAACCACTTCTTTATTCGCTATTTACTAACTTTAGAAATGTTATATCATATTGATATACTCAGGTTGACTCAGGGAAGAATTCGAAAGAGAAGCACGTAAGTAAACATAACAAAAGGTTTTTTTTTTTAATTTATAGTTAATTTTTGTTGATTTTATTTGAAAGTTTTACTATTAAATATTAATTAAAATGCTATATTAACTGTTTATTTTAATTATGCTTTTAATTGAATTAATTCAATTCTAGAGGTAATTTAATTTAATGGGTTTTTCCTTGTTAGAGAGGGTTTTAATACGATGATAATAACCGGAACTTAAGTTAGGTAATTTTGAAAAAAAAAAATTGATGAAGGGCTTTGGTTGATTTTTGGTGATAGATCAATTAGGAGACGCATTGCATTGTATTCGATAAGTTATAGCTCTGTTTTTTCTTTTGGGATTTTTATGGAGTTCAGTCCTTTTCGTTGGCGGCATTTGGATTTTCATACCTAAGTTCTCATGTTCATATTGCGTTTTTGCATGTACGTAAGTTGTCATATTCATGTAAATTATAATGCTTCGGATTTGTATTGGATTGTTAAATTTGTACCAATATTAGAGGCACACGTATTTTAATATATCAAATTAATAGTTAAAGATTAAAAATAAGTTCTCGCACTAGTTACAATCTAATTAAAAAATATTTCAACATGGAATTATTATAATTGGAAAACTTGTTATCATAATATTAATGTATATTGATTCACATAAAATACAAAAAAAAAAAAGGAAAAATTAGTAAAAAACTTGTTTAACATTGTAACAAACATAAACAGTACAATGCCAGCTCATGAATCTGTCTTATTCATCCTAGAAAAGTTGGAATGATTAAAACGTTGGGCCCGCCACACGCTAAAATACGCCGTGTTCACATTCATACATGCCTTTCTCTTATGTGATTTTTAGGCCTACTTTTCGCCACCCATAACCATTTTTGTTTGCATGTTCCTGTATTTTTTTGTTTGACTTTAAATTATATTAACATATTCTTAAAACTTTAATTTTTAGTCATTTGTTAAAATAATACCACATAAATTAAAACAAAATGAAAACCTAAAAACTCCACTATTGATCTATAAAAATAATGATTATTAGTGACAAACAATGTAGCTAATAATTCAAATCACACCAAAACGCAAATTGAAAGCGCAGAAATCAGCCAAGGAGCAGTCCTATTAACAAGTGTTGTGCTCGTGATGCGTTGACGTCGACAAGAATGGTGACTTTGTTTCTTGTTGTCCTGCTGCACCACGCACGCACTAATGACTAATCCTCTCCAAATCCGTCATTCCAGCTCACATTGCCGTATCTTCACCTCCATCTCGTTACTAAATATAAATCTTACCTCACTAAGAATTTTAATAAGATGAAAATATCTCCTATTCAAAATTTATTGTGTGTAAATTATATGTCTAATTATATATTAATTAATTTAATTTAATTTAAATGATTTATAAATATAATATTTGATTATGATTGTTATCTCTCTCATAAAAAAATTATAAATTTTCCATACCCTTTATCAGATTAGAAAAAAATGTTCAGTTATTTTTCTCAAAGGTTAATTTTTTTCAAAAAAATTTAAATTTTTTCTTTATGTTGATGGGCTGGTTCTTCTTCATTTTTTTTTCATAAAAAGATACAAAGAGAAGAGAGATTTATATTTTGAAATTAATCTTTTCTAAAGAATGGTAACAATCATTAGATTGAATCTTGGTGTTTCACTGTTTCTCATTCATGCATTTATGATGAACAAAAAGTTATATTCTCGTAAGTGCACGAATTAAGGTAGTATAGCGAGCAAATACATGAGTCGATTCCATAGAGATTTGCTAAATTTATTCAATTAAAATTTAACTACTTATGCCCAAAAAATTATGAAAGTCAAATAAAAGAAATTATCTAAGTATCTAATTAATTGCTAAATTAACTAATTAACCTAATAAAATCAAGAAATTAACCAATACAGAAAAGCCTAGGAATTTGATTTCACCAATACATTGCAATTTTATGTCTTCAAACCTAAAAATTTAAGAATTGATCAATTAATTATAAAGACATAAAATATGCAAGTAGGCTTAATCAAATTCCTAGTAAATAAATTAGTTCATGCTTAATATAGCACAAAACATCAAATTAATAAAAAAACCATGCTTTAATTAAACAATAACTAATTAAATATATATAATCTAATCAATACATACTATTAAAGATAGTTTTGAACAGTGTTTTGTCAATTAAAGCAATTGGTGATGACGCGTGTATGAACACTATTTTCAATTGAAGCAATTGGTGATGACGTGTGTATTACGATAGTTGAATCGAAGAATTGGCGAGCGGTTATGCAGATGTGGATTGGCGAGCTGTTATGCTGTTGTGTGAATTGGCGATCTATGTGGGTTGGCGAGCTTTTGCAGTATGTGCCTCTGCTCTAGGTATTTGCTGTGATACCCACCGCAAGCTGGAGAGTATATGTTTTGGACTCCTAGCTTGGACAAATAATGATGAAAGGTTGCAAGATGAGAGGCCTTGGTGAAGATATCAACTAACTAATCAGAGGACTTCATGGGAAGTAAATGAAGAGCACCAGTAGTAAGCTTTTCACGCACAATATTACAATCAATATCAATATGTTTGGTTCTCTCATGGAACACAAGATTCTTGGCAATATGCATGGCAGATTTTGATTGTCACAAAAAAGTAACACTGGAGTGAGGTGTGAAATCTGAAGATCACGAAGCAAATAAAGGAACCACTGTATTTCACAAGTAGTAGCGGCCAATGCTCGATATTCAGCCTCTGAAGATGAGCGGGAGATAGTGGTATGCTTTTTGGATCGCCAAGCTACAAGAGAGTTGCCAAAGAAATATTACAGCAAATACCTAGAGCAGAGGCATATACTACAGCTGCTCGCCAACCACACAGCTCACCAACCCACATAGCTCGCCAATCCACACGACAGCATAACCGCTCGCCAATCTACACAGCTGTAGAAACTTACATTTTCTTCGATTTAACTATCGTAATAGCGTGTATGTTTGATTTTGGGTTGAATTGAAGTAGCTGAAGATGGCATGTGTAGCGGCAAAAAGACCCACGTATAAACAACTACGTTTGTTGCTTTTTATAGCTGAAGTTGTTTTGCTGACAGATGTCAAACATGCATCAATCAATAACAACATAATATTAAAGATAGCAAATACCTTCTGGCCAAAAAAAAAAAGATAGTAAATTCCTGCAACAGGTCACTAACAAAATAAAATCTAGAGGTGGCAAAAATTGGCCCAAGCCCGAAAACCCGCCCGAATCCACCCGAGACCGAACCGGGACCAGCTCGAATTGACCAAAAAAGTCAAAGGCCCGTAACCGAAAAAACCGTAACCGAAAAAGCCCGGAACCGAAAAAACTCGAAACCGAAAAAGCTCGAAACCGAAAAAGCTCGAACCCGACACAACCCGAACCCGACATAACCCGAGCCCGATACGATCCGAAACCGAGACCGAACCGAACCGAAAACCGAAAAAACCGAATTTATAACCCGAAAAAACCCGAATTATAATTATATAATTATTATTTAAAAATAAATAAATAATTGATACACTTTTTTAATTAAAAAGTTTAAAAATTTGAAAACAATTATTATTTATTATAAAATTTTATCAATTATATATTACCAGCATAATAAATATTGAATCTTTTTAATTAAATTAAATTAATTTAAAACACTATAATATATGATATAATATATGATATCAAATAATCTTTAATATTATTCTTATTGCATTTATAATAATAAATATATTATTAATTTGACATTTGATTTTATTATAAAAATCATTTTAACATTTTATTATTTTTATTTATAATAAAATTTTAATTTTAATACAATAATAAATCAAATATATAAAAATTATATAATTTCAATATTTGTTTGAAACTTTGAATTTGATATTTTGTACAACACGTTAAAAATATTTTTAATAAAATTAAATTTAAACTATATTTTCTTAAAATTTTAAGTATAGAAAGATATTAAATTTAGATTAAAAAAACCTAATCTTAAAATTAAAATTCAAGTTTTTAAGATTAGAAAAAGTTAAGTAATTAAATTAAACAATACAAGTATAATTTTTTTATACTTGGGTATCATTAAAAGAGAAAATTATAGTGGTAATTTTATTTTTAGCCTTAAAACAAAAGACATTAAAAAATCAAGCTAGTGATAATTAATTATTTATTATATTATAATAATCTTATACATGAATAAACTAATTTGGTATCTTATAATAATGATTTGTATATTATATTTAATAATCTTTTAAGAATAAATTATGTAATCTTTTAGTGTGTAAGTATTATTTTGATAAAATTAAGTATTTATTAAAAATAATTTATTTATTATCTATTAAATAACTCAATAAGTTATTGTTAAGAGTATAAAGCTATTTATATAAATGTTTAATTGTTTAGTGTGATTTATTTATAATTTGTTAGTTATTTATTTGTATAGCTAATACTTTTGGATTTTCAGTTTCTTTTAGTTTTACTATATATATTTGGCTCATTTAAAAAATAAATTTTTATATAATTATTAATATATAATTATATATTTTATAACAAATGTAAATATCACAAGAAATTAAAAAAAATAAATAATAATTATCAAATAATAAAAACATTAAAATGTAAAAATTTATATTTATATAAATTTAGTCAAAACAACAAAAGAAATTAAAAATACTGAATAATAATATTTTATTTATGAGAGTTTCGTGTGAAAGGAGATCTGTTTGATTTTCATTTTTCAATTCCCTCCAAACAAGCTTTTCCCACATTACCAAAAAATTTCAAATTCTTTGGGAATATGCCTTTTCCCTCTCTTGAGAATCACATGAAAAAACTTCAAAAGCAAACTTTGAAATATCTTTATCTCAATATACTGTCATGCAATATAGATATGATAATTAAAAAAAAATGAACATGACATTGGATCAAATTTTGATAAAAATTAAAAAAAAATTTGTGTTTGGTATATCAATATAAATTTTAATACAATAATTTTTATATTTTATATGATACAAATATATTTGATGCAATATGAATACAATATATATATATATATATATACGAATTATTAAGTCTAATATAATGTAATGTTTATTATAATCGTTTTAATTATAATCAAAATTCAAAGATGATTTTTTTTATTACAAGGGAAATATTAAATAACTGAGGATGGGGGTGTTGGATTCAAACTCAAGACTTACAATGTGCCACAACTCATCTTTAACCACTAGGCCAAGAGGTTGTTGACAATTCAAAGATGATTTTTAGTAGTTGGAGTTTGTGGACAAAAAAATTATCTAGTACAGAAATCCAGATGCTTCCAAGGTAGAAGTTTACAATACCAAAAGTGCTTTCATTTCTTGCAAATGCAATGCAAGATTTAAAACTTTTTCAATGTCTTTTACGTCTTCGAGTATTTTACTTGTAATTCTTTTTACGATAATTAATCAATTATAATTAAAAATTATGTACTGGTCCATCATTTACAAGTGCGAACTTTATGTATCATTTTGATAGATTTCACGTGACTTTAAATTTTGATTAATTAATTATAATGTAATAATTATAGATGATATGTTCTCTTTTATTATTGTAGAATAAAATCTCATGTTTTATTCTTGTAGCAAATACCTTCATCTACTTTTTCTTTCCTCATCAACAAACACCTGAAAACATATACTATTTCTTTACTATTTGGGTTTTTATTTCTATCACTAAAAGTATTTCTTTTATTTTACCTGATTTATATTTTGAGCCACTTTGAATTTTTCAATCATTACTTTCTTTTTTAATTTGATCATAGTTGGAGTTTGGTTTTTTAGTTGATTTTATCTCTTCTTCTCAGGTCAATGTAGCTGGGTTTTCCTCTAAAGTTAGGGTTTCCATTTCAAATTTTGGGAATTCTGCTGTCAACGTATGTAGTTGAGGATTCTCGAACCCTTCTAATGGTAATAATAAAACTCTTCTTTTTACCTTTCTTTGGCGTCGATTGAATTTTCTAATTTTTTTCTTTGATTTTTAGCTATTTCTTCCAAGGATATCCTTTTCTTTGACTTCTTCTTTTAGGAAAAATTTCTCCTTCTTCTTTTCTTGCTAAATTATATTGGAATCAATGATGTATTTTTCTTTATAGAACTTATGTATCTTGGGGTTTACAACTCTTCAGGGATCTTATCCTAGAAATTCCAACAAGGTAAATTAACTTTTCATTCCTTTTCATTTCTTACCTTTCCTTTTTTTCCGAATATCTTGGATTTTTTTGTTCTATAATTAAATGATTTTATATCAGACTATTAGAGTAAGTTTTTATTTGAGTTGTGGAAGGAATTCAATGAAAAAATAAATCTTTCTTTATATACATTCAGGAACACATGAGATTGCAAACAACTTATTCATCTATGACGTCCTTATCTTTTTTATATTCATCATCCTCCTTAATTTCCTTGGCTTCTCATGGTTTCCACCTCAACATGCTGGTAGGTTTTGGTAAATTGTTTATCAATAACATCAATAGTTGAATCGAAGAAAATGAAATTTGCTACAGCTATGTAGATTGGCGAGCGGTATGCAGTTGTGTGGATTGGCAACCTTTTTTTTTTGAATTTCTTGGATTTTTTTGTTCTATAATTAAATGATTTTATATCAGACTATTAGAGTAAGTTTTTTGTTTGAGTTGTGGAAGGAATTTAATGAAAAAATAAATCTTTCTTTATATACATGCAAGAACACATGAGATTGCAAACAACTTATTCATCAATGGCGTCCTCATCTTTTTTATATTTATCATTCTCATTAATTTCCTTGGCTTCTCATGGCTTCCACCCCAGCATGCTAGTAGGTTTTGGCAAATTGTTTGTCAATAACATCATTAGTTGAATCAAAGAAAATGAAATTTTCTACAGCTGTGTAGATTGATGAGCGGTATGCAGTTGTGTGGATTGGTGAGCTATGTGATTCGATGAGCTCTTTATGTTGTTGTATGGATTGGCGACCTATGTAGTTGGTGAGCTGCTGCAGTATTACGATAGTTGAATCGAAGAAAATGAAAGTTTCAACAGCTGTGTAGATTGGCGAGCAGTTATGCAGTTGTGTAGATTGGCAGCAGTTATGCAGTTGTGTTGATTGGCAAGTTATGTGGGTTGGCGAGTTATTTATGCTGTTGTGTGGATTGGCAACTTTTTTTTTGAATATCTTGGATTTTTTTGTTCTATAATTAAATGATTTTATATTAGACTATTACAATAAGTTTTTTATTTGAGTTGTGGAAGGAATTTAATGAAAAAAAAATCTTTCTTTATATACATGCAGGAACACATGAGATTACAAACAACTTATTTATCTATGGTGTTCTCATCTTTTTTATATTCATCATCCTTATTAATTTCCTTGGCTTCTTATGGTTTCCACCCCAGCATGCTAGTAGGTTTTGGTAAATTGTTTATCAATAATATTAATAGTTGAATCAAAGAAAATGAAATTTGCTACAGCTATGTAGATTGGCGAGCGGTATGCAGTTGTGTGGTTTGGCGAGCTATGTGGGTTAGCGATCTGTTTATGCTGTTGTGTGGATTGGCGACCTTTTTTTGAATTTCTTGGATTTTTTTGTTCTATAATTAAATGATTTTATATCAGACTATTAGAATAAGCTTGTTATTTGAGTTGTGGAAGGAATTTAATAAAAAAATAAATCTTTCTTTATATACATGCAAGAACACATGAGATTGTAAATAACTTATTCATCTATGGCGTTCTCATCTTTTTTATATTCATCATCCTCCTTAATTTCCTTGGCTTCTCATGGCTTCCACCCCAGTATGCTAGTAGGTTTTGGTAAATTGTTTATCAATAACATCAATAGTTGAATCGAAGAAAATGAAATTATCTACAGCTGTGTAGATTGATGAGCGGTATGCAGTTGTGTGGATTGGCAAGCCGTTTATGTTGTTGTGTGGATTGGCAACCTGTGTGGTTATCGAGCTGCTGCAGTATTATGATAGTTGAATCGAAGAAAATGGAAATTTCTACAACTGTGTAAATTTTCGAGTGGTTTTGCAGTTGTATGGGTTGGCGAGCTATGTGGGTTGGTGAGCTGTTGTGAGTTGACGAGCTGTTGTGTTGTTGTTTGGATTGGCAATCTGTGTTTGTTAGCGAGCTGATGCAATGTGTGCCTATTTTATTAGAGTATATTTCTTATTGATTTAAATATTTTGTTGAATCGAAAAAAATGAAAGTTTCTACAGCTATGTACTTTGGCGAGCTGTTATGTTGTTGTGTGGATTGGCGACCTGTGAGCAAATAATTGTGAAAAAAAAATTTTCTCGTAGCAAAGCACAGACAATTTTCTAATAAAGAATTAAAATAAACATAAAATTAAAAACCACCCTTTTAAATAAAAGTCAAACTCCTGTATGTGAACCAAACAGTTAGGAATTAGTAAGAGACGGCATTGAATGTGGACAGTAACACGTGTCTTGCACTCAATTAGCTCTTGCCTTCAAGCCACAAACTAGTACTTCACGCCACAAACTAAACAGCAGTTCGGCAGCTGGCTCCAAGGTTCGGCAACACGCAACAGCTTCGACTTAAGGTTAAACTCGCGTGTACTGCTCCTCTCTCAGGCTCGGGTCCTGCTGCTTCAAGTTGCTGCTTTACGACTTCTGCTTAGTTTCGGCTACATCTCTTTCTTCCTCGTTGAAGCTGCGGCAAACACAAATAAATCAGCTGCTCTGATTCACGGTTACAGCAGCAACTCAAGATCCTGCTGTAGTTTTCAGCAATTATGCTTGTGTTTTGCTTTGCTCTACAACAACTCTTTGTTCTCGCACGTTGCTTTGGCTGCTCTTGCTTCTTTTTAAGCTCTGTTCTGCCCAGCAAATAACTCTGCAAAATACGAAAACACAACAAAGAAGACACCATAAAATAGTTTCAAAAACAATACTCCTTTGCTGCTGCCTCTTATCCCCTTTTATAATTTTTCTTTTAAAATTTCTAAGGTTTCTTTTTAATCAAGAATAAATTTCAATCCTTTATTATGTTTTAATCATGTGGTTCCAAAAATCTTT
Organism: Heritiera fomes; assembly: GCA_032173925.1. Classification (NCBI taxonomy): domain Eukaryota; kingdom Viridiplantae; phylum Streptophyta; class Magnoliopsida; order Malvales; family Malvaceae; genus Heritiera; species Heritiera fomes. Next base: position 44,260,061 of record JAPDPM010000004.1, read on the forward strand.
AAAAAAAATCAAGATTTATTATATATTTAGAAAATCAAACAATATATATTTCAAAAATTTATTCCAATTACAAGATTTATTGTTTGATTTCATTCTATAACTTCTAAAATTAATTCCAAATCACTTTATCTAAATTAATTCACAAGATACATTAAATAATTAATTTTACACAAAAATATAACAATAAATGTGATAATTAAAACATAAATAATATAACAAATATATTATTATCAATTTACCAGTTGGATTCACATCCAAATTGTACTATTCCCTCAATCTTACGAGGCATCCTTCGCCATTTAATTTATTTGCATCTATAAAAATAAAACATTCTATTCATAAGTCTTTCGTCTATTTATTGACATTCTTATAAAGAAATAAATTACAAAATACTACTACTATTATTTAATCAAAATCAAAGGTACATTCTTTAAAAATAAAAAATAAAAATTCACAACTGCATAGAATGGAGGGAGCGGAGCTACAGAAGCAAAAATGGCTAACCCTAAAACAGTGTACAGAAGATGACTACGACCCTACGACCCAAATGGACCGTTACTATATATCAAGTCTCAAAAGAGGTATTGACGAGATAAATAATTAGTCACTAATAAAAAAATATAAGATGACTTATGATACACGCAGATTCCAACAATTGCTAGGCAAGGAAGAGTAGGAAGCAATTTGTTCGCTTCAATTGTTACTCGTGATTTCTTTTCTGTTAATTGTTTTTCTATGTCAGACTCTTACTTTTGACACGTCAGCAACAACTGACTTAGCTATGACTATAAATACAGAAATACAAAAGGAATGGCTCATTATTGGCCATATTCCAGAATTATCTCTCTCTGTAACTACCTCTGTATCCATTTTCTTTTCTTCTTCCCTCTCAACTTCTAGAATTCAAAAACAGCAGTTACTCTTGCTTAACCAGTAATTTACGTGTATCAACAGGTATCAGAGCTTCCGATTTTGGCCATGGCAGACGGTATTACCACGAGATTGCAGAAGGAGTTGGGATTACTTCATAAGGAGATCGAAGAAGTTAGATCTAAGGTGACTAACAGCAATGAAAATCTACGGAAGGAGATGCGAGCAGAAGTTCAATCTCAGATAGATCTTATGGGAGCGTATATGCGATAGATGTTTGAGCAGATTATGCATCGTATGGATTCTTCTCGATCACATACCGATGAATCTGGAGATGCTACTCCTTCTGATTTGAAACAAAAATCAGTTCTACAATCTGTTAAAAGCAATGCTACATTTGAGGCTCTAAAGGAAGATCGACTGGAGTTCGTTGAAGGAGTTAAACCAATCGTGAGATACTCCAAGCTGGAATGTCCTCGTTTTGATGGAGAAGACTTCCGCGGCTGGCTTCTTAAATTGGAGCAGTTTTTTGAAGCTGATAAAACTAAGGAAGGTGATAAGGTGCGTGTGGTAATGATGCATCTGGAAGGGAAGGCTCTACAGCGGCATCAACGTTTTGTTAAGAATCGTGGTGTCTTGACTGAGATCAAGTGGTCTCAATATTTGGAGGAGATGCAAGTGAGGTTCAATGATACAGAGTATGCTGATCCAATGTTAGATTTGGTAAGTCTTCGACAATTACACTCTGTTGATGAATATTATGAAGAATTTGAAGGTTTACTGAATCTGTTGAATTTGCCTGATGATTATGCATTGAGTATCTTTATTAGTAATCTTAAGCCTGAGATTGCTAAACCTGTTAAACTGTTCCTACCTAAAACCCTTAGTTATGCTTTAAACTTAGCCAAACAATTGGAGTCTCTTGTGTTCAACACTCCTAGAAAACCTTTTGTTTCACCTAAACCACTTCCTTCCCCACCTTATTCCAATGTTACTCCTACCTTACCTATTCGAAATGAATTGCCTCCTTTGTTGCCTACTCCCAAAATGACCTTTCCAAATTATCAAAATACAAAACCTTTTCCTAATTTGTTTACCAGACCACAAACTTCTCGTCCTGAAATTGCTGGACCTAAACCAACCAGATTACCTACAAGAGAAGAACGAAATGATAGGAGGAAGAAAGGTTTATGCATGTGGTGTGGCCAGAAATATATTCCTGGACACAAATGTACTAGATCTCAAATTTACCAAATGATTGTTGAGGATATGAAGGAGTCAACTGAGGTGGCAGAAGAGTTTATTGATTGTGAGGAGAAGTTGGAAGAACCTGTGCTTGAAGATTTTGTTGGAGAAGTACAGCCAGTAATTTCTCTTCATGCTCTCTTTGGAACTTCAGATTCTCAAACTATGAGACTTCCTGGTACTATTAAAAATGCTAAGGTGATATTGTTGGTGGATTCTGGAAGTACACACAACTTTATTGGGTTGTCTTTAGTTAAGCATTTAGCACTTAACACACAACTAGTCACAGGATCCAGTGTGATCGTAGCCAATGGTGATAAAATGAAAGTGCAAGAAGGATGTAAGGGAGTCCAATGGGAAATATCAGGTTTGAAGCAAACTACTGATTTTTTGGTATTGCCTTTACTTGGTTGTGATGTGGTACTTGGTGTACAGTGGTTAAAGGAGTTGGGCCCTATTATATGGGATTTTTCTGCCTTCACTATGACCTTTTCTATTGGAAATGTCTGGAAAACAGTAAGGGGAATTGTAGCTGGTGATGTGAAAATGGCTACTAAGAAGCAAGTGAATAAAATAAATGGAGCAGCTAAGGGCACTTGCACCTTGTTGTTGACGGCCCTTGTGAACAAATTACAAGAAGAATCCCTTAACAAATCAGCTGCTGCTTTGCCTGAAGAATTACAGCAACTATTAACACAGTATGTTGTTTTGTTTGAAACTCCAAAGGGTCTTCCACTTGCGAGGTTGCAAGACCATAAGATTCCCTTGGAAGGAGGTGTACAATCTGTGAATGTTAAGCCCTACAGATATCCAGCCATACAGAAGAATGAGATTGAGAAGATTGTGGCTAAGATGAAGCAAGCTGGTATCATTAGAGACAGTAACAGTGCTTTTGCTTCTCCTGTGGTATTAGTCAAGAAAAAGGATGGGTCTTGGAGGTTCTGCATTGATTACAGGCAATTGAATAAGGTCACTATCAAGGATAGGTTTCCCATTCCATTGATTGAAGAGTTGTTAGATGAGTTGACTGGTTCATGTTACTTTTCTAAACTAGATTTAAGATCTGGTTATCACCAAATTAGAATGGCTGAAGGAGATATTCATAAGACTGCCTTTAAAACTCATGAAGGGCATTATGAGTTGCTAGTTATGCCCTTTGGGCTAACTAATGCGCCTTCTACTTTTCAGAACCTCATGAACAGTATTTTCCAGCCTTATCTTAGGAAGTTTGTTCTGGTATTTTTTGATGATATTCTCATCTACTCTAAGAGTTGGCTGGATCACTTGAAGCAATTGGAGTTGGTTTTTCAACTGTTGGCCCAACATCAGTTGTTTGTGAAATCATCTAAATGTGATTTTGGCTCTAAACAAGTGCAGTATTTGGGTCACATTATTTCAGAAGAGGGTGTAGCTATGGATGTGGACAAGGTTCAATGTATCAAAGATTGGCCTTATCCAAGATCAGTTAAGGAGGTTCGAGGATTTTTGGGATTGACAGGTTACTATAAGAGGTTTGTGCGACATTATGGCCTTCTTGCTCAGCCTCTTACTACATTGCTCAAGAAGGATGCTTTTGAGTGGACTTCTTCAACTCAAGAGGCTTGGGATAAGCTTAAGCAAGCCATGATTACTGCCCCTGTTTTGGCACTTCCAGATTTTTCTCTTATGTTTGTTGTTGAATCTGATGCTTCCAGCCATGGTATAGGTGCTGTATTGTCCCAACAAGGCAGACCAATAGCTTTCTTTAGTAAAGCTTTGTCAATGAGGCATCAAAGTTTGTCTGTATATGAGAAGGAAATGTTGGCTATCCTTGTTGCTGTGAAGAAGTGGAATTCCTATCTATTAGGTAGGAAGTTTCAAATTAAGACAGATCATCATAGTTTGAAATTTCTATTGGATCAGAAAACTTCAACACCTGCTCAACAGCTTTGGGTAGTAAAGATGATGGGATATGATTTTGAAGTGTTGTTTAGGAAGGGAACTTCAAATGGGGCTGCTGATGCATTGTCTAGAGCACCTCAATTATCTTGTCATGCTATTTCTGTCTGTACCAGTGATTTGTTACAAAGGATTACACAGTCTTGGCTTAAGGATGAGCATTTGATTCATATTCTCCATAAGCTCAAGGTTGATCCTAATTTGCCTGGTAAATACACTTGGTTCGATGGACAGCTTAAGAGGAAAGGTAGATTGGTTGTTGGGGCAGATCCTTCTTTGAGGCAAGAGTTGCTTCAGTACTTCCATAGTTCTGTTGTAGGGGGTCATTCTGGTATGGATGCCACTCTCAAGAGACTTTCTGCCATTGTCTACTGGAAGGGCATGAGAAAAGAGGTTCGGCAGTTTGTAAGGAGTTGTGAAGTTTGTCAGCGTTGCAAGTATGATACCTCTGCTTCTCCGGGATTTATGCAGCCACTTCCAATTCCTAATCGAATTTGGACTGATTTGTCAATGGATTTCATTGAGCGATTGCCTAAATCTGGAGTAGCCCAAGCTTTCCTTGATACTGTCTATAAGCTACATGGTACACCTAACAGTATTGTAACTGATCGTGATAAGGTGTTTGTTAGTCACTTTTGGAAGGAGTTATTCAAGCTGTTAGGTACTGAATTGAAGATGTCTTCAGCTTACCATCTTCAATCTGATGGTCAAACTGAAGTGGTGAACAGGTGTCTTGAAACTTACCTGAGGTGCATGGCTAGTGAAGCTCCAAGGACTTGGGTGAAGTGGCTTCCTTTGGCAGAGTGGTGGTATAATACTTCTTATCATTCTGCCATCCAAACTACACCTTACCAGGCTGTTTATGGACAATCTGCTCCTGTCCATCTTCCTTATTTTGCTGGTGATTCTGTTGTGGAAGCAGTGGATCGAAGTCTTCAGGCTAGGGAGGCAGCTATCAAACTTCTTCAGTTTCATTTGTCAAGGGCACAAAATCGCATGAAGCAGCAAGCTGATAAGGGAAGATCTGACCGAAGCTTTGCAATTGGTGATTATGTTTATGTTAAGCTTCAACCCTATCGTCAGAAGTCTGTAGTGAACCGTTTGTGTTTAAAACTGGCTGCCAAGTTTTATGGTCCCTACAAGGTGCTAAATCGAGTTGGTTCTGTGGCTTACTGTTTGGAGTTGCCTTTGGGTGCTAAGATTCATCCTGTCTTCCATGTTTCCCAGTTGAAGAAACATGTCGGTTCCCATCTTGTGCAACATCAGTTACCTTTGTTGGATGAAGATGGTACTTTAGTTAAGGAACCAGTGGCTATTTTAGATCGTCGAATGGTTAAACGACAGGGTCAAGCTGCTACAGAGGTTTTGGTTCACTGGAATAATTCATTTCCAGAAGATGCAACTTGGGAAGATTGGTCTCAGCTTCAACAGCGCTTTCCTCACTTTAATCCTTGAGGACAAGGATTTACTTGAGGGTGAGGTATTTGATACACGCAGATTCCAACAATTGCTAGGCAAGGAAGAGTCGGAAGCAATTTGTTCGCTTCAATTATTACTCGTGATTTCTTTTCTGTTAATTGTTTTTCTATGTCAGACTCTTACTTTTGACACGTCAGCAACAACTGACTTAGCTATGACTATAAATACATAAATACAAGAGGAATGGCTCATTATTGGCCATATTCCAGAATTATCTCTCTCTGTAACTACTTCTGTATCTATTTTCTTTTCTTCTTCCCTCTCAACTTCTAGAATTCAAAAAAAAAAACCTTCATAACAGCAGTTACTCTTGCTTAACCAGTAATTTGCGTGTATCAACTTAGTTATGATTCAATAATATATATATATATATATATATATATACATATATTCAAAAATCAATCACGACCAACTAAGCTTTTAGAACTTTCGACAAGTTTAATTCTATCGCAAATTTGACGAACAATAATATTGTTGCTGCGGGTAAGAACAAAGAATATTCATTTCTGATTATTTTTTTTAATGGGGTTTAGGTAATTTCAATGTAGAAAATTATGCGAATACTAGAAACGTGTTTTTGTGTGGGCGACCGGAATGGGAATGGGAATGGGAATGGGTGAACGATACTGCCAACAAACTCAAATAATAGTATTGTAGTGAAAACGTTAGCGATGATTCAAGTATTCAACGTAGCGAGTGGAGAAATCGCGTCAAAAGTATTAGCTACGGTCACGGAACGCTATTTGAGAACTGAAGTCAAATCAAAGCCCACCGCCACTTCACAAGCTCTGAAATTTCCAACCAGCCCATCCAACGTTAATGGAAGGGACTACGGCATATGTCTAGAAATTAATGCCGAGTTGAAGAAAAGAAGAGGTCGTGGCTGGCTGGGCGGCTATAAAAGCCATCCACAACCGTCCAACGCGCCTTATCCCTTATAAAATAGATCCATTAATATTGGGCAATATATAGTATCCATTGCCATAGGCTGCCCATAGCTATTTAGTTTTCACCGGCCCCAGCTTTTCTCTAGTCTCAATTTTCCATTCCATTTGGAAGCTCTTGCTTGCTGTCAATTCCATCAACAATTAGTAAGATATATTAAACAAGCCATAAATGAAAGCAGCGGCAGCGGCAGCCTCAGCCTCAGGGGATGAAACTTCTCAATGCAAACGCAGCCTGATCGGTAGAAAGGCCTCATCCTCCTCATTTCGTCTACGCAGCCCCAGCCTCAACTCCCTCCGGCTGCGACGCGTATTTGATATATTTGACAAGAATAGCGATGGCATGATCACTGTCCAGGAGATCAATCAGGCCCTCGATCTTCTAGGCCTTGAAACAGATCTCTCTGACCTAGATTCAACCATCAAATCATTTATAAAGCCCGGTAACATTGGCCTCACCTACGACGATTTTGTTGCTTTGCATGAGTCGTTGGACCAAACTTTCTTTGGATCAGACTTGGAGGAGAATATTGAGGCAGAGGCAGAGGCAGAGGCCGGAGATGCCAAGATGTCGCAGGTGGAGTCAGATTTGACGGAGGCGTTTAAAGTGTTCGATGAGGACGGGGATGGATTCATTTCTGCCCAGGAATTGCAAGTTGTGTTGGGGAAACTGGGGTTGCCAGAGGGACGTGAGATTGATAGAGTTCAACAGATGATTTGTTCTGTTGATCAAAATCATGATGGGCGTGTCGATTTCTTCGAGTTCAAACACATGATGCAGAGCGTTCTCGTACGCAGCTCTTGATCATCCATCTTAATTTCTTTCTTTTGTAATCTATTTCTCGGCTTTGTTAACTTTTGTTCTTAGTTTTCTTTTTCAATGTTTGTTGCTGGTTTAGTCTTCGTCTTCCTGAACACGTACGGAACACCTTTGCATTTCAGCTCTTTAACCATTGAACATTGAATTATGCAATCTTTGTGTTAACAAGTGACGTGCGTAGCTAGATCATCATAATAAGGCTTATGCTATATATCTTTGATCTGTGATTCTCTTTTGATTATATTTTTGGCTTTGGCATGTGGAACCAGAAAATTCTGTATGATTATATATGCAGACAGAAAGCAACGATTGAGTTTGCTCAGAAAATAATAAATGCAGAAATTCCTTTCCATTTTCTGCTACCGAGCACCTGAATCCGTTGAATTATTAAACTGATTCTTTAAACAAATTTTTCCGTAAACATAATCTAACTAATAAATAAATTTTAAATTGTGATAGATTCATTTTATAACCTCCCTCTTGATCAAGTGGCAACGGTCATTGAGAATCACATCATCTGAAACTCTTTTCTACTCTAATTAACCTGTGCTCGACCAAAAAATCTAAGGCATCCATCTAATTATTTAAGCCTATGTTTGGATTGAGGGTGGGGAAGGGAAAGGAAAGGAAAGTAAAGTAAAACAAAGGAAGGTTGTAAACCTTTCCTTTGGTTGGGAAGATTTTTTAGTTAGGGAAAGGAAAGAGAGGGGGAGTGAGTACCCCTTGCTTTCCCTTGAGTTACTCAGTTTTTTAAAACCCCAATTTGGGGTAAAGGGGAAGGAAAGGAAACTTAAAAAAAGTTTTAACATGTAGAATATCAAATTTAACCTTATTATCTTATAAAATTTAAAACAAAAAGGGTTATAATCGGAAAAAAAACATTACAATAAATCATTTCCTTTCCTTTCCATTGTTTAACCAAACAAAGATTGTTAGGATTACTTTCCTTTCCTTTCCTTTATTAATTTTAGCTATCCAAACAAGGGGTACATGTACCCTTTCCTTTCCTTTCCTTTCCTCTAGTTTACATTCCTTTCCTTTCCATTCTTTTCCTTTACTAATATTTATCCAAACATAGTGTAAAAGATTTATATTTAATATATTGATATCTGATGGAAATACATTATATTAGGATGATTTTAAAAACTTGTTTTTTAGGCACCCATTAGAATTTGCCACATCAGATTTTTTAAATCCATACAATATGTATTTTACACACTCTCTTATCAAATTAACATATTAATTAAATAATTTAACTCTAATTAATCTGATTAAAAGGATTAATCGAAAAAAATTGCCTTCAATTAAACAAGAAACTCTTGATTAATTCATAAGCTTTTCATGATAATCAGTGCCAATCATTTTGGTTTGGTCAGCAAAACAAACATGTTATCATCCTTTACTTTCTTGGCAGTTACTAACCCATCAAAGCTGCAAATTTATCATACACACCTTAAAGTTGACTGTAAACAAGAAAAATGTTATATCAAAACAAATTAAAATGCTATTATATTAATAAATAAAATTAAAAAAATACATATCTTTCCAACAACCTCTTGATCAAATAGTTTGAGAAGTATTGTAATATATTATAAAATTTGAGTTTAAATCTAAACCACCTCACCTCACCCCATTCTCAATTATTAATTTTTTTTTTAACAAAAAAACATTGTTTATTAGTAAGATGATACCTTGTGATTGATTTAAAGTATTTATAATTATAATTAAGATTTTTCTAACACATATAGTAAATGAATATTTTCATAAAATACTATAAATTAGGAAATAAATTAAATAATACAAAATTTTTGAAAAATTAGATTTTAAATAAGAATAGATTGTTTGAAAAAACTTGTGGCTTTAGTTATTAACTAAGAATAGTTAAAATACTATTTTAAAAATTTTACATTTAAATACATAATTTTTATTAAATTTTAAAATAAACAATGCATTAATTACATATTTCTATAATTTTTCTAACACTTCCATTATATATATATATATATATATTTACAGACACACTTACAACTTTAAGTTGAACCATTTTTTTTTGTTCATTATAATAAGTTGAATGACTCGATACGAAGCACATGCGCTAAGGTGATTGTATGAGAGATACACTTAAATGCTTATTTATTGGGCTTCGTTAAGCTTAATCTAAAGGTTTTGTACAATTTATCTCCTTTTCTCACCCAAAGGCCCAATGCCTTTAACATCAACAAGCTCACCCCATTTTTTAATTAACTCCACTCTCTCTCTTTCTCTCTCCTTTCACTTTCTTGCAGATTTGCCTTTCACATGCCCCTTTCACTTTCTTTTGGTCCAGCCATACTCTCATTTTCTAAGCTTCTTTAGTTCTATTTCTTTAATTTTTTAAAATTTTTTAATATCAGTAATTTGTATTCTGTGCAATACACTGATTGATTTTAACTATTATTTAATCCCTTAAATGTCTAGAGTATATAAAAAATAAATTAATACATGCACAAAGATATCGACGATAATATAATTTGTCAATTGCATTAAAATTTTAAAAATAAAATTGTAAAATTTGTATTTGATTTTATAGTATAATTTTTTAATAAGATTTTAGAGTATGATAGATTATTATATATATATGTAGTAAAATTATCTTCACAAATATTTTTAAACATATATATACTTATTTTTCTATATAATAATAATAATAATAATAATAATAATAAAGGTTTCACAATAACAATCGACAAATAAATGAATTGAAGGTAACCCAAAATAACAATTAACTCCATTAATCTTCCTAATATTTAGGCCCAATGCATTTGTATTATAGATTAATATCTAATACACTATCAGTAGAGTTTTTAAACTCTACAAGCTAGGTTATGATGATGACACGTGTTTTATTTTTTTTACTTTTTTCTTAATATTTTTAAAAGATATGTGTTATCATCTTAATTCCGCTTGTGGAGTCAAAAAAATTTCACTGTAGATAATTAACCTTGTATTATTTACACATAATATTTAATTTATCCTTCTTTAAATAGCTTGATAGCAGATAATATTTTAATTATTTTTGAATTAGATAATATTTTAATTATTTTTAAAATTTGAAGATAATGCTGAGATAATTATAATTGTTTTATATGTATTAGGTAATTATAATTTTTAGTTAGATATTAGATAACTTTTATTTTTAATTTAAAAATGGATTATATATCATATAATATTTTTAATTTTTTAAAACAGATAATATTTTAATTATTTTAAAATTTTGAAGATAATTTTTAGATTATTTTAATTATTTTAAATGTATTTAGAAAATGTTTTTATTGTTTTTTTAAATGGATTGAGAAATTTTAAAGAAGTGGAGAAGCTAGACAAAAATTTCCCTGAGTAGAGAATATCATATAAAGTCTATATGATAGCATAATTATCAAGTTTCCCTATATTTTGTAACACACACACACACACACACACACATATATATATATATATATATATTAATATCTAATGCATTATCAATGGAGTTTTTTAACTCTATACGTGAAGTTTGAATAATAATACATGTCTTATTTTATTTACTTCTTATTTTCTTATTATTTTTATAGGACATGTATCATTATTCTAACTATATTTGTGGAGCCAAAAAATTTCGATATATTAAATATTAATCCTCTCTCCCTATTCCTAATTTTCTTTTCAGATTAAAAAATTGTTTTTTCTTATCATTACCATCGTAATGATATTATTTTTAATTTAATTATTATATAATATTTTGCCACTGAGTGGACTTAGACAACTTTTTTCACCTGAGAAATATACAAGATTTTAGACTCAAAATCTTCAAGCTTATGTAGGCACATTATTAATATTTGTTCAGATCTAACCTGAATTTAATCTAACCCAATCCAGGTTCTAATTGTGTAACCCAACGGCTAGAAAAAAGTAAAAGACATGTCTTGAAGCAATGTACAAAAAAAAAAGGCTTGAAGCAAATGACAAACCATAATTAAAAAAGGGATTCCAGATGGAATAATTTGAAGATTCCTATAAATTTTACAGTGTCAATGGTTGTTTTCTATATTATAATGCCATGCAATTATAGAAATGAAATCCTAATTAATGTTACATTAATGTAGAACATAATGCTATCATGCCGTGAGATGCTACATTCCATAAGCAATTAAGAATAAATCCTAATATAATTATATTACAAATATCATAAGGATATGGTGTTCTGTAGATGGAGGCAAAAATGTGAAAGAAACAAAAACCATGCTTAAAAAAAAAAAAGAAAAACAAAAGATCATTCTATATATAATCTTATATATCAAGCAACTTCAGGGAAGTATTTAATATTTGCTAAGTTTTTGAAGTCATTATCTTCCATTCTATTTTGTACGTATCAAAGTTTCGTATAGGAGTCTGAAGTTAGGCTAGTTGGACTGCCTGCCTGTCCAGCTTAATGTATTCTTTCTCCGGTAACGGCAGAAAAGAATGAATATAATTAACCGGATGGCAAACTTTTCATTTGCCCCCACCCTTACCTGGCAAGCAACCTACTTTTGGAATTTGCAACGCATGCGTGCTTTCATCTGCTAATTTGTGTACATAATTCATTATATGTTATAAAACATAAAAAATTTTATATCAAAATTTATTTAGATAAGTTAAATACAAAATAATTTTTTAATTCTTGTCAAATTCATACACGATTGATTTTTATTAACTTTTATACATATTCAACCCATATGCGTATTTTTTTATTTATATAATTTTTTATCATACCTAAAATTATTAAATCTATCTCATCATATCATAATTATCATTTATTATTACAGTCAGAACCAACAGTATCAATTCTGTGACCCTGGGGACTTTGATTTGAGAGGTCTAAAGGAAATGAAATTAATTAATATATAATTGAAGATTGATTAGCATATATATAATTAAGCAGCTAAGTATAAAACAAAAGTGCTGTGCCAGTGGTAGTGACAAAAATTAAGGACTGCTGCTGCTTGATTAGTGGTAGACATTGGCAGATGGTGAAAGCTTTGCTACGTGCTTTCCTGGAAACTAGAGAGGAAGCTTCCTTGTCCCAATACATGTAGTACGGGGTAATCCAGATTTTTGTTATGACATGCATAGCTCTCAACGTATCCAGCTGCTTCACTTTGCCTTCGTAACTTGTAATGCTTTGGCGCTGGGCAAACTGCTATCGTTAACAAAATTGAGAGGAGCAGGAGCATTTAATTAGTGTCTGTTTATGTTGATGCTAACAAACAAAAATCATCGATTCAGTCTCATTGGATTCTAATCTTCCCCGCCAGCAACAATTTTTTAGAATTACATGTTTCAGCGACAGGGGAGAGGAGGAAACTTCCAGTAGTACGGAGAAGAGGACGGACTCAGGACTCAGGACTCAGGAGGGGCGGAGGGTGAAATAAGGAATTCGAATGCAAAAGTGAGGGGCAATTTTGGTAACTTGACCAATAATCGTATACAGAGCTCAGTAGTAAAAAATTAGAAAGCAAGTCCAGCAAGCAACACAACCTCTCGCATGAGTTGAGACTCGAGATGGTGGTGGGACTGGGAGGATACTCCCAAATGAATACGGATCGCTTATAGTTATCGCTATTTAAATTAATGGAAAATCAACTGTTTTTTTTCATTGCAATTGCAACTTAACAACAGAGAAGTTGATAGCTCGCCTTGAAGCAGACAGGGGAGGGGAATTGGATTAGAAAGAGACCGTTTAGGTACCAGGTTTCCAGCTTTTTTCTTTTCTTTTCCTTTTTGTTCTCTGTCCGTATGTTATTCAATCTTTTGTTTGTTGGAAACCGGATACACTTCTCTTTAGTTTCTGAGTTGATTAATGAAACATGACTTTAACTGATGCGCTTCACTTTTCCTTCTGTTTTTTTTTTTTTTGGTTTGAAGGAACGAAGGGATAACTAATTTGGAATTCCTGTTCCTGAGAATTGGATTAGATTGGATACCGGATTTGGAATCGCTTTGAGAGAGACATACAATTGGTAAGAAGGACTAAGAAGAAGAGATGGAGAGGTTTCTCTCGGCGGCAGCGGGAGGACAGTCTTTGTTAGGAAGCATAAAGATAGCAGTTTTGCCAATTGCAAAAGTATTCACCATGTGTTTCCTGGGCTTTCTAATGGCTTCCAACTATGTCAACATCTTGCCTGCAAACGGCAGGAAGCTTTTAAATGGGGTAATCTCATCCTTTCTTTCTTTGAATGTGGATTTTCTTTTTCAATTTCACTGGGCGAATACTAACTTCCATTACATTGCAGTTGGTGTTTACACTTTTGCTCCCGTGTTTAATCTTTTCTCAGCTTGGACAAGCTATTACTCTACAGAAAATGTTACAGTGGTATGAATCAGTTTTCTTCTTTCTTGCATCTCTGTATCATCGAAAGTCAATGGTATATCTTAATCTTCTTTTCTATTCAATCATCTTACAGGTGGTTCATACCTGTCAATATTGTTCTGGGCGCTATCTCAGGCTCCCTAATAGGTTTTGTTGTTGTAACCTTAGTGAAACCTCCATATCCATATTTCAGGTTCTCAATCATACAAATTGCAATTGGTAAGCCTCTGCTTGTTGAAATTTACATCATCTTAACACACTAAAGATAATATCAGCCACATGAGGCATTATTGGTGTTCTTATTCAGAGTTGATGATAATATTTGAAGTTGGTGTCTGATTGCTTTAGATTTGTGCTTTATGCTAATGTTGAAAATAAGCGACCAAAGAAAATGAATTATTATTTGACAATTGACACTTGGTGCAGGAAATATTGGGAACGTACCCCTGGTTCTGATTGGAGCTTTATGTAGAGATAAATCCAATCCTTTTGGCAATACTGACACATGTAGCACCCAGGGAACTGCATATATTTCATTTGGACAGTGGGTGTGTTTACTTTAACCGATTAATCTTGTGTGGCAAACTTAGTCACAATATGTTATTCTTTAATTTTGATGGAGTCACTGCAAATGTGTATATGTATTTTGAATTTGATGCGCTAAACTTTACCATTTTAGGTTGGTGCAATTATTCTATACACATATGTATTTCATATGTTTGCCCCTCCCCCGGAAGGTACCTTTGACCTTGAGGATTTGAATCTCCCCATCAAGAGCCCTCAGAAGGATGCCTCTCCTGAGCATGCTCCATTGCTGATGCAAGAGGCTGAACCAATGGATTCAGATAATTCAAAGAAAGGAAAGGTGAGGGTCATGTTAATTTGAATTTGTTCAGTTATATGCTTTGCCATAAACCTTTCCTAACTGATATATGGGATTTTGGTGCAGATTAAAACATTTCTAGTTTTTGTTTATGAGAAGTTAAAGCTCAAGCAAATCCTTCAACCCCCTATTATTGCATCAGTAAGCTTCACATATTTTATTGGTTTGTTTCTTAAACTCGTCACTGGTTTGTGGTGGCAAACTTCTAGTTTCCTTTCCTAGTCACTGTCAAATCTCAAATTTTAGATTCGGTAATGCATTGTGGGTTAGAAACATTCCGGATTCACAGTATATTTATCTGAATACTTGTAAAGAGAAATGGTAAAATTTTATTCAACGCATTGTTGAACTCATTTTGTGATCCTTAATTTAAACGGATTGTTAACAAGTCAAAAGAGCACTCAACCTTGATGTCACTTTCCTAGTCCACCAGCATTTGGTTTGGCAGTTTTCTATTTGTGAAGTCAGAATGTGTAGATGTGTTGTCTCTGTCCTAGTTTTTATCATGGATCACAAGCTTTTCAACAGGTCAAGTAAAAAAAAGACCAGGAATTGTAGTTATAGATTAGTTTTTTTACATTTTTCCAATAACCATAAATATTTCTTTCGGGTATGCGTGGTTTTTGAAGTTTCAGCATTATAGTGTTTCTAGTTTGTTCCACATCCATTTTGGTGAACCAAATAACGTATTTATCTTATTTTTTTTTTCCATACATATAAATCGGCAATCATATACCTGTTGCAGATACTAGCCATGGTTATCGGTATAGTGCCAGTTCTAAAGAAATTAATATTTACAAGTGATGCTCCACTTTATTTCTTCACTGACAGCTGCATTATTCTTGGGTATGTTTTCCATACTCTCCTGAAAATAAGTTGCTTCTCATTCTGTAGTTGAACTTGGTAGGTGAATGCTGTTACTTACTATTAAATGTCTCTGTCTTGGTATTTTTGATTTAATGATGTTTCATGCTAACAGGGAAGCCATGATTCCGTGCATTTTGTTGGCATTAGGAGGCAACCTTGTTGATGGTAAATTAAACATCTTTGTGGTTATTGTTTCATTGTATGCCTACTTGAAAGTTTGTATAGCACTAGTATCCTTTGGGCCTTGTTCTTATACCATCAGCTTCATTGCCACATGGTTTTAAGCGCAGGAAGCAATTTATTTTTTATTAAATTTTCAGCAATGTTTCATGGTTGCCACTCCATGTTTTGGGAAGAATTTTGATGAATTCTAGCCTTCCATATTTTATTGCAGGACCAGGGCCAGGAAGTTCAAGAATTGGTTTACGAACTCTTGCTGCTATTATATTTGGGCGCTTATGCTTGGTGCCTTCTGCAGGACTTGGCATTGTAATGCTGGCTGATAAACTTGGTTTACTTCCTGCTGGTGATAAGATGTTCCGATTTGTCCTACTCCTTCAGCATTCAATGCCAACATCTGTGCTTTCTGGTAAAAACTCCATTCTCAGTCTAAATATGTTCTTGGAAACTGAGGAAATTCAAATTTGTGCATATAATATATATTTACATCACAAAACATTATACCCTTGTATGAACTTTCTAAACCATATGTATTAGGCTAATGAGAAGCATACATCTGATTTCCATGGATTGCTTCTGTTTAGCCTAACATCAACTGGATCAATGGTTCTCTCTAATTTAAATGTTGAAAATTTACCATATAAATGAGAGGGAATTGTGCTGATTTACTTTTTCCCTTCTCTGCCTGTCTGCAGGTGCTGTTGCTAATTTAAGAGGTTGTGGAAAAGAGGCAGCTGCTGTGCTGTTCTGGGTTCATATTTTTGCAGTTTTCTCCATGGCAGGATGGATTGTTCTGTATCTAAACATACTCTTCTAAAACTGTGCCAAGCCAATGTCAGGGTTAGAACCAACAGTCCCTTTTGGTATCTATTACCATGTTAGTGTTAATATCCCTAGTAAGATTAGTTGGAATCTTCAAATTCTTTGAAAGGCGAAGGTAACAGCTTATGTAATTGTGAGCCCCGCAGCGAATGAAGAGAGGCATACCTGTACTTACAGTTACAGAAGAGCTGTGACAGAGTGTTTTACAAAATTTTTTCCTCTTGAAATCATTTGTCCAGCGGCCTGTTAAATGTTCATACCCTGTCAACGTCTAAATAGGGATAGACTTGAATTTAGTTTGTTATTAAGCAATTTAGTATTTACCTCTCTTAGAAATCTTAAGGCCACCAGAGCAGTGGTACTTGATGCAATTCAGACTGTAGAAATCTTAAATTTGGCATTCATCGATTGGTGATCTTTGTTTAGCAGCTAATACTTTATTCAATTGTGTGATATATGGCATCTCACCTGGTCATTCAAATTTCATTTTCCTTCCATCTTCTAATTTTCCAGGAAATCAGGAAATGGTAAAAGGAAAAATCACTTCCCTGCCACCTCCTTTCCTTCCTCTCGCCTTCCTATCAAACACGAGGAATGATATAACAACAACTAACAATTCTAATCTCACTTCTCAAACCCCTGTAAAGGCATGTAACCAAAGCTGAGAAATTGCTTGGTCCTGTACCATGTTAACCAGAGCCTAACAACTAGCATCTCCTGCAAGGTGGTGTTCCTTTCAACACACGCATTCAAACCCAAAATAACAATATGAAAAAGAAGCTCAAACATTTGAGAACTTAATTGCATGGTCAAGCACTACTCGCTAAAAGGCAACTCAGTTTTGAGTTACTGATAATCAAAATCCAGTTGAATTGAAAGAAATTTTGGACAAGTACTGCACACCTCAGGAATCTATAACCACATCCAATTCAATTCCTGAGGCTAGTAGTGGTTATGATTAGAAGATACACAACATACCAAAAAAAAATTACATTTGATACTAAAATGCAATGGCAAGCGTGGCATTCACAACAATTCGCAGGTGAAGTTAAAACACAAAGACTACATATGAATCTGTCGAATCAAATAATTACCCGCTAGATTTCTGAAACTTCTCAAAATAGAGACCACCATCTCCTGCTCCTGCTCCCCTTTTGGTTTAGTGCTGTTGTATCTGAAATCTGAATTTGATGCTGACCCCGTGAAGGTAAATTGCAATGACTTGTTGATGCTCTTCTTGCAGTTAGTGGTTTGCCTAACCATAACACAAGAACAAAACCAATGATGCCAGCAAAAGGAGCAGCAGCATGAAAAAACCAGTCTCTACCACCCTCCCTGGCAGAGCTACTGATGCTAGGAACCACTCGTGGCACCTCATGTACTCGACAGGGACTTAGTTCACAAGCTTCCTCAGATTCAGCTTCATCACAGTCATCAGAGGAATCGTCCTCACTTGCATCTCGCTGCTGGATTTCATGCATCTGCATCCTATTGTTCATGTGTTGCTTCCCCTCTTCATAGTCTTTGTCATCAGTAGGAAGCTCATGGCGGCAAAGGGGGCATGAATTCCGTTCACTCAACCAAGGCAAGATACAAGAAGAGTGATAGACGTGAAGGCAAGGAAGCTGATTTACTTCAATTCCAACAGGCAAAACATCCTTGCAAATTGCACAGGCCAAACCATCATGCTTCTCATGTTCATCAGTGACAATCACACAAGGCAGATTATTTACAAAAGATACGGATGCAGGAGGAGCTCCTCTCCTTGAGCCATCAGTATCAGCCAGCTGGTCAAGCAGTTGCTCAAAGCCAGCTCTAGAGTGACGGAAATTAAAAACAGGCAGATTGGTTCCATTGGGACTTGAAATGAACAAATCTCGAAGTCCAGCTCTAGAAATGGTAAATTCAACTGCATCTTCCTCAACATCAGCTTCTTCCCATTCACCCTCTTCATCCCCTTCACCTTCTTGCGGTTCATCCCAGTTCCATTGATTCAGACCAGTATGCATTGGATCAATATCAGTGTCACTATCAATATCACTCCTATTCTCAGCTCGAAGAAATATTTCTGTATCCAGGAAGCTGTGTCCATCCACAGAAGCATCAGAGTACCCTCCATAAGTACTAAAAGATATCGCATCACTCTCACCCTGGAAAACCCTGTACCGACTAAAACTAACATTTGATTCACTCTCACCAAAAATAGAATCCAGGTTATCAAAACCATCACTCTCGGAGTCTGACAGAATACGTTGCCATCTTCTAGAACCACTAGGAGTTGTACGGGAACTGCTGAGCTGTAATGACCTTGCAGTGGAACCAACATCAGAAATTTGATCCTCAAGCCCAGAGACAGTGGATTGGTTGTTCCTCACGAGATTAATCATATTTGCAAATTGTTGTGAGAAAAGATTTTCAATGGATTCAGAACTGCTTTGCCTATTCCTTCTTCTTCTTCTTCGTCTTCGAGGTGGTTGTCTTCGAAGAGAGTCTTGAGGAGGTGTAGCAAGATCCTCAAGCAACAAAAACTTGCAGTCCCCACACAGTCCAACAGTTTCAAGATCGTATGTCACCTCATATTCAGGCGCAAAACTTCTTCTACAAAGGGTACACAGAGTTGGCTGGCCGGAATGTTCAACGACCAAACCACTATCCTCCATGTGAGCAGGAGCAGCAGGCAACGGCACATATTGAAAATTTCTTTCAGAGCCTTCATCCATCCGTCCAAAGAGAAGAAGAAGCAGAAGGAAACTGAAAGCCGGACAATAAATTATAAAGTTAGGAATAACATATTCAAAGCAGGGAGCTTAGTGAGAGTAAGTGGTAAGGATTATAACGGGTTAAGTGAAAGCAAAGACAAAGAAGACGAGCATGAAAACCTTCAAAGCATTATTCTCTCACATAGACTGCTGCCTGCATTGCTAGTAAAACTATGCTTATTATCAAATGGGAACGTTTTATTTATTTATTTCAGTGGAATTATAATATAATTACAAGTAAAAGATAAATGGCTGGCAATAGAATAAAAAAAGCTGTCATGTTTGTAGCAATGGGGAATTAGTATTGAACATAATGCAGATAGGCAAGATGCATACATGACGAAAACAACCCAAAATCAAATGAAAATAAAAGCTTATAGAAATCAATGGTTACCTGATTAGGTAAATTGGCGATATAAAAGCTCGAATTCTCCAGCAAAAAGAAAATACAATGAAGAAAGGAAGGTGGGTTAGGGATCGATTTAGGGGTGGGCGAAAGATGAAGCTAAGCGATGCGATGCGAGGCAGTCGAAATTGCTAGGCACCGTTTGGACTGAGAAACCAATGTGAGGAAGGAAGGGAAAGAGAGAATGACGATTGAAGAGTAAAGGCAATTGCAATTAGCCATCATCCCTCTTCCCTCTACTCGCTTCTTCCTCTTTTGGGCCTCTTTCGGCCCTTTTTATCCAACCAAACCAATCAAGCATTGAAACGAAAAAAAGCTAGAAAGCTGCTTGGTGTCAAAATGGATGAGCGGTAAACCCACGTTCTTCACAGCGCGTCACATTAACCCGCGGAGGACCTCAGATGAGAGAGCAAAGCAGAACATGTCTTGTGTTTTTTCCTCCTTGATGAAAGTCAAAACCTCAGGCTTCATGGTTAATCAAACCGTTTCCTTCTGTTACCCTGTGCTGTACCGTCACATTCCAAGTCCATGATTTCCTTTCTTTTGAACCTTTTTCGGTTTAAGAAGAAAGCAGAAAAGAATGCTAGTGCCCCTTGAAATAGCAAATCGGAAGCTAATAAAAGTATAGTTTGGGGTTTAATGCTTTTTCCTTGTTTGGCAAATTCACCATATCTCTCATAAACAGAAATGAGAAAACGATAGCTGTACCTCTTAACATAATGTGATCACAATCACAAATCTCCTCTTCTCTTCAGTTCAAATCCCTTCTTCTTACATACCATTTTCTTGTCTCTCTGCCAGGTCTAGGTGGGTTTCTGCTGTATTTTTCATAGCATTGATGCAATGTGTCTGCTCCGCTAATCTAAAATCTAAGTGCGTGTTTATATTATTTATGCAGCGGAAAAGCAGGAATGTCCAGATGGAAAGAAGGGCAGAGGAGGAGCCCGCGAATATCCGCATTGGATGCTTGCAAGGCCCAGCAATCGAGGCGCGTGGGTCGTACCGCCTTGGCTCCACAGTCACAGGCACGAGCAGAGGCAATGGGTTTACAAGAAAAGAAAACGCAGGGACCAGCCTCCCGGACTAGGGCCAGGAAAATAAGAAAACTTAGACCACTTGAAGATGTGGCTGCTCAACAGGTTTTGCTTATTTGCTCCTTTTTCTCCTTCCTTTTTTATTAATCGATGGAACAAAATGGTCTTCCTTTCACTTGTGCGTGCTTCTTGTTTCTGGGGGGATTCTGATGTGTGACTGGCCAGGAGCAAACATGAAAAGCGTTTGTTAATTACAGTTGATTTGTCGTCATTTAGGTAATTAACCGATAAGGACAAAACAAGTACCAGGCAAGCTGACCAACAAAGGCTAAGGGGACCCTCCTCTGCACCTATTCACCCCTTCCTTTCTTTCATCCTCGTGGGATTTGTTTTAATAAATCTCATTTCTTTTCTTTTCTTTTTTAAAGATAATTCTTTTGCTCTTCGCTTTTCAAAAAGGTTTGGTGCAGCCACTCATTTACGGTCATATGATCGTTCGACACTCCTTTGGTAGTTTTTAGTGTTAGTTTTTGCTACTGACATAAAGGCATTCTGCCTTCTTTAGCAGCTATTGCGGTTCCTTTCACTTTACTCCTTTTCTTAATTTACTTATCCTTGGTTTCTGTTTTGCACTCAAAAGTTAAAAGTCAAAACTCCTTTGGCAGTAAAGCTATGCGGGGATTATTTGATTGCAGGTTATATTCATTTAGATGACTCACATCGAAACTCTAAAAGCAGTTATAGCATTTCAATAAGCATAATGATTAAGAAATGTTCAATCCTGTTCATAAGGAATGTGGCTTAATTTTTATGTTTTAGCTGGAGGCTTTACTATTTGTATTGCGTAAATAATAATTTCAAACCCCCGGCTAAATGATGAGCAGGGCAGCGACCAACAAAGCCATGAAGATCATCAAATTAGCAGTGGTGAGCCTTGTGGTTTTCGAGGAATTTAACTGTGAAATGTCTCTTTTTCTTTACTGTCTCAAGTAACATGATTAATTGTTTCTTATCAGATCAACCAACTTCCCAGGGTGCCAATTGCCCAAAATATGATGACAAAGCAGCCTCCCCTGGTTAACCTCATTAATATCTTTATTGAAATGTTCAAACGTCCCATTTTTTTTAGACTTCAATTATGGCTGCAGATATATTCATCCTGACATAGATATTCTCATACCAGATCAACTATTAAGCATGCCGTCTACCAAATGGATGCCAGAGAAACGTATCCTAGAGCTTATTCTAGACATATTACAGAGGTGGGTCTTCCAGGCTTCAGAAATTGTACAATGATGAGTTGTGTACGGCTCAGGAGTCGGCATTTTCTGAATACTAAAAGAAACACTAGTAGATGTACAGTGCCAGAGAATACTATATTTAGAATAATCATGCATAAATATTTTATTGATCTTTAAACCTTATCTTTCTGATGTCAGGAGAGACACCTATGAAATATTTGCTGAACCAGTTGACACTGAAGAGGTATGCAATTAGTAGTTTCCATTCAGCATTTGATCTTGAGAAAGTACTTTTCCCTTTTCATGTACCGTGCTGATGGATTTTTGCAACTATGACAAGGTTGAGGATTATTATGAAATCATTAAAGAGCCTATGGACTTTGGAACTATGAGAGCTAAACTTCATGAAGGGATGTATACAAGTCTTCAACAATTTGAGGTTTGCTTCTCTCTCAGGCTAAAGTTCTTGTTTCTTCATTCTGAAGTTATAAGTGTTTCTCATTTACAGAATGTATGTTTCTTGCATTGTCTCTTTTCAGACAGCTATAGCATATGATCACTTGGTCACGATCATGTGAAGTGTAGCTTATGAATGGAGCTTCCAGAATTTTTTGTTTAAATTCAAATCTAGTAAATTAATCCGTGTATAAACATTTTATTGGTTTTTTGACTGATTGTGTTGGGCTATTGTGCAGCATGATGTATATTTAATTACCAGCAATGCAATGCATTTTAATTCCTCAGCAACTATATACTTCAGACAGGTACTAGTATCAGCTAAGAGTCCACTGCCACAATTTCTAGATTATTCTTACCACCAAGTGAATGCAAAATTCTGGTTTTACAGGCTCGAGCCATTCACAAACTAGCAAAAAAGGTCTTTCATGCTCTTAAAACTGACCCAGATAATTTTGAGTTGGAATTTTCGGATACAAGAAGAAGAACTAGCAGAAGGCTCACGAGTGAAGCTAGGGCTCCATCATATAGCTCAAGTTCTAAGCTTACAACAAATTTAAGACCCAGTGGCAAGACCAATATATCATCAAAGAATATGTCATGTTTTCTTCGTAATTCTTCAAACCGCAGGAAAAGTATTGGAGGAATTCATGGACACTCTGGTTCTGTAACTGATTTAAATGCAAGAGATCATGAAGTGCACTCTGGTAAGAAAAAATTTTTGCTCTTAACATTCTGAATTGGAATTTCTTGGGCTGTTGTGGGAGGTCATTTTCAAAATTTCTGGGATGGCCGAGTTCTCATAATTTTTTCTCTAGTAGTTCCACTACATATTCTTGCAATTATGGCTGTGACATTTAAAAAAAAAAAAACCTGCTGCTTAGATTTTCTTTTACATCACCTAATTGACTGATATTTTTTTGCTTGAAAACATAAATTGAAAATGATTCTCTAACAGGTGCAATAACTGGTCGGAGAAATAGTTCAGCTGAAGTAGACAGACGCTGTACGTATAGATCCTGGATGTCCCTCCTCTCTGAGAATGATTCAATTGTGTCCACAGTTTATAGTGATTCAAAACCACTAATTCCTGTAAGACTTGCTTTTCTTCATTTCGGCTCATAGATACAAGTTAAATTTCTTTCAGGTGCTATATGGATCATGTGGAATGATAAGTCCATTTATTTTAGATGTTTGTGTCAAATTTCTTGATCTTAAAGTCTAGCAGGCAAAACTGTAGTCATTAGATCACTTGAATGTTCATTTTTGGTTTTGACAACTTTATATCCCCTCTTTACAAAGTTCTGAATAGTCAATGTATGTTTTCTTTTCTTATGCCTTTGTGCTTAGGAGCATTTCTCACTTTTATTATTGAGTAGGGCTGTTCCTTTTATACAAGATACACGGTGCGCAGGTCCATTTCTGGTGCATGATTCTTTCCTTTAGTCTCTTTTATTCTTGGTGGGGCTTCACATAATTCATATGTTCTTTAATCTGTCTATTATGCTTGGGCCAACCATATCTTTTGACCACCATAGACAGCAGCGAGGCACCAGTTGATAAAGGATGTTTCCAACTGCAAGCTGAGTTGATGACAAAAGGGCTGCAGAATTTTTACCTTGGATGAGGGTTAACCACTTTTTTACCTTGCTTCTGTAGGTGAATCAGCAGGGCATTGGTTACGGAGATAGCTTAATGTTCTTTGTTAAAGATTTAGGACCAACGGCCCGAATGATTGCCAAGCGGAAGTTGATTGGATGCTCAGTTGATGCTTCTACTTGTTGCTCTCCAGGCTCAAAACATTTGTTTCAGCAACCTGAATGTCAAAATCATAATGCATTTCATTCCACCCAAAGGCGACATCCTATTCTGGATACTGCATTTAATGTTGACTCTGAAAATTTGATCGACCACCTTCATGGTGTTCCAAATATCTCAGGAAACGCTAATTATAAAGTGGATACATCTTATGTTGGTGCAGTAAGGAAAGCTTCTGCCAGCAACCAAATGCTTATCCATAATGCTTCAGTGGAAGTGGCATCAAGCAATAATGAAAGAAAAATACCAGTTGGCTTCAGAGGGGATGCCCACTCTGGTAATGTGGTGGATGGTTTTGGCCTTTTTGGTTGTGACAGCTTACATAGGGATCAGTTCTCTGAGACTCAGTTGGACTCCTATCCTTCCAATGTTGGTGCCAGAGAATTGAACCTCTTAGTTGCTGGATTGAAAAACTCGGGCAAAACTTCAACACAAGCTATAATGGTCAAAAGTAATTGTAATACTCGGGCACCGCAGTTGGAGTCATCTTTAGCTCAATCTCAGGCACATATGTTGGATTTGAGATCGAGAAACAATTATAAGTTATCACCTTCCTGTTCTGAACAAACTATGTGGAGTTCAATATGTAGTGAAACGAAGGGGTCTGGACGCCAGAAAGAGTCACCTTTTCCAAGAAGTGGCGCTCAAAACATAAATGCAAAAGATGAAGCTGAAGTCAGAGGTTCTGTCAAAGCAGGCCAAGAGTGGAAAGCAAGCCAACCCATGCAAGTGGGTTCTCAGTTCATATTTGATTTGCCATTCCTGAGGAAGCGGCTTGATCAGATAAACTCGTTTGGAGGGGATAAAATTTTCCAGCAAGGTCCCAGTAAAGAAGATCCATTTCCAGACAAAGTTAATTGGAAGAGGCAATTAGCTTGTAGCCATCAAAAAGAGCTTCTCAGTGAAACATACAATGATAGTTACAAACAGTTGTCATTGGATGCTCAGCATGGAGATTTGGCTCTTCAGTGGTGAAAATTTCCGATAATGCTCGAGAAAGAAAAGAATAGAAAAAGGAAGAATCTTGTTTAAACCATGCAGTTTGGCTTCAGTGGTATATGTGTTTCTGAATAGAGATGGTTGATTGGTGTCAAGGTAGGTGCAATATTTCCTCAACTGATAAAAGGAGGTTTTGGATTGTTAGAGTCTAAGCTTGGAGATGAAAATATAGAGAGCAGACAGATTTGAGTTTCGTGTTTGGTGCTTTTGATTTTTCTGTGTATTCCATGGAAATGTGCATGAAGCACAGGTCATGGACAAGTGAAACTACTAAAATTGTTATTAAACCAAGCAAAAATTTTAATCCAAATTGAAGTCGAAGTTAGATTTGTCCATGGGCAAGTCCGAAATTTAACTCGAAATTTTAGTGGATTTGAAGATAAATTTTCAGGCTGGGTTCAGGCTTTATTAATGAAGACTTTAGGCTCAATTCAGTTTGAACATTATTAATATTAAAAATTTTAATATATTTATTGAATATAATGTAATTATATGTATTTAAAATATTATTAATTAATAATTATATATATTTAATATAAAAACTTATCTACAAAATTTAACAAATCAAATTAAATTTTAAATGAATAAAAAATAAAGAAACAAAAAATTACAATAATAAAAAATCGTGCCAAGTCAAACTTGAGCTTAAACAATAAAATATATAAATAGGATTGGACTAAAATTCAAGTCTCACGAGCATATACATAATCTATTAATATATAATCTATACCCGACTCGAATTCGACATGATACAGATTATGAACACTTTCTCGCAAGAGTGATATGTTCAAATTTTTTTTAACCATAACATTTCTTAAAACTATAAATCAAAATAGAACATTAAAGATTCCATCAACTTTACTCTTATTTGGTATTTTGGCCTTCACGACATGTCCATCTGAATCTCAATTTAAAAATAAACAATGAAAGGCGGAAAATTTTTTACGTGAAAATTGTCAATAGTAAGCAACTGTAATTATAATTTAATGGCTACAACATTGGTGAGTTGTCCGACCGACCACACAAGATCATTAATAGTTGTAAATCCAATTTGATGATTTTAAATCGGTAATGATAAAATAACATCATCATCATCATCATAACAAATTGAACTTCACCAGTTAATTTGTAGTTTGAATTTTAGAAATGGGGAATTACTTTCCTCTCATCACAATTATCATATTGTCATTTAAAATTTATGATCATTTATTACAACAACTATAAAAAGAATTAATACACATATATAGCATATATAATATAATAAAGAAAAGGTTAAACCAAAAGGAGAATGTGGAGGTGGCTTAAAACATAAGTAACAAGCAAAAAATTGAAGTTAATTTACAAGACATTTTGTTTATATCTATTTCTATTTATTTATTTATTTATTTTTTCTTTAGCAGGTTCGTTAAAAAAGGAGGGGAAGTTTGTTAACCCCGAATTCCAAAATAAAAGAACAATAGATTACCCGATCAGCAGCAAAGCAAACACATCTCTCCTTGCCTCTCTGTTCTGGAGAAACATTACAACGACAAAATGGCTTATAGGAGAAGGCAGGGAATAAGCAGAGCGTCCACATTCAAGGAAGAGATTCACCACCCACCACAAGATAATGACACCAAAACTTTCACCGCCTCCTATTCTTTCTCTTCATCTTCATCACCGTCAACCGCCACTTCTCTTGCCGCTCAGGCCATCCGTGCTTCCTCTGCTGTCCGCAAAACCGACTCCCCTGTTTTGGCTGCTGCTTCTGATTATGGCCCTTCAAGATCTAAGGTTTTTTCTTTTTCCTTTTTGCCAAAACAAAAGCATATCGGATCAGATACCATGATCTTCCGTTGATTTTATCAATTACATTTTTCAAATATTATAGGCGGCGTTTCAGAGATAAACGCTTCAGAATAAAATCTATGATTTAGAAAAGAGAAGGAGATCTATTTTGTTGCGTATAATTGGGTGTTACTTTTTTCCATTTCCGCTTTTGATCAGAATTATCACCATTTGGTCATTTTTAATAGACTTTTATGTGCCTGTAACGGATTTTTTTTCATGTTGTTTAATTCCTTATTGGGATGCCTAATTGTAGGGCTTCAATGCCTATGAAGAAGCAAGAAATGATTCGAAAGGGTTCTGGGGTGTTCTGGCCCGAAAAGCCAAAGCCATTCTCGATGACGATAATGTCTCTCAGCAGTTTGAAACGCCTGGCCAAGTGAGATCATCGCATAGGTCGGATGCCTCAACAGCTTCCCAGGTGATCTATTTTAATTCTTTGCTGCTGCTATTAATGAGAGGAAAGAGTCTTCAAAGTAATTCCCTTTACGCGTTTCTGCTGATGCAACGTCATGATTCTTATGGCTTTTTTTTTTGTTACAAAATTTGTACTTGTGCTTTTGTTCCTTCCAATAGCAGAACCAACAACCAACTGAGGGCTCTAGAAGAATGGAGAGTCCTGCAATACGAAGGGGCTTGGATAAGCTCACCTCATCTCTTAATCAAATTGGTGACACATTTGAGAAGGCCTTTGAGGTGTTCGGACTTTTCTTCATCTATGAACTTGTCTCATTCATTCTAACCAATACATTTTACTCTGTATATAGAAATGAATCTGTCTTCCTCAACACAATTTCTTGTCTTTGTACTTAGCAGGAAGGACGAACAATTGTGGAAAGTAAAACCCAAGATATTATCCAAGAAACGCGCAAGCTTCAAATCAGGCGGAAAGGGAGCAGTCCCGTAGGAGAAAATCAGGCCACTGGTTTTAATAGCCCATTGCAGCAACCTCTGCAACCAACACAGCTTCAGCCAGAAACCAACCATGAAACCCAACTCAAGGCATCTCGCGATGTAAGGTGGCAAAATTGTGTGTCACTGAATCATAAAGTGAAATCGTTGATTGTTTCAACTTGAGAATCAAAACAAGGCTGTCAATTTCTCAAAATCACTTCAGTTTTCCAGTTAGAGAGACCTTGGTCTGCCTTTCACTCAACCATTCGACAAAATGTTTTTCCTGAACGAATATTACTTTACTGCAGTATTAAACTTTGCATTTTGGAAATGATAGAACAACCTCTTTTAGTTTATTTCCATAATAATATGGTTATTTCTGAATGTAAGTTGAATTATGAGCTATGCATAGAAGTTTGAGTACAACTTTTGAAATGGGGTTAACAATCAAGGTTTGGCCTAGCGGTTGTTATCCTTCTCATGAGGGTTTAAGTCCAAGGGAACGATCCCCTTTACCTCCTATGAACCAAACAAACTTTTGAAATGGGGTTGCGTTCTCGGCTACTGGAATTATAGAAGTAGATTATGAGTCAAGTTCTTCATGTCCTGTCCTGTCCAGTGAAATGCATGATTTGGCTTTGTTTTGCTTTACAGGTTGCAATGGCCACAGCTGCTAAAGCAAAACTTCTTCTTCGGGAGCTGAAAACTGTTAAAGCAGATTTGGCTTTTGCAAAGGAACGATGTGCTCAACTAGAAGAGGAAAATAAACTCCTTCGGGAGAGTAGAGAGAAAGGCGGTAATCCTGCAGATGATGATTTGGTACATATACTTTTCTTTTATAAGCAAGGATTTTTTTTTTCTCAGGAGGGCATTGTTTTTGTTTACTGCCCCTATTATGAGATCAAAACTCTTTTGTTCAACTTCTTCTCTCATGATTTTTTTTTTGAGGAAGGGTTGGGTTATTGGTCTACTTGAGTTACTGCTACATGCAGGAAAGCAGAAGTAATTACAGTAATATATTGGTAATAGTGTTGAATGTTGGAAATGTGACTTCAGATTCGGCTTCAACTGGAGACTCTATTGGCAGAAAAGGCCCGTTTGGCGCATGAGAATTCAATATATGCTCGAGAGAACCGGTTTCTAAGGGAAATTGTGGAGTATCACCAGCTGACCATGCAGGATGTTGTGTACTTGGACGAGGGCGCTGAAGAAGTTACAGAAGTATATCCCATCAGCTTCCCCTACTCAAAAGTGCTATCTGATTCGCCACCCTCACCTCCTGAGGTGGAGGTGGAGATGGAGATGGAGGTAACGCCTTCCCCTTCTACAAGCCCGCCACTGACAAAGGAAATCTTACCTGTCCCTAGTCCGCAACAGGAAGCAAAGGATATCTCCGACTCCAAAACTGATGTCCCATTCCCACCTACTGCACCCACTTCCCTACCTCATCCTGATGCAGAAGATGCAAGAAGACCTCCACTATCTGCTGTCCAAATTTAGATTTACCAATATATTCTGTTCGTTAAAAGACTTATGTAACATGGTTTGGATTCAAATGCTCTTTCTTTTGTTTTTTGTATTTTTTTTTTATCGTTGAAGGGGGAAATAGGAAGGAGGGAGATGAAGTTTCTATTTTTTATTTATTTTTTTCTCTTTTTGTGCGTGTAATTGTGCATACCCGTTTTTTGGTCCATGATTAAATAAGAAAATTAATATTCTTTTCCTTTTTCCAGTGCAATTTATTGTTCATCTATCTATCAATTTAATCATAGATAAACGTTTCTAATCAGTCTATCCTTGGTATTATTATTATTATTATTATTATTATTATAAGCTTTGCTACTCATATAGGTAAAATTTTAGTTCAAAAGTAGTGTCTGTAATCCTAGTTCAGAACAGGTGAGGCAGGGGGCATAACATGACCAAATTGAAACTCAAAGGGAATTTATTTAAACTCTGTCGATGGAACGGAATGGTATGCAGAACGCAGACTACAAGATTGTGAAAAAAAAATAAAGGATTCCTCTTTGAGCACGTGGAACGCGTCCAAAGGTGGCTTCAAGATTCTAAAATAGATTACAGTCTACACCGCACTGAAATGCAGAAGTTTTTAGCCAGAAGGCAGCATCCTGCCCAGACTGTTGGTGAAATCCTATTGATATTTGTTTCCACTCCTCAGAAACTCAACATGGGTTAAATTACGAGTTTTTCCCCATTAAGATACTCAGAATATTTCATATATGTAATATCTCATGGCTACATCTAGCAACTCGAATAACGCTCAGCTGTGGCTCTGGATTGCTTCGGTTGTTTCTTACACCAACTTGGAAATTGCATTGCACTTCTAGCCAAATTCTTCTTGAAAACTTTAACCAAAAGACCAGAATAAAAACGACAATAAGGAGGTAGGGGGCAAAAACAAGAACACGGTAAAGAAGAAAGAGGCTTTCATCTATGCCAATTGAACGGTGACTTATACTGTTAATCCTTAAAAAGAACTCTACGTGTGGCTTAGAGGGCCCCATTACATACATTCAACCCTTCAAATACAACATAGGAACAGACTGCCAATTTCACTTCTATCCAGTGGTTTTGGTTTTCAATTTCTTACGTATTAGGTAATTAATGGGCAAGGCAAAACAAAACAGTCAATTTTACCCGTGCAGATGATCATCAGAATGCTGCTGCTTTCGGCAAATACATTTTAGAGTGTCGAAGCAGACAAGCTTCCCTGCTTGTACAGCAGTGCTCTTAGAATATCTGAAAAAACAAGCTAGTTGCTCCATCACCATAAGATCTGAGATCTGCAGGTTTAACCAATGCCCTGCACAAAGGGCACGTTCTTTCCCTCTCAAACCTGGAAAACACAAGTGAGCATTCATCCACAGCATAAATAAACTATTCGCGGGGGGGGGGGGGGGGGGGGGGGGGGGGGGGTGTGGTGTGTGGTGTGTGGTGGTGTGAGGAAGGAAGGGAAGTTCTATCAGACAGTCAAACAGATGTTAAGACTTCTTAAATACAGAATCCATCTGCAGAAAGAAAATAACAGATTATAGCAACATAGAAAACTAACCACTCAGACACACAATCTTCACAAAAAATGTGTTTACAACGAAGTAGGATAGGAGCATGCATCTTCTCCTGGCAGATAGCACACAGGTCCCCAGCTGCATTCACCTGCATCAGATAAGTGCAAAGATTGTTTAAATTCTCAACCAATGAGTTAAGCTAAGGTACACCAGCTAGCATATAACTGCCTCAGTACATTATCCTTTCAAACTTTTAATCTAAATCATCGCATGGTAAGCCCACCAACATTTTGAAATTAGAGGCCCGCAGCCCTCAATAGCTGTAAACTACAGAGAAAATGGAGTGGCAGAAAAATTAAGAATAACGAGAAATAGCGGATCGGTTGTGATGCAAAAGATAACATATATAGGTTGGTTATAGAAAATAAAGAAATTGATGCATCTAGTCAGCACAAACAATCGACAAGGGCTTTGCCAAAATCAAAGGCTTGAGTCAAGTTAGTTTTTCAAACACAATAATATAGAAGACAACTATTTTTACCACAATTTAATTCAGGTGGAAAACTTTAAATAAGTGCACTTCAAACCCAAAGTAACTCTTCCCTCACTCCTCAGGCTCAAATCTCACAAGTATCAACTAGAAAAGTAAATGTTGAAGACAATTTACGCAAAGGACATCTTTCCCGCAAAAGTAACCCCCCTCACCCAAGCAGGAGAGAGAGAGAGAGAGAGAGAGAGAGAGAGAGAGAGCATGTTTAATCAGCAGCAAATGAAACTGTTAGTATGTCAAAGGAAGTCAACCATTTGCAAATTCTTACAAAAATAAACCAAGCACAAGAATAAGAAACCATCATCAATTTGTTATCAAATGTTGGTTCAACATGCAAGATTCTGTTTCTGGTTTAAAAGATGTTCTTTGAAAAGCTTTCCCTATTTTCTGCATCAAACTTTTCAATCCTTTCCCACAATCTGAGTCTTTACTTTTTTTCCCTTTCTCTAAACATAATGTTCTTGAGTTCCTCGTACACAATAAATATCAACAATAACATTTTTTTAGTATCTATTAGCTTGCCAGCAGATAGGCACCTAAAATCTATCTATATTATATACACTTAAACAGTTCATGGACACCAAAAAGAAATCCAGACTACCTGCTCTGATGTTGCATAAGCACCATAATGTACCTCTTTACGAGATATTGCCTTCAATGCAGCAAAGAAGGATTGCACCTGAAATTTGTCAGGCGTGTAAGCAGAAAATGCTTAGGAAGTGAAAAGCTATAAGACATGCCAGAAAATCCATCTCCCACATCAAAAGTAGATTACTAATGACTCCAAAAGTGGTCAAACAATTTATGTTAATAGAAAACAGACCTTCTCAACAACAGATGTGAGCTTGAAAGTTAAGTACAACCCTGTCATTAGTGACGAAAAGAGGCTTCCATATTCTTTGTTTAAGAAGAAACGGTACCAAACTGGAGTTGGCAATAAGGCACGGTAAAGTAGCATCATATATTCAACCAATGTCAGCATCTGACCCTGGAAATATGAATTTTTTTAGTCAGTATGAAGTAGAATATGTGTGTGTGTGTCTATGTATGTGTAGGTATGTATGTATGCATGCATGCATATGATTCTAAACAGCAGCCATAACACAGCGTCAAAACTGCTATTTCACTGTTGTAGCAGTGCCCACAACTGCTTTAAGCTTCTATTGTGGAAAGAATGAGATAACAAACTATGTGATCCATAGTAGCCAAAATATAGTGGCATACGTGTCTCTTGCAACCATAAAGAATGCAACATTCACTTCTATTCTCTATAGTGACAATTTATTTTAACATAAGAAAAAAAAAAGAAAAAAAGAGAAGATTAATCAACCACCGGAAAAGTCTTGTCATAGTGAAGCTCTTGTAAAAAATTGGCAGTTTCATAATACAACAAAACACAATTAACAACAAAATCCAAAATCACATCCATACTTCCATAATGGAAAACGTAGGTTTGCTTCATTTAATAATCAATATGAAAGGTTAATAAGAATATTGATATAAAAGAGGAATTCTCTCTCTTTGAAGATGGCTACTTGAAAAGATAAACTTTAGAGGCGAGAGATAAGATATGAAGAATAGGGGGCCTTGCAAATATAAATATAAATATAAATATATATATATATATATATATATATATATATATACACATATATTAGGCTCCATTTGGTTCATTAAAAATGACTTTCGAAAAATAATTTCTGAAAAATGTTTATATTTTCTAGAAAACTAAAGATATTCCGATGTTTGGTTGAGTCAATGAAAAACATTTTCTGTTGTTTGATTATTTTTCAAAAAATCTACTTTCTTTTTCAAATGATATTAACATAATTAATAAAATATTAAAATTATTTATTAATATTAAAAAATAATTACATTTTGAAAATAATATTTAATATTAAAATATTATATTATTAAACATTAAAAAGAAAACTATTTATTATTACTTATATTAATATTTTTGAAATTTTGAAGTGATATTACATTTTAATAAAATATTAATAATATATTAATATTTATTTTTGAAATACTAAAAACAATTATAATATTAAAATAATTATATTTTATATTGAAAGTATTTATTATTAAAATCATAAAAAAGTATTATTAATTTATATTTATTATTAATATATTAATATAAAAATATTCGTAAATAAAATATAAAAATATTATATTTTAAATTAAAATATTAATAAACTATTATTAATATAATATTTTTATTATTGAAATATTAAAAATATTTAAGATTAAATTAATACAAAATAAAATATTTAAATTTAAAATATTGAAAGATTTTAATGTTAATATTTTAATATATAAACTTCTTTTAATTTAATTAAATAAATAATATAATAATAATAATAATTTATGCAAAGTTAAATTAAATCAAAATTTTAAAAATCATATCCAAGGTCTAGTTTGAAGAGAATTACACTCACAAGATTAGTAAAAAATCTTACACATAGACCGCTATTTTTCAGAAAATGTTTTTCTCTTTTAAAGGCATAAGACAATTTTCAGAAAAAATGACCTAATTTTCCATTGACCAAAAAAATATTTTCCGTTCACCAACCAATTTTCTACCAACTAAACACCAAAAAATGAAAAAATCATTTTCAAAAATCATTTTCAGTAAATCAAATGGAACTTTAAAAGTGCATTTGGATCAAGAACTTAAATGAGGGATTTCGTTTCTAGAAAACATTAAAATTCTAACAATAGAATTACCTTATTTGGAAAAATAAAATTAAAATTCTCAAAATTCTTGGAGTTTGAATGATGAGTTTTGAAGGACAAATTTCTCATTTTAAATATTACCTAGTGAATTCCTTGATTATTTAGTAAGGTGTCAAACTTATCTCTTTCTTTTTCACACGAGTTTTATTTTCTTGCACTCTAACTAAGAAACTCATTTTTAAATATATTTCTTGATTATTTTTATATTATTAAACAACAACTAAACATTTTTACAAATCTAATAACACCGGCAGCACATATTTTTCTCAATCTTTTTATCTCAAGCATCAGTGCCCTTTTATACTTATTTTCTTTATCTCATCAACTTTGAATAGTCAAAATTTCACACATACCCACACATATAGATATGCATGCATGTGCTATTTATAAATATTATATCTATTCCATTAATAATATGTTAAAAATATATTATATCTCACCTGCTTGCGGTAGTTTCTGCCTCTACTATTCTTGTAATACATTAACAGAAAACACTTTAAAACCATTGCTTCCTGCCGAACCAAAGTATCTGAAAGAAACCAATATCTTGACATAATGAGGAATAGTGTAAAATAATCCACAATAGAAAAGGGAAAACAAGCATCTTGAACAGAAGGACAAGGGAAAGGCGAGAAGCAGCTAGTTAATCTATGCATTATCACTCACTTCGATATAGATGGTATATTAAAAGGGCTCAATTTAGCAGATGAAGTAAGAAGCAATTCACTGACCAATAACAGTGATCCAAACAACAAACCATATGGGAAGACACAGCTATAAAGAAAATTTCCAAAACATCAGTTTTTGTTTTTACGCAAAAATAAAATTTAGTTAACCACATTCCACTTATAGAAAGAAAAGGATCAGGGAAAAAAGAGAAAATAATCAATTAAAAAAAATATTATTCTCCTTTCTGCCCTTTATTTTCACAGAAAAAGGAAAAAAGATTGCCGCTGAAAATTGAACACTTCCCTATCCTGGAAGGTGAGCTTGCAATAGACATCATTTAAACAAATAAGGCTGCACAACCATCTCCACAAGATGTCTCTTTGCTAGTACAAGATAATATAAATTGCATTTCAGTTGATAAAGGATATTAGTTGAAATCAACCCACCATTAACCATGATAATAAAAATAGCATGCCAGAAAGGTGGAATAGCTTTGGGGGGAAGCATCACTAATGGATACAAAAGATCATCATTCCAGTACCACCAGTAGACAGCAATAACATGAAGTGTGAAAGCAAGAGAGATGCCAATCAGAACAGAGATCTTCCTCTCTCCCTGCAGCCACCAAGAGAAAGCAAACTTAATATTTCTTATATTAGAGATTGTAGAAGAAAACTTTTTAACTCCTGATTTCAGATAGAACATAGGAGTTATAAAGAAATGCAGAACATAGAAGTCTACATCACCTTCAAAGCGGTTTGTTTCCGTAAAATGTCATTTGACTTGAACATGACAGCAGCAATCCAAATTGT
Source organism: Heritiera fomes (assembly GCA_032173925.1). Classification (NCBI taxonomy): domain Eukaryota; kingdom Viridiplantae; phylum Streptophyta; class Magnoliopsida; order Malvales; family Malvaceae; genus Heritiera; species Heritiera fomes. Next base: position 44,295,706 of record JAPDPM010000004.1, read on the forward strand.
AACAAAGAAACCTGTAAATCTTTGCAGAAGGCCAAACGTCATTAACTTAGAAAAGGACAGTAGCTGAACTAAGTATGGCATAATTAATGTTCAATTTCGTGGCAGGCATAACAGCAGAATGTACATAAGCACAAATGACCTTAGCTACTCCCTCACACAACATGTAGTCCATCAACTTATTAGTTAAGCAATTGCAAGTTTGAATTAGAAATTATTACAATAAATAATCAGTGACGTTTAAAGTAAAAATCAAAATGCACACACAATCCGCTAGGATTCTTGTTTTGCTCAAGGCACGAATAAGGTTGATTGTAAAAAATAATTGATATATATAGATAAAACAATGAAAACTTATGTATGATTAAACTAGATGACTGTATTGGCAAACATAAAGAGTCTGCTTCATCACGTATCCTGATGAATTGCAAAGATGAAGCTGACATAATTGACAAGAAGTCATCATTACAACACTAGCTCAAGTTTCCCTTTACTTACATTTTAAAACAACAAGTTGAGCAAGGACTAAATTACCTAACTTTTTATTCTTCCAAGTGAGTTGGCATTGTTTTTTTTTCACTATAGAAGGCATAAATAATAAATGAAATTAAAAGGAACCATAAGAACACTGATTTACTTAAATCGGAGAAAGCTTTTTATATTTCTTTCATCTTAAAAAAGTTGCAAAAGGGGAGCGGCTGATCAAAGGCACCCTGCTTGAAGGGGTGTAAGGTGATTTTGGTGATTTGTGCTGAACCTAGAAATCTTAAAAAAGTTAAAGGTAGATGCAAAAGGGAAGCAGCTGATCAAAGGCACCCTGCTTGAAGATGTAAGGTGATTTTGTTGATTTGTCAGACAATACTAAATAGCTTTATGATCTAACCCATTCAAGACTATATGAACAACACTAATAAGCTGCAAAGAATTAAACCAACGTTCATCAACTATTCCTCAAGAGGAACTTTCTAAGTGCCAGTTTTATCACATTTAAATACAGGTATGTACTTGGCCAAAAAACTGCTGAAACTGCTCAAAAGCATAGGAGGAAAACCATGCACTTAAAATCTCAATAACAGATAAAGCCTAACTTCAGTAATATCTGCTAAATGCATCTAGACATCTATTCTCAAATATCAAATTATTTACATGTTGATGCTACATTTAACAGCTACACTGGAACAAATATTACAATTGTAAGAGCAAATCAGAAGAGCACATAAAAAATCACCTTGCAAATGTTGGCGGATAAAAACAACCAAGAGAAGCAAAGAGAAGGGCAGAACTTGCTCAATCCACCTAGCAGCCTGCTGAATGTCATATCTTTGATAGGAGGAATCTCTGCTATTATTAACTCCAGCCGCACCCCCATCCCCAGCTTCCGCATCAGCACTAACACTCCCATTGGAAGACGAGTGGGAAACACCTTCTCCTTCTCCAATAGCCGCCCCGCGATCACTGCTCCTGGAATCGCCTCCTTGACCATCAGATGTTCCCAACCCCAGCGACACCTCACTCTGAGAAGCAACTTCCCTGAGCTGTCCCACCACCATACCAGAAGCATCTCTCTCGCTCTCATGGTCTCCTGCCCCAATTATCCTAATAGAAACCTCTCCATTGTTGGCAAGGGCAGAGGTTGAATTTTCTAGAGTCTGACTCGGGATAAGAGGGTCGGATTCTTGGTGGATAGAACGTGTTGTACGGAGAAGACCTGAGTACTCCAACAAGGTTGTAATGGGCGCTTGGATTATATTCGAAGCCGACAGCATACCATACCTTCTTGAATTCGTAGAGCCACCTCTGTAAGCTTCCGGATTCGTATTTGACGCTTCCATTTGCATAGATGATGCTGATGCTGATGCTGTTGCCCTAACCCTAACCATCATTTCATAATCAAACTCAGAATTTTTAATTTTACTTTTATCTTTTTTTTTGCAGAAAATTTTCGTGTAAACAAAGAAAACCTAAAAAATATCTTTATATGAAAAAGTATATAGAGTACATTTAAATCGGCGTACCTTCGAAGGCGAAACTCCGTGGAGAAAATTAGGGAGAAACTTGAAAAATCATCCAATAAGAAAATAAGGAATATATATATCCTCACCCTAGAAGGAGATTTCCCTTCCTATTGTCGGAGTCAAAAAAGTAGGAAAGAATCAAGAAGTAGGAAGCGAAGCGATCTGACTGAATCTGAATTGGATTGGCAGAGACGCTGGCGCAGGGTAAATCGAAATTGCTGGGACGATCAAAAGAGTTTTGATGGCTAAACAAATGAGGGAAACTGGAGACCTGAAGAGAGGAGAGAAAATGAGAGGTCTGTTCTTCCTTGATTTGCTTCCTTTTCTTTCCCTCGTTTGCTAAGTCCCGTTTTTCCTTTCTTTATCGCTCGGGCAGGGAAGGGCAGCGAGAGATAATTGGGAGAAAATTGGTCAACTTGTGTTTATTAAATATATATTTTTCATTAGCTTGATCTTTAAATTATGTTCTTTGCGTAGATCAAATCAGAGTGCCAAGGTCGTGAGTTTATTTTAATTTTTATTAAATTTAAATACAAAATTATGTTGGAAGTAACTATAGTATAGCTAGCTATAGGAAAGAATTTCATTTCACGGTATGATCTTTATCAAATAACAAAAAAAAATAAGACATCATAAAATTTTGTTTGAATCCAAGTAATATTATTTTTACTGTCAATTATTAATTTTTTTTAACAAAAAAAGACGATTTTTTTATTTTAAATTCAAAAGTAAATTTTAATTTTAAAAAAATTGTTTAGAATTATTATTATCATCTATTTTTGTTTTACTAATTTGCTTTGCTTTTCAAAGGCAAAGCATTAGAACCGATCTAAGTAAAGAGAGTTTTTAAATGTAGTCGACCTTTCACTATATGTAATTTATTTTTTAATAAAATTATTATTTTATCTTTAAGTAAAAATGCTCATGAACTTGAAAGCTTATGGAAGAAAATTTTCATGAGTTTTAAAAGTCTTCTTCCATGAACCTCTGAAAGCTCACGGAAGTGAATTTTCATAAGTCTTGAGAAGTTCACGAAAATCTTATTCCGTGATCTCCAAAATTGAATAAAAAAATTAATAAAGCTAACGGAAGTGAATTTCTGTGAGCTTGTTAAGGCTAACAAAAATTCATTTTCGTGAACCTTCAGAGGTTTACGAAAGTCTTCTTTCATGAGCCTCTTAAAGCTCACAGAAATTTTTTTTCGTGAGTTTCGAAAATAAAAAAAAAAGATATTTTGGGTATAAAAATTTATTTAGGTTATATTTAATATTTTTTTTGGTTGTATTTAGAATTTCCCCCAAGTAAAATGTGTTTGGAGTTTTCTGTTCCTAGACGACGCCTAAGCTTAACTAATTTATTGACGAGTTTTGGTTTGCTCCTTTGGGCTCTTCCTTCCTGGTCCCAAGCCAAAACCAAAACCCAGATCCATCCTTCCTTCCTTTTCTTCCTTCCACCTTGTGTGTGGATTTCTCTCTCTCTGGGACAGTCAAGAATAGAACAGAATGCAGGAATTATGAATAGGAGAGAAGTATGAAGAATTTGATCTCAAGGGGTTAAAGTATGCAAAAGGGTTCTGAAATGTTTAGTTAGTTTTGGAATAAATAAAGCAGATGGAAGGAAGGAGGATATCAGCCAGTTCTAGACCATGGCCAAGCAATGGGAGAAGGAGGGTCTCTCTGTTGGCTAATAAGAAGAGGCCTCGTCTTGATGCTTATGCCAGCACCTTCAGTAAGCTACTCAGGCGTGAAATTTCTTCAAAGCCTTGTTTTTCAATCTCAAATGCCCACGAGAAGTTCCGCAATATGCGTTTGGTGGTAGGTACCTCTTCACTTCATTTTCTTTTGTATCCAAATGCAATTCTTTACTTGTAAAACGCACTGACAATCCTAAAATTCTACTTTTTGCGTACCTTGCATACAGTGTTTCTTTGAGTAGAAAGATTTAGTCTTGTGGAAAAAAGTTGTAGCTGACCGACACCAACTAGTTTCCGGGATCAGGGCCTAATTGAGTCACATAAAGCACCAAAATTTTATGCAAATATGAGTTCTTGATGCAGAAGATTGAGACTTACTGCATATTTGCAACTTTTTCAAGGATCTTTTTAACATGCCAACTATTCAAAATTACATCAAAGTAACCCCATATTGCTCTTGAATCTTGAATTCAAGTTGCCATGTCCAATACCCATCTTGTTCTTGAATCTTGAATTCAAGTTGCCAGGTCCAATATATCTTTTGATTTCTCCGCTCTTGCTTCAGGAGGAATATGACACTCATGATCCCAAAGGCCATTGTCCAGTAGCACTGCCCTTTTTGATGAAGAGGACGAAAGTAATTGAGATAGTGGCTGCACGTGACATTGTTTTTGCTCTTGCACATTCTGGTGTATGTGCTGCTTTTGACAGAGGTTATTGACAAACATAATTCTAATGGCATAGTGATATTTCACATGCTTTGAGTTTAAAGAAATTTTGGTCCTCTTTAGGTCTTACTTCCATGTAATAGGAAATAAAATGTTTACTGATCTATATTCTAAATGCAGGGAGAAACAAGAGGATATGTTTTGTAAATGTTAGTCCTGATGAAGTCATCCGAAGCTTGTTCTATAACAAGAATAATGATTCACTTATTACAGTTTCAGTATATGCATCAGACAATTTCAGCTCCTTGAAGTGCAGATCTATAAAGATTGAGTGCGTAGATGTTGTCTCTTGTTTTCTTTTTTGTCGATCTGTTACTAAAGATTTCTCATATTAATGTTTTTCTTTGATAAATGCTTAGATATATACGGAGGGGTAAACCAGATGCTGGTTTTGCACTTTTTGAGTCAGAATCTTTAAAATGGCCTGGCTTTGTAGAGTTTGATGATGTTAATGGAAAGGTGCTAACTTACTCTGCCCAAGACAGGTATATCTTCAGCCCACCAGTGTTGAAAAATTGCGATAACCTAATTTAGATTCTAAGCTTGGATGGCATTGGCAGCATATACAAGGTGTTTGATCTCAAAAACTACACCATGCTGTATTCTATATCAGATAAACATGTTCATGAAATTAAGATCAGGTAAGAGCTCCCTGTCTGGTTTGCACTGAGTCTCTCTGTGCATGCACTTTGAGCATGTAGCTAGATAATTTCTCTTAAGCTTCTCTTGCAGTTTTTATGTGTTTAGAATACCTTTTTGCTTACTTTCTCTTCTACAGTCCAGGTATCATGTTATTGATTTTCAGTAGGGCTAGTGGTCACATTCCTCTTAAGATTCTCTCCATAGAAGACGGGACAGTTCTCAAGACTTTCAAACATCTACTTCATCGAAATAAGAAGGTAGACTTCATTGAACAATTCAATGAGAAACTTCTTGTTAAGCAAGAAAATGAAAACCTCCAGATTTTAGACGTAAGTTATCTGTCCTTTTCTTCATCTTGCTTTCATTTATTTTTTAGTTTTGCTATAGGTACTGACCATTTGTATAGGTTCGAAGCTTCGAGCTGATGGAAGTTAGCAGAACTGAGTTCATGACTCCATCGGCATTCATTTTTCTGTACGAAAATCAGTTGTTCCTAACATTTAGAAATCGAACAGTTGCTGTTTGGAACTTTCGTGGAGAGCTTGTAACTTCTTTTGAGGATCACCTCTTATGGCGTCCAGACTGTAACACAAATAACATTTATATAACCAGTGATCAAGATATTATTATTTCTTACTGCAAGGCAGAATCTGATGAGCAGTGGATGGAGGGAAATGGTAATTCTTTCTGCAGCTTTTTGACATGGAGCTGTCAAAGATTTATTCTGTCATGTTTAAAAGTATGCACTTGAGATGGTATAACAGTATGGTGAAAGTCTGCTTGCACTTCATTTCCTTACATCTGGTTTTTATCCACTCCTTTACTAGGAAGCTTAAACTATAATGAACATCCTGGAATGTTAGTACTTATGCAATTGAGACCAAAAATTCTCCTGTTATGTCAATCTAATATAGAAGGCAGATGGTCAGATTAGTTTAATTTGTGGATTAAGCGTGTGTGACTTGAGTTTCTAAAATATATTTTTTATGATCAATATACTTTTGAGAATTACAAATCTTTGGAATCATTTTTATGTCTCGCTACATGTTTTTCCTCTAGTAAGCATAACAGTATCATCGTTCATCCTTTTTTCTTTAATGCAGCTGGATCTATCAATATCAGCAATATCTTGACTGGAAAATGCCTGGCTAAAATAAATGCATCAAATGGCAGTCCCAAGGTTGACATCTCGCATATAAGATGCACAGTAGCAGAAGCTTTCGAAGACATAACTGCCCTTTTCTATGATGAAGAGCGCAATGAGATCTACACTGGAAACGGACAAGGTTTAATTCACGTATGGTCCAACTGAAAATCAGATAGTTCCATTACAGGTTAGCAAAATTTTAGTGCATTACTGAATTAATTTTAAATTGTATGGTGATTAGATAATTCCTAAATCTGATTTCATGGTATTTTATAGCTTTGTATTTCATGCTTTATAGGCTCTCTGCTTCAGATGTAAACTTCAACTGAATGAAGATTTTCACTGACTGTAAACTTGAGCATATTATTTTAGTTTGCCTGCTAACACAATAGGTACAATGAAATTCTATTGGCCTATGGTTTTGCATTTTGTAATTGGGATTTTGCAGGTGAGGTATTGAATATGAAAACAATATAAATGTTGATTGTGAACTTTAATTTCATTGCCAGAGCAAGATGCATTGGCGAACCATCTTAATTTTAAAAAAATGTAGCACTGAATTTAAAGATTGCCACTCAAATTTAGGACACATAAAACCATGTTCTTAGTGTGAAATACAACTAGTTGAAATCTCAATAGTGAAGCAGAAATCCTTAGCTAAATATCATTCTGAGCCTGCATTCAAGTTTGAATGTGGCTGCTCATAAATTAGGTAGGGCTTCTAGCGTATACAGTTTGGAGAAACTCAGAATAACGACTCAAAAATTGGATGCATAAAGAGCTAGATATTGTTTGTCTGAAATGAGAAGGAAAGTTACATAGCAATGCAAGGAAGAAAACAAGATATAGAAGCCGCGTGAACTTGAGCCTCTGCTCAGTCTCTCTTAAAGCAGTTTGCCACTTTTAGGTTTGCATATTGATGAGAATGGTGCTTGATATTAGATAGGGTCAGAAGGAATACTTCCACAGTCATCGTCTAGCTTAATCAATGAATTAAACATAAAAGGAGAAGGAAAAAAAATGACTGATGCAAGGTATGATAACGATACATATTCTAATAGCCCTTCAATGAGATAAAGAACATGCATGTCCATAAGCTAGAAATCAAAATAGATGACAAACTATGTACCATCAGAATCTACTGCGATTTTTTCTATTGCAACTGCTCCTCTGTGGTACGAGGTATGCTATATGCACAGCTTTCTGATGCTTGGTCAGCTTCATATACAACAGTACATCCAAAAAGAGGCCAAAAAACCAAGGGATCCTTACATTTCCAACTTACTTCATCGGTTGCAAATTATTCCTGCAGTACCGTCTTTGCTTGACTGGGCTTAAGAATCTGAAATGAGCAGAGCAAGCTTGCGTCCACGATCATCAGTGCACCTACATTATTAAATTCTCCACAATAGTTAGGTGCAGAAAAGATGGTAACAAGCTGCCTATCTGCAAAGAATTCGTAACCATCTTCCACTACCTATCAATTATTTTCAGCGGAAGATCAGTTAATCCCTCTTTTTTAACGTATATTACCTAGAAAAAACTAATCCATTATAAACTGAAATAATGGAAAACATGAAGACGGACCTGATGAACACGGCATATGAGATCAAGCTCACGTTTCTTTAAGAACTGAGCTACTTTGTCGGCTCCAAAGGTATAGGATACACCCCTATCATTCTCACCCTAGCCACTGAAGTCTGTATCCGGATCAGCCCAGAGGTCACAGAGAAGACCTTGGTCAGGAACATCTACAGGCCTTTCTATAGCTCTTATTTGATCCAAGCCCTGCATATCTGGCGAGAGTCCACCATGCATGCAGATGATTTTCTCATCAATAACCGCAGCCACAGGCAAACAGTTGAAGCAATCTGCAAATACCTTCCACAGACGGACACTGAAACGGCGCTTGCACTCATCATAGAATCCATAGATTCTGTTGATAGAAGCACATTCAAGGTTTCCACGAAGGAGAAAAAATTTGTCTGGGAATTTTATCTTGTAAGCGAGAAGGAGGCATATCGTCTCTATACTTTGCTTTCCTCTGTCCACAATCTCTAAGAAACAAGTAGTTAGCCTTTGTTGGAAATCCACCATACCTAAACAACCGAAGAAGGTCTAAATATTGGCCATGTATATCACCTGTGAACACAAAAGTGATGCAGCTGACAATTGACTTGAGTAGGATATAGGGAGAGGCAAATGTTTGTGCTTTATATTGACTGCTTAAACGCAGGTAAAACATAATCTCAATAGTACATGCAATACTTTCCGATTTCAGGTTTTGGGAAATGCTAAAGATAGTCACTTTTAACACTCACGCTCTTATTGGATCATATTACTTCTTAATTTTACGTGAAAATGGATTATCTATACGAGAAATGAAAATCTAAAGTATGTGAATACCAAAAAATACCTTTCAAGTAATTTGTAATTGTAATTAATCGATCTTCACGTAAAATTAAAAAGTAACTTGATCCAATAAAAGTGAAAATGTTAAAAGTGACTATAAAAAGTAATTGTCCCTAACATTTCTCTTCAGGTTTTAGATATGTAAGCCAGAAATTTATGAAATTTAATAACTAAAATTGCACATGAAAAAGGCAAAGTTAATTTGTTAACACAATCTCAGTGTTTTGGCTGAACCCATGAAATCGCAAGCGCTCTATCAACTCTTTTAAGTTTCAACGCATTTGGGAACCTACAATAGTTACTTATTGAACTCTATCAACATCATCATGTTGTTTTTTTTTGTAGCCTTGTACTTTGGGTTACCTTTTTATAGTTCTTACACTTGATGGAAGTTGGCACTGATCAGGGGTAATAATATTTATGCCTCATGCTTAAGAAGACTCAGTAACATTTGGAATGAAAAACAATAATGAAAAGAAAAGGGTAAAAACTTTGAATGAGTATGGAATCAGTGTGTAAATGAGAAGACATGGGGTAGGAATGAGATATATCATGGAAGAATTTAGGCATCCAGATCAAATAATACTAAGTTTATATCTTGAGATGGCTTGAAAATTTATATATTTGTGAAGAAATGGTGAATAATTCATCTTTGTTATAATGAGAAAAAAGGAGAAGAGGGAGTACCGCAGATTGCAAAAACTGTTAGGTTCATGGTTTGACTTTTGTTTTTATCTTTTATGATTCTGAGGTGAGGTTCCACGTCTAATTAAGTACTCTTTTATACTGTTATTACTAGGTGAAAGAAACGATCAATATTAAAAAAAAAATACCACATATTTGAAAGTATAAAAGAACGTAAGAATAGCAGGACATATAATCATGAGTTTTATTATAGTAGTATAAATATACTTATAAAATCTATATTAAAATATAATGTGTTTAACTTAGTCTAGTACCACCACTAAATTCACACCAAACAGCAAAGCCAAAAGCAAGAATTCGAATAAATAGACCCCAACTTACTTCTCTCGGTTCTCTCTTCATTTCAGGAGTACGAGTCACATGCCACATGGAAAGAAATGCTTGAATGACGCGCAGAGAGCTAATTTTAGGGTCCAAAATGGCTATAGTCCCTACTAAACTCCTCAACTGAAATTCCGAGAACTACAATCACCTTATTATTATGCTAGCCCAATTTCTGAAGGTTCACCCCTCTCCGTCTCCTTGGACAAGTTCAATTGAATTCTCAGACAGCTCAAAAGAGGAATTTAAGTCTCATGAGTTGTCAATTTAATTAAATAACAAAAAAGAAACTGTTTACTCTTTTTCTTTAATCAGATCAAGCAATTTGTAATAAATGAAAGTTAAAAATATAGAAAAGAAGTTTAGTAAAAAACTAATAATAAAGAGTGAAGAAAAGAACTACATACTGGCTTGCCTTGCCCTGCCTTTGGCTTTGGCTTTGGCTTTGATGTAGAAGTAGAACAAAATCAGCTGTCGCTTGACGTGCAAAATTGCAAGTTTCCAACATTAACTAATTTTTCACCAAGCTAATTGGAAGCTTTTTTCGAAAGAGGAAAAAAAAAAACTAAAGTACTTGATGTAACACACACACGTGTAACTTATCAATAAACTTTAATTGTATTGAACTCTTTACTGTCTGGATGAGGAGAGACTGTTGGCATTGCCGCATTAAGCAGCGCAGGAATTACAGTCGCAAGCCTTGGGTACAAAAGCACAAACTCCAAAGGGCTTGTTGGGAAGCTGGCAATCGATGCCAAAGCAGCAAGGCATGGTGGTACAGGTGGAGGCAGCGCTGGCGGTGCAGCACTTGCACGGCAAGCACAGCTGGAAAGGAGCGAGCCTTCGCCGTGCATCATCAGCGACAGCGTTGCCTTGAGCTGGAAGGACGCGATACTCGGTTGGCCCTACGGGTTTATATTCTGGAGTCCATAACACGGCCTTAACTGCAAGTACATTAAAAAATTAACATGGCTGCAGGCTGACAAGAGAATTAATTAAGAAACCAACACACCTAGTGGACAAGCGGTGAAGTGAGCAATGAAGAGGACTAGAATCAATAGTTTCAAGATACGATGATCAGTGGCCCAGCTTTCCATGGTGCACAGAGCCACAGATTAGATTAAGAAACATCCGTAAAGAGGAGGGGAGTGGGAGGGGAGGTACTTGGGAAAGCGATAAAATTCGCTAACAAATTTGTGTGGTGGATACACAAGGAGAAGGATATTTGTTGAGAAAGTGGGTCAAACAAAAGGGTGGATATTTTTATTTATCGAAATCCCTAAATTGAATTATAAATATATCATCCAGGCAGAGCAGGGCCAATCATCAAGGCTACAAAATGTTCGTACATTGGCCATTGGAGCAAATCCAAAAATGGAGAACCGGTTACGTTAAAAGGACTCAACTAGTTACCCATACAATTTTTTTTCTTTGAATGTTTATATTTTCACAGAATTATACGCTGCCTTTATGCATTCACCAAAATTAATCACAGCGTTTATGAACCCTTTGCCAACAAACATAAGGGTACACCCGCAGTCATTGTTGCCAGTTGGTAGTTCTTTTTTTACTATTCTCTTCGTCATCGTTGCTGTCAACATCTTCATCAAAATTAATCACAGCGTAAAGCATTTACTTACATTACAAGTCTGCAGCAGCATGCTTGTTATGCTGAAAACAGTTTTCAAACAGGAAATTCCACTGGTCAAGGAAAAAGTGATACAAGCTTCAGTTGAATAGCATAATCAACATCAACTACGGATAACATACACATTAAGTACAATGAAGCAAAACCACCCTTGTTTTAGCAAGCAAGTTTGTCACTTTGACAGGGGGTCATGGTACAAAAGACACACCAAAGAAGTGTACAAGTAGGTGACATTTTTATCTAACCCTACATGCCGCAGGGCCACCAGGCGAACAATTTGGATTAGGCGACCTACAAATGGCACCCGGACCAACATTGTTGGAAAATCTGTGACGCACTCGGAAATCTGGAACTCCACCCATTGCAAATGAACCTGCACCACCACCTGTTAGTTTTGGATTTAAAGACAAGGAGACTTCACCTGCACTACCACCAGTGCATTGTAGAGGTTCCAATGTTTCAACTACATCACTCATCAATGGCCTTGCTTTCGGATTCTGGCTCAGACAGTAGTATGCTAAGCTGCATGCCTTCTGCGCTGCCCTTACTGAATATTGGTTCTCCAATCTTGGGTCAATTATTAGCAGCAATTTTCTCTTATCGTTCAGTTTTGGTCGAGCCCAATCCACCAAGTTCTGCTCCTTGCTTGGTCTTGTCTTATCAACAGATTTCCTTCCTGTCAAAAGCTCCAAAAGAACAACTCCGAAGCTGTATACATCACTCCTGGCAGTCAGATGGCCTGCTCATTTTGTACAGAGTTACAGACAGAAATAATTAACTGTGTGTATCAAACATAATTGCTTCTTCATTTGTTGAAACCATCAGAAGCAAAAATAGAAGACCAAAGAAGTAGTAGACAATATGATAAATGCTCAAATGTACCAAAGTACCGGAACTTATGTAACAGCCATTTAAAAAGTTAAGGAATTATAATTAGCCTGAAGATTTTGTCAGATTCAAACTATGTGTAGCCATGATATCTCTTTATTTTGTTAAATCTAAATCATAATCTTGGTGTACTTGTTCGTGAATCATGAGAAAAAAATGATCTGGTGAATTACTTGCATTTGTTTTCATAATTCTTCAAAAATAGAAGCGTTAACCACTTTAAACAATATTGTCACCATTGTTCTTCGTATGCCATACAATATTGATGTATCCAAAACTATCTTCCTATTTGACACTGCCAAAACTATTGTAACAAGGTTCTTGTGCATTCTAATATCAAAGAAGCAGAAGGCACAATTATTTGTAACAAGGACAGTGAAGGACCTATACTTATGATGAAGCAGCTAAATTGTTATTGCTTCTGGTAACTTGCACCCCTCCCTTTCTGTAAGGCAGCTCAAAAGGTGATCTCATAGTAAATGAGGGCCTACCTCTATTTTTGTCCCATTTGATCTCAACTCATTTCCCCAATTAGCCAGACTTCTATCTTCCAAAATAGATGTTATGATGATGTATTACACATTTCTGAGATTTTAGGTCATACCAGTCATAACATATTCAGGTGCAGCATAACCATATGTTCCCATCACTCGAGTTGAGACATGGGTCTCATCGCCTTGTGGTCCAGCTTTTGCAAGCCCAAAATCAGAAAGTTTGGCTGTATAATCCTGCGTATTCAAGAAGCAACTAGCATGATTTAAGAAGAATAAAGATTCCATCAATCAAAATCATGGTGGTATAGTACTGCATGAATTTTTCATTTTGTTTTGCCAGATAAACTAGCATGGATTAAAGAGGACCTATGAAGCATGGACATGCCATGTACCCGGTGTCGAATACATGTTAGTCATGGACACAGCAGGACACCAGGACATATCAACAAAATAAAAAAGAAAGAGAACATGAAAAAAAAGGGTCAAGACATGTCCTGACTGGCTGGACACAAGATGAAAGTTTTTTTTTTTTTTGCATTTTTTCCCCAAATCTGTAATCAACAATGAGCAAAACCCAAATCCTAGGGATGTCAGATGCTAGAAATCCAAAACTGAAGAAAAGAAAATAATGAAGAGAGAGAACGTAGAGGATAAGGAAGATGAGTGGATGACTTTGGCTGTTGCAGGAAAGAGCGGGAGTAGATACATTGAAAGATACATTACATTACAGGGACTGAGAACAAGGGAAAAAAACAGAGAAGGCACATGAGAGTAGAAAGCAAAGCATCAACGGAAGGATATGTTACAAGGATTGAGAATGAGAGAATAAAAACAGAGAAGGCACACAAAAAGACCAAGTATGAAAAGAACTCACTGAATAATTAAGATTTTTAAAGTTAAAAGTTAAATGATGATTTAGGTCCTTTTAGCAATTTAGGTCCTAAAAGACTTTTAAAGGTTCAGGTTTGTATACTCAAAACTGATTATAAGAATTTGGAAAGCCTATTTGCACATTAATACTTGAAAAGTTCATTAGTGGTTTAAAGAAAAAAAGCGCAATTTTTTTTTTTGAAACCGCCCAAAAATTTTTTTTTCAATGCATTAATAATTGTATATTATCATATAAAAGTTATGTTTATTGTTGTGTCCTCCCATACATATATCCTAATTTTTTATAAATTTCCGTCACCATGTCCATGTGTATCGATATTGTGTGTCCACATCTGTGCTTCCTATAAAGGGAGAAAGAATTCAACAATCAACAGAGAAGAAGACTTACAGAGTCCAACAATATATTTGAGGTTTTGAAATCCCTATATATTACTGGTCTTTCAGCATTGTGAAGGAAAGCAAGCCCTTTAGCAGCTCCTAGAGCAATCATCATTCTTGTTGCCCAGGATAAAGGAACGGTTGCCTCTGAATGCCACAGGAAAGCGATATCAACATTAGTTACAGAAAACAGAAATGTTATCACAAACAAAAAGAATCATAACAAATGTCGAAAGGGGAAAAGGAGGCAAAGGAACCCATTGAAGCACTTAGTGGCTTTTGGTGCTAACTTGGATACTTTCCAATAAACATGAGACAACATGAAACTTTTACTTCCCAAGGAACCTAGGAGGACCAGTGGAGGAGGCAACTAATAAAATAGTCCCAATTGAAGGAGTGAGAGTAGATAATGCCCAATATATACGGCATATCTTTCTATTCATATGAGTGCCTCGTTGATCAAATAAGTTTAGGAGAAGACAGATCTAGAAGACATTTTAGAGCCTTGCAATAAAAGAGATGTCAAGGATTGTCTCTCATGATTTAAGGTCATATGCTGTCAGCCTTTTCTAAAAAAAGAAAACAAATGCAGTTCTGTTGGTTTGGAAACATGCCCTTAATTTGAGTGTCACCCTACCAAGTTCCACTGGAGATCACTCTCACATCAAATGCAGTTGTCCAGTTCTCTTTCACTAAACTCTTTAATATTGACGGAACATTAAGATGTTTTTGAAACAAAATTTCTAAAACAGCACCTTGCACTTTGAAACAAGATCATGAAGTCTTAATCTAGTGCATGAGCCTATGCAGTGGGTTAGACCTGGGAATTTTTTCTTCACAAGATTCATTATTCTAATATTAGTTTAGTTCATCATAAAGTAGCTACACCAAATCTTTTAAAGATGCTCGACAGTTTTGAATTCCGTCATGAAAGCATAGGAAAAAGTTGCACGTGCAGTGCAGGTTAATGTATTCCTTAGTTGCTAGAATCCTTTGAACGAGTTTTAGAGTATACAATAAAGTTGGTAGAGCCTAGTTGTAGACAATATGTTCGGAGGAGGCAAGTAAAGGTATTTGTAAAAATTGAGTAATTGACAGACAAAGAAAGAAGATAAGCATGCAACCAAGGATTAAATGTACGAACACTGAGAAATGTAAAATGGGCGGGGAGAAATGCCTACTTCGGAAAAGGTGGTTCTCAAGGCTTCCACGGAACATGAATTCGTAAACCAGTAGCCTGTGATCATCCTCGCAACAATAGCCGATGAGCTTAACCAGATTTGGATGCCTGAGCTGGCCGAGAAAGTTGACCTCAGTCTGGAGATAAAGGGTGATTATTGAGTATGGAAGCAATTGTGTGTTTTAATTGTGAGAAGAGAAAAGAAATTAGCAGGGGAGATTATAATAGGAAAGCAAGAATGCATAAACAATACATACAAGCCATTCGCGGTGTCCCTGAAGGCCCTCCTTGTTGAGTACCTTGACAGCGACAGGCAGAGATTTGAGGCCAACCCTTACATTCTCGTCAATGTAACCTTTGTAGACGGTTCCGAAACCACCTTCTCCAAGAATGTAGTCCGAGCGGAAGCTCTTGGTAATGGTCTCCAGCTCGTACAAAGAGAAGGCAATGACATGGGTGTAGAGTAGCGCATTTTTACTGGAGTCCTCAAAGTCGCTCAGATCTGATAGGGTACGATTCTGATTCTGACTCTGACTATGACTTTGCTTCTTCTCAGCTAAGATGTGGAGCTGTTGAACTGTGTAGAAACAAGCACCGATTATATTTGTATATTTCAATTTTCACAGAATGGGGGAAAAAGAAGAGAAAGGGGAATACCTAGCTAGGCCTAGATCTGAAAAAATAAAATAAAAAAATAAAAAATAAAAACCTTGAGCATGAGTTACAACAGCAGATTCCTCTCTAGTGCCGCAGTTGCCCATGTCGGAATGAGTTGTCAATCGCAGCGGCTGATTTTCATTCTGTGGAATGTAGGAATGGTAATGGTAGTGACTAGTGACAGCCTTTTTTTTCCGCCTCGCTCCCGTGTCTCTGTGTGGGCATCATATCATCTCAGTATAAGGGAAATGCTAAGCGCAGTCACACCAACAACCGCCTTTAAACGCTCGAAAATCTAAGGAGCCACGTACTCTATTTTACAACAAAACCGATTACCTGCTTGAGTAAGTATCGGTCTTTTAAGGTTTTTTATTTTTTGGAAAAACAGTTTTTATTTTTTAAAAAGTTAAAAAAAAATTGGATTAGTTAATGAATTTTTTTGAAAAATCTATTTTCTTAAATGATGTTGAGATAACTATTAAATATTAAAAAATTATTTATTATTAAAATATTTAAATTATTTATTATATTTTAATAAATAAAATGTTCATGTTAAATTATTATATTATTCAACACTCAAAAGAAAACTATGTATTATTATTTATATTAATGTATCTAAAATATTTAAAATAATAATATTATTTATATTAATATAATATTAAAAAAATTAAAAAATATTTACACTATTAAAGTAATTATATTTTATACAAATATTTAGTATTAAATCATAACAAATGTATTATTTTTATATTTATTATAAAATATTAATATAAACACATTTGTTAATATAATATAAAAATAATATATTTAAAATTAAAAATGTTAAGAAATAATTAAAAAATATTTATATTATTAAAATAATAACAATAAATTAATCATTTACAAATTACAACATTAAAGCGTGTTAATCTAATTTATATAATTTTTTTGATTAATATGAAATTCATATGCACATATATATATATATATATATATATATATATATATATATATATATATATATATATTGCAAGTATTACTTAATCATTAGATATTTGTCATGCACGGGTTAAGCAATTATTTTGATTATTTTTATTTTTTAAAATTTATTATTATGATTAATAAATATTAATAAAAATATTTTAAAAAATTTATGTGACTAGTAATGAACTCATTGTGTGGTACTCAAAGAATCTTCTGAAATTCCCTTTTTATATAGGTGGTAAATTTTCGGCATTTCATGAAAATTGTAATAATAGCAAGCCTAAATCTATTGATGCAGATCTAATTACAACATAATCGTTAATTTTATTAAATTTAAATATGATTTACAAGTTCAATGGTATCAAAGTAACATTTTTAACTAAATTGGTAATCAATAAACCTATGTTTGGATTGGAGGTAGGAGAGAGAAACGAAAGGAAATGAAAGCTAAGGGGTCGTTTGGTATCATTTTTGTTTTTTGTTTTCTATTTTTATTTTCAGTTTTTGGAATATAGAAGCATAACACATGTTTGAAAACATGTTTTGTTTTTCAGAAAATAAAAACGAAAACAAGAATTTCCAAAATTATTGGAAACAAGAATTTCTTATTTTTATTGTTTTCAAAAATATGTTTTCATTTCTGCTACTATTCATAAGAAGTAAACTAAGTTTATATATTAATGTAATATTAATATATTTCATAATAAAAATATAAATAAATTAAATTAAATTTTAAAAATAAAAAATATTAATTTCTAATAAAAATATTATTTAATTTAAAATAAAATATCTTAAAATTAATATATTTATTTTAATATAGAAAAGTTGAAAACATAAAAAGCAATTAAATAAAAATTATATTGATTTATAATATTATAATATTATTTAATTTATATAATAATTTATTGAATATATTATATATTTTAAATAATATCAACTATTATAATTTTGATATGTTAATAATTAATATTATTGCGAAATACTATTATCTAATATAATTAATTATTATTTTACTAAATCATATTATTTTTTTAATATTATATTTTTTCAATTAAATTTAAAATATATCACTACTACTATTAAATAATTTAATATTATTAAATAAGTGAATACTTAACATTAAATAATATTATTTATATTAAATATAATATATTTTAATAACTATATAATTTATTATAAATTAATTAGTTAAAGATTTTATTTAATAATCTAATATTATTACAATTAAATTAGATAATATTATTAATATAATTATTTATTTAATATTATATTTACTTATAATATTATTTAAATTATATTGAATTTTTATATGATTAAATGAAAATATTTAATATTAGTTTTAAATAGTATAAAATAACATAAATTAATATTATGTACATACTATTTTTAATAAATATGTTATTTTTATTTTATTTTTAAAATTTTATTTTGTGAATTGAATTATTATATCTGAATCAGTTTAAATATTTATTTTTAAAACGTATTGTGTTAACCAAACATTTTTTCTGTCTTTTCAAAATTTGAAAACAAAACAAAATAAAAACAAATTTTTTAAAAACAAGAAACAATGCCAACTGACATCGTTTTTGTATTCTGTTTTCTGTTTTTGTTTTATATTTATTTGAAAAACAACTGCAAAAAATACATTTAGCAACATATTTCTATTTTCAAAAACTGAAACAAAAACAAAAATTTTCAAAATTATTGGAAATAAAAATTTCTTGTTTCCATTATTTTCAAAAATATGGTTTTATTATGGTACTGTTCATAATAAGTGAACAGTGTTTATATATTATTATAATATTAATATTTTTCATAACAAAAAATATGAAAATAAAATTAATTAATTTTTAAAATAAAATCATATTAAATTTAATATAAAAATATTATTTATTTAAAAATAAAAAATATTTTAAAATTAATATAGTCATCTAATTATAAAAAAGTTGAAAACGTCCATTAGTTTTAAAAATAGACACTCCAACCTGAAAACCTTAACACCGCTAATAATAGTTAACAGAATATGTGAAATAATAAAATTGTCCTCTCTGAAAGTTTTAATCCTTCATCATTCATCGAATTTTCCCTTTCCTATCTTTTTTTATTGTTTCCTTATTCCTGTTGGATTCTTTTACTTTTTTACAAAATCTTCTGTAAAATCTTTCCTTTCTGACATACCTTTCAAAAAATAATAAGCAAATAAATAATAAATTAATGGACTTAAGTAAATAAATAAATAAAAAATAAATTAAAAGTAAAGAAAAAAAAGCCATTCAAAGCCTAGTAGCACTTCTTCTTATTGTTCTTTCTTTATTTTTAGTTGTACTAAGTATTTAAAGCATTCCAAATGGTCTAAAGGGTAAAAAGATTTCAAAATTAAGCTTTTAACGGTTGATTAACAGAATGACTTAATTATCCTACCAAATAGAAAAGTTAGAGGCAGAGTGTTCACTTTTAAAACTAATTGACTAGAGTTGAATTAAGGTCAAACGTTAGGGTGTTTGATGGAATTTACCATATATTAAATTATAATATCATAATATTATTTAATTTAAATTTGTATATTAATTTATTGAATATATTATATATTTCAAATAATATCATTTATTATAATTTTGATGTGTTAATAATAATATTATTGCTAAGTACTATTATATAATATAAGTAGTTATTATTTTACTAAACAATATTATTATTTAACATTAAGCAATTACATATAAATTATATTAAACTATAATATCATAATATTATTTAATTTAAATTTGTATAATAATTTGTTGAATATATTATATATTTTAAATAATATCATTTATTATAATTTTGATATGTTAATAATTAATATTATTGCTAAGTACTGTTATGTAATATAATTAATTATTATTTTACTAAATAATATTATTATTTAATATTATATTCTTTCAATTAAATTTAAAATATACCAGTACGACTATTAAATAATTTAATATTATTAAATAAGTGAATACTTAACATTAAATAATATTATTTATATTTAATATAATATATTTTAATAACTATATAATTTATAATAAATTAATTAGTTGAATATATTATTAGATAATTTAATATTATTACAATTAAATTCAATAATATTATGAAATATAATTTATATTATTTATTCATATTATTATTTAATATATAAATTTAGAATTTTACTAATCTCAATTATTATCTAATATTAAATAAAAATATTTAATATTATTTTTATTGAATTATTTTTTAAATATAATATTTAATTATAATATTATTTAAATTATATTAAATTTGAATATGATTAAATGAAAATAGTTAATATTAGTACTAAATAGTATAAAATAATATTTTTAATGTTATGTGTCACGGTTCGAAATACCATATATTTTACTAATTTCACATATACAAATCATGTAGGTTGGGCTCGTCTGCAATGTTTAATTCAAAATTCAAAGTAAAAATTTATTTCTTTAATTCAAAAACCCATGATTCAAAATTCGATTTCATATACAAAATATAAATATTTACATCCCAAGTTTAATATACATAAAAGTAGCACTGTACGGAAAGTCTTAATACATAAAAATAACATAAGTATACCTCAATGCAATCGGAAAGGTAGCATGAGGAATTTCGGAAAATCAAGTCCTCCAGAAAAGGAAACTTGTCACTACAAATAATATGGGAGGAAATATAAAGGGGTGAGCTAACGTGATTAGTAAGGAATAAATATACGAAAGTTAATATAACGTATCTTATATGCAGATTTAATAAACAGATATTATATGAAACTATGAATTTAAAATATGATATAAAACGACACGATCTAATATGAATGATACTATAGTGGATTGGGTAATCAGAGGAGTATGGGAGGTATTTTAAAATACCTTACGTGTTCCGGTATCCAAGTCCATTATAGGGATTTCATTTGATTCAATTAAATCATAAATTCAATTATAAATTTAATATCTTGAAAATATGATATATTTACATCAGAAATTTAAACCATTTCTCCGTAAACATTATAAGCCATATTCATAGTGGTTTTCTAACAGATAAGTCAAATAAACAATTTCACAAAACATATGAATTCATATGAGGAACATAAAATACGGATAAATCAAAATCAGAAATATATCAAAACTGGGAGTGCCTGGATCTAAGTTAACCAGGGATTTACCACCCCAGTATAAATTTAGTGGAGACTAAGCTACACCCAATAGACACATGCACTATAGTAGACGTATGACCATAGTCAGGAGGCCACAGTGTGATCACTAGTCAAGTGTTACCTGTGGGAGCTAAAAACTAGGCTAGAGTCAGTAGCATCGGAACAGAACGAAAATGCATCTACCCGCAAGTAGCTACGGGGCCAACAATCTCAAAACATTTTAAATAAAAAATTCAGAGCTGTTTATGAAGATAAATTAAATAAAACATATCTTAAATAAATTCATAAGTAATATAAAAATCACAAAATCATAAAATCATATATATTAGTTCACAAAACATAATATCAAAACAATATTTAGCATTGCAAATATTCAATATAAATTTCGCAATGATAGAAAAATATTCCAACACAAGATCTTAAATTAAATTTATAATTAATTAATTAATTTAAGGTATAGAATGAATTTGTGATTTAATTATATATAAATTCATATTTGAGAATTTAAATTCAACCTTATAAAATCAATTTCTCATTTTTCAAAATTCATGCCAAAATGGTAGTTTTGAATAGCTTAGGTTACTTTAGAAAAATTTTGGCAGCATAATAGTTAATTCAAATCTAACCTCTCCTGCTAAGGATGGCAACGGGTAGGGTACTCGCCTATTTTGAGATACCCTACCCCGAACCTGTTTATATATCACACTACCCGAACTCTATAGTTACGCGAATATTTTTTTCTTCCTACCCGAACCCTACCTTAATAATTTTGACACTACCCGTTTATTACCCAAACCCATTTAATTACCTGTTTAATAAGTCAAAATTTTGACTTTCAAACAATTTCAATAGATGTCAACTATTTAATCCGAACTCGAACACGGGATGACAAAAAATTATTTTCCTGTTAATTAAAAACAAAATCAAACAATAACTAAAATAAAAATATAAAGTCCATAATTTAACACATTTTTAAAAATACAACAAACAACTTTAACAATACAACAAACAACAACTTCAAGTTCATAGAAATCTATTTATGAAACTAAAAACAAGCATAATTTAATAAAAATCAACCCAACGACATTTAAAATTCCTTCAATCATTGACCAACAATTATTCTTCATCACCAATAAACATGAAATCCATAGCAGCACATGGTCCTCCTACACAAATAAAATAGATAAAATTTTATTATAACCCTTGAAATGAAATATAATAATCTTTTCTACTTTTAAATAAAAAATAAATGAAATAAAAATATAGTAAGTGAATTATTTACCTCCTAACTCATTCCTTAGCCATTTTTGAGAGCACATCAATGCCTCTAAAGTATCCGAATGACGCCTACTTCGATGATTACTCACTACTCTCCCACTAGTGCTAAAGGCAGATTCGGATGCAATTGTAGAATTAGGAATAGCAAGAAAGTCTCTAGCAATCAATTGCAAAGTGGGGTACTTTATCCCATTGGTCTTCCACCAATTAAGAATATCAAAAAATTGTGTCCATGGCAAAACCGGCTCATCTAGATAGTGATCCATCTCTGACTTTATATTCACACTAGTAGAAGAATTACTAAGGAATGCAACCAACTTAGAAAAATCATCTTGTTGAGAAGAAAGGATACTAGGTGCTTGAGCTGGTGGTGTTAATGATGCAGGGCAAGAACCATGTGATTTTGGTTTAGATGATCTATGTTGGTATTCATGAAGTAAATCATAACAAGTTCTCTTTACTTGTTCAATCTCAAAGATAACATCATCACCATAAATTTCAGGAAAATAATACTCTACCACCTTCATTTTATACCTAGGATCCAATACAACTGCCACAGCTAGCACAATATGAATTACACTCCAATATTTGTCAAACTTGTCAAACATTTTCTTAGCCATTGCACTAACTATAACATCAGTAGCACACATCCATTTCAGTAGTGCACTTCAAAGTTGACAAGTTTGAATAAAATAACAATTTACAGTAGGATACTTCGTCCCAGAAAACAATTCAGTGGCATTATAAAAGATTTTCAATTTTTTAGCAATAATTTCTGCCATCTCCCAATCTTTCTCACTAGGCACTTTAGTATAAAGTTTATCCCTAAGTGTCAACCTAGGAAAAAGATCTTTGTATCCAATGGCAGTTTGAAGCATCAAATAAGTTGAGTTCAACCTAGTTCTACAATCAAGCATCAACTTTTTAGAACACAACACTTTTGCTTGACGTGCCACATCTTCAAATTTTTCTACTCTAGAAGGACAAGCTGACCAAAATGCCACACTATCACGAATATTGTCAATTGCATGTTCTATTGTAGATAATCCATCCTTGATAATTAGATTGAAAATATGTGCACATCATCTCATGTGAAGGATTTTCTCATAAAGTAAAAGTTCATAATATAATTTATCCGCTATGATAGAAACCATACCATCATTAGAACTGCAATTATCCACAGTGATAGTAGAAATTTTGGTCTCTATATTCCATTGAGTCAATGATGCCATTAATTCATCTGCGAGAACCTCCTTTGTGTGAGGTGCTAGTACGTAAATAAACCTACACGTTTAAAAAAACTTTAGTGAATAGAAACATTAATGAATAGTGTACCAAATGTTTAAAGATTCAAAAGAATCGTTTACCTCAAGACACGACTTTGCAATAGCCAAGACTTATCAATAAAATGAGCAGTGACAGACATGTCACCTTTCTTTTGGTTTGAAGTCCACATATCCATCGTAATTGCTATTCGACTTTTAAGCTTCTCGAACACACCCATCAACTTTGCCTTCTCTAATTGATAAATCAAGAAAATGTCTTCCTTAATTGTATAACGAGAAACCATCTTAAAAAAAGGTTGGAGGCTAGCAACAAATCTCCTAAAACCAACATGACCCACAATCGAAATAGGATACTCATGCAAGATTATGGCACGAGCCAACTCATTTCTTGAGACATCTTGATCAAATGTGAAATTTCCAAAACGAACCTTCCCATCACTTTTTTGATCCACACTAATCATCTTTTGCTTTTCAAAGCATTTTTCAAAGGTTGAATTCTTTTTACTTGAACAAGTGCCCATGTAGTTTTTCATAGCTTTTGTTCCATTCTTGCTATCAGCTTTAAGAACTCTTTTACAATAATTGCAAATTGCTACATCTTCTCCACTTATAGTCTTCTTTTCAAAGTGCTCCCAAACATCCAAAGTTAACTTGCGAGGTCGTTTCTTATTTGAATCCGATAATGGTGGTATCGATGAGTAGATGATGTCGGAGCTAAACTAGGAGGACTAGAATAGGGCATACTAGGAGCGTGCATGTCTATGTTTCCTGAACTTGAACCCATAGCCAATGAATCGATTGCAGCCTTATCATTCTCATCAACAATTTCAACATTTCCAACAGACGACATTTTTAAAATGTGATAACCGTAAATTTTTCAATATTTGGAAATTATTAATATTGGAAATTAATATTAAAGAAAATAGATAAGTGGAATAAATAAATATAATTTCAAGTATATGAAAATGTGCGAAAATTTCGTGAATCGAGGAAGTGATGAAAATTGGAATTATCCGAGTGAAGAAAATTAAATTGGAAATAAGAATAGATGTGAATTTAAGAAATAATGAAATGAGGAAATTTAATTTGGATAAATGGAAATCCAAATTAAATAAGAAAATGAGAAAGGAAATATGAAATATATTTATATAATTATATATTATATAAATGTATTTTGATGCAAATACATATGTATTTAAATACCGTATGGTATATAGTATATATTAAATATACATGGGTATATATAAGTATATATACTATTTTATAAATTTAAATAATACATATGTATTCAAGTATGGTATTTTATGTATATATAAATATATACATATATGAAAAAAAATGTAAATATTAATTTACATTAAAGTTTGAAAATGTATATATTGTAAATACAATATATCTTGTATTATAACATATATAAATAAATATATATGTAAAAGTTATTTAATTTTAAAGTATATAAATATACATATATATATATATATATATACTAGATATATATCTTGTAATACATAATATATGTATCTTTATATATATATATATATATATATATATATAGTAAAATACTATATATAAATTAATATAATCATATTTAAAATATACAGTATAAATATAATATATATTGTTATATTATGTTTATATATATATATATATATATATATATATAAAAAATATAGTATAATATGGATATAATTAAAATAGAAAAATAAAGAAGGAAATAGGAAAGGAAAAATTGAGAAGACTCCCGATTTGCTCCTAGGCGAGCCGACCACCGTCGGTCGGCCAAGAAGGGAGATGAGGAGAAGAGAGGAGCTGTCGCCGGGAAGGGGAAGAGGAGAAGGAATCGACCGGCGGCGGAAGAAAAAGGGAAACAGAGGCGAAATCCGACGAAACCAAAGAGAAAAGAGGAAAATAGGATCCGACGGCGCCGGCCAAATTAGCCGCCGCCACTGCCACCGAAGCTTCGCCGGAGGAAGAGGAAGACGTGGGATGCCACCGGTCAGGCGGAGAACGACGGAGGAGGGCCGACGAAGAGGCAGAAGGAGGCAGACCAAAACTGACTTGATCCGTCACCGTGCCGTCGATTCGGGATGAACGGAGGCCAGATTCAAGCTTGCCGTGGCATCGGCCAGCTGAGGGAAGTCCGAACCGCCGGAGAACCGGCCGCCGGAGGAGAACCGGCCATGGAGGGGATCCAACCGGTCTGAATGGCCTGAACCGGCCAACAAAAAGAAAGGAAAAAAAAAGAAAAAGAAAAAGAAAAGAGAAAAAGAAAGAAAAGAGGAAAAAGAAGAAAGAGGGAAAGAAAAGGAATTCTGGCAATTTGGAAAATTCCCGAGAATTCGAAAATTACAGGAAATCCCGAGAATTACGGGAATCGTAAAAGAAATCCTGAAAAGTGTTAAATTATTTAAATAATTTATTTATTTAAATAATTATGGAAAAATTCTAAATTTTAGAATTTTAATTTCCAGAAAATTCCCTCGATAACCGAGTCAATGGAATTGGGGGAGGTGAACACGGGCGCGACCTTCGAGAGGCAGTCGTCGACCCAAGACAGGTAAGGGAGACATGTGCAGCCTGTAGGGATATTCGGCACACATGTTTTAAATTATGCATTTAATTTTATAAATGCTATTGATAATGATTGGTTGGGAAATTGTGGTGATTTACCGGTTGAGATTTAAAATGTATTTTCCGTGCAGGAGGCTAGCTAATCGGCAGCCGTTATACTGCCGAAAATTATTGGAAAAATTATTGAAAATCATAATAAATGATTTTTCATCACGATAAACGATTTCCAACCACGAATATCGAGAAATCGATTAGTTTTCATAAAACATGAATATACTGATAATTAATTTTAAAATATTCATGTTTTTGAAAATGGTGAAAAAGATCACCTAAATTCATCTCGATAGGTGATATTTCACGTGAAACGAGGTGAAAAATGAAAAGAACCAAAGTGAATATTTTAATAATATTTCTCTAAATATTCACTTTATTTTATAAATAACCTTTATGGGTTCAATTGTGAAAATAAGTGTTTATAAAAAATTCCATAAAGGTAATTAAAGGTGGAAAACAGTGTTTTGAGACTAAAAGGTCTCTGCATGTGTTTACAAAGAAAATATGGGATGGGAGTGTTGATTTGGAAAATAAATATTTTAATTTTCCATAAATCATAAAAATAATTGATTTGAATCCCGATAACTTTGAAAATCATTGAAAATCATGTTTTCGATATAAAGCACGGAAAAACGTACGTATATGTTTTACGGGGAAAAAAGGACAGTTATGACCTTTTATATTTTACAAAGATTATTTTATAAACTGTTTTCACTGTATGGAAAATGTGATTTATACTGTTCTATAATGTTTAGAACATTTTCGGGAATGATGACCCCAGTATAAATATTTTATAAATTGTTATTCATAAGATGAAAATATTTTCCTTACGAATATTTGTGGATTGATTGAACTTATATTCAGTGAAATTGATTTCATAAATGGGGTTTATATCACGTGTTTACTGTTTTGAGACTGTTAGGCCCCATATCATGCTCATGTGTCACGTGTTAGTGCTGATAGATACTGATCCTATTATCAGCGTCCTAGTGGACACCTGATCAGTGCACACTGTCGACCCCATAGACTATGGCCATAGATCTCATGTGTTTCCCCTATTTGGGATGATATTATAGCATGATACATTTAGGGTGTTGCCTGGTCTCCATGATACTAAACTGAAAGCTACCGTATACTGTTTACTGAATTGGTAGCTATTGTTTACTGTTTACTGACTGAACTGTATCAAGATACTGTTTTACTGATTTGCAAGATACTGTTTTTCCGAGTGGTACTGTATTGAATATTACTGTTTTACTGAACTGTCACGTGTTTTAAAACATACTGAAGTGAAGAGAAACAAATGGTTTACTCTATGGAAAACGAATATTAAATCGTTTTGATAACAATTTATATAGTACTCTCTACAGTTGCTTCGAGGTTCCGGGACAAGACAGGTATTTCAAAATACCTGCCTTACTCCATCTAGATCCCTAGCCGACTGTAGTATCCTTCCTACATGTGAACCTAGAGCCTCTAGGAAGATTTAAAGAAAGTGAAAAAATTTATTTTCAGCATATAGGTAGCTGAATATCAAGTGTTGCATATAACTCTCTTACTGAGCCGTGGTTTGCTCACTCCCCAATATTAACATTTCAGATTTTCGAAGACTAAGAGATCTGACATACGAGCATTTCAACTGTGCATTTGGGGACATTGCGACATCTTGATTTATAATATGAGGTATGATTATTTATTTTCTGTATTTAGACTTACTTTCAATACTACTTTCTTGAGCATTAAGATGGGGGATGTAATTCATATTATAATTTTATACGAAATTGTTTAATAGTAAATGAAAAAGTGAAGTATCACATATAGCTCAACCGAGTAAGTTGTGTAAAATAACGTAAAAAAATGTGGTCACGGGATGTGACAAATTTAACGGTATCAGAGCATGGTTGACCTGATGTCTGTCGATACTTTTGGATAGGAAATGTGTCGGAAATGTTAAACATTCCCGGTAGTACTGTGTAGTCTAAATACATAAAGAAAATAAATGATTGCAAATTGAGTAAAATAATTTGAGGGGAGTGAGAAATTATAAATTGAGAATGTTAAAGAGGAAAATAGGCTCAGAATTTGCCAGAAAATGGTAATCTAATGATCTAAATGAAGGCCTGTTCGGTAAGGAACCGAAAGGACTCAGTGAGGGCCTCACCAGTACTTTTCTGTTCGGATCGAACTGAGACCTGAAAGTGATGATATAAAGGAGAGAAATGAAATATCATCATTAAATAGACCTTAAGATCACCAATTGAGGGTAATTTGAAGAGAGAGAAAAATTTTGGCCAAAAATGACTAAAATACCCCTGCCTCCAAAAATTTACCGGGAGCCATAATAGACCAATAGAGGTTGGAATTGATTGATTTGACAGAGAAATTGATGATATAAAGCTGAATTACAGGCAGAATAATCCAATTATGGATTTTAGTGGACTTCTTTGTCGAAATCAAACAAGATATTAAATTCCTGATATTAGTATGAGAAATAATAATATCAACACATGGATAATGAGATCATTGATTTCAATGTATACTAAGGAGAAAGAAATAAATGTCAAAATGATGAAAACGCCCCTATGTTGGGCGAAGTTCTGAACAGTGATAAAACCAAGTTAATCTTGAATCCATTGATGGTGATGGAGTCATTAATGGCATAGAGGATGTAATATGAATATAACGATCCCTCTTACGGATTCCACTTACACTTAGATTATGGACGCGAATTGCGAGTGACCTAGTGAACGGTCTAGGCCTCATGACAAAACCTCGAAGGGGCCAGTGGGCTCGCCAAAGAGGACAGTACACGTGTAAAGGCGGACGGCGGACGGGATGGGGCCTTGTATGATGCGATCCCATAAGTGTATAGTGGAATGTCACAAGATGATTTGCCCGGTTACTGATTGTAAGGGGCTGAATTAAGAATGTATTGAATTGGATATTTATTACGGGATCGTTGGATATTATGAAAAGTGAGATGACTATGGAAAATGACTGAGAAAGTGAATAGTACAAATAATGAAATCAAGATGGAGAATATTTCAAAATGATTTGAATATTAACTTTCTCTACCTTGAGAATTCACAGTGAAAATGATAGGACATGAGGATGAAATGTCCAAGATGATAAGAGGTGACTGATTAAAGAAAGTATCAGATGTGATTCTCTATAAATCTTTCAGAGTTATATAGGTTGAAGAAAAATCGAGATAATATGGACTCGAGGAGTATATGGAAACCTAATTTTAAACTTATATCGGAGAATATAGAAAGAATTTGAAAAGCTTAAGAATTAACTCTGGAAAATGTGTGAATAATGAAATTCACTTGTATGGGTGTGTTTGATGGACATACAGATAGTGTGATTTGAGGTTAATGAAGTATTTGTATAAGTGCAAATAAGAGAAGCACAGATGACCATGATATGTAGATGGATTGAAATGGTATATTAAATTCTTATTATTTAATAAAGTTCTTGTGAAAAACAAGTGATCATCTACATGAAAATGGATGCTTTATTGATCTAATCAAAGATATATGAGGAGTTATAAGACTAGCCTCAGTATAAAGCGTCATTAGAGAAAGGTCAGAAACTGATGTCCATGAAATAATGTTTAGAACTCGATGAAATTTTACGAGTTCCTATTGAGGTTTCAAGGTTAATGAATTACTTTGTGAAGTATATAAACCTAAGGAGTGAGATATCGAAATAGTTAAGGATACAAATGGAACAGGAGCAGCATTATGATATATAATCCTTTAAACTCTCAGAGACTGTGGACTTATGTTAAGATTGGAGAATAAGAGACTTGGCTAGACAGTATCTCTTTCTGGGATATATGATCTCGAGATGACAGAATGACAGTGAATCTGTCTATGATACTGAGATAATGATTGAGATACGGAATTACTAAGTCTAGCTAGATATTGTTACCAATCTATAGCAGAGTGATGGGACTAGCTGCTCTATAGACGGGATATAATTAAAGAAGCTCAAGTCGGTAAATGGATAAGCGTGAAGAAAAGATGGTATGCAAAATGTTAAATGATTTTAACAGTAAAGTACCATACCATTTGAAAAAAAAAACCGACCAAAATGATGAGAGTGAAAAGATGAAAACGATTTCATGTTGGTTATCACATGATTGTGGCTAAATGTAAAACCAAGCCAAACTTGATAAGTGAAATAAATGATACTCAAAAGAGTGAATACATGATTTACCATGTTACTGCCAGTTATGTAATGGAACAAAAATGACATACACATAACCACCTTGAAATGATAGAAATGGTGGAACTGTTTAGATAATGTGGTGATTAAATGGATAATTGGAGGATTTAATGGTAGAATCCAAATTATGAAGAGAGATGTAATGACCATACTACATGAAGAGAAGATGATTATCTCATGATTCATTACTATAAGAGATGATCAATAGTAAAGTCTGCAATGAGATGCAGCCTTGATGGAATAAATGTGAAAATGAATATTGTGGACAATAAAGAGTCCAAAGGAGAAATGATGATATGGAAGTGATTAAAGATTGAAGATCTAAATAGAATTACTTACCATCATCAGACTTCTAGATTCTCTAATGCTTTAGTCGAAGTATGAGTGTGAAACAGTGGAAATGTATGTGTACAGTTCCAATGAGTATTACATGTAATGGGAGTCTTGAGTTGCCATATGTTAATGAGAAACGGCAAAAGGCTTTGAGATCCCAAATGTATTGATAGCACCGCTCCGTACTGATGAAAATGCTCTTGCGTAATATGTGGACGCTTGAGGGTATATTGAGAGAGCGTGTGCACGAGATGTGAAAGCTACTGGGACATTTACATATAACTGATTGACATGTGTAGCGGATAGTTTTTAAACTATAACGACTTGGCACCAAATGAGAAAAATAGATGTGAACAGCATAAATTAGCTGTAATATAAAACACTGGTGTGAATGGACTCTATGTGAAAAGAGTGGAAATAAATAACTCCCGATTTGAGAAATGAACTTAGGGAGTGTAGATATACGATGAAAGATTGAATACAGTGGTCTAAAAGTAAACTTGATGTTGAAAGTATGTTGACACTAATTGTGTAAAAGTTGATCTAAAGGATAAAACCGTAAGTATACGGAATGTACTGCCTCCTGAGTTAAGTTAAATTCGGAGGACCGAATTTCTTAAGGTGGGAAGAATGTGATAACCATAAATTTTTCAATATTTGGAAATTATTAATATTGAAAATTATTAATATTGGAAATTAATATTAAAGAAAATAGATAAGTGGAATAAATAAATATAATTTCAAGTATATGAAAATGTGCGAAAATTTCGTGAATCGAGGAAGTGATGAAAATTGGAATTATCCGAGTGAAGAAAATTAAATTGGAAATAAGAATAGATGTGAATTTAAGAAATAATGAAAGGAGGAAATTTAATTTGAATAAATGGAAATCCAAATTAAATAAGAAAATGAGAAAGGAAATATGAAATATATTTATATAATTATATATTATATAAATGTATTTTGATGCAAATACATATGTATTTAAATACCGTATGGTATATAGTATATATTAAATATACATGGGTATATATAAGTATATATACTATTTTATAAATTTAAATAATACATATGTATTCAAGTATGGTATTTTATGTATATATAAATATATACATATATGAGAAAAATGTAAATATTAATTTACATTAAAGTTTGAAAA
Source organism: Heritiera fomes (assembly GCA_032173925.1). Classification (NCBI taxonomy): domain Eukaryota; kingdom Viridiplantae; phylum Streptophyta; class Magnoliopsida; order Malvales; family Malvaceae; genus Heritiera; species Heritiera fomes. Next base: position 44,327,544 of record JAPDPM010000004.1, read on the forward strand.
TGTATATATTCTAAATACAATATATCTTGTATTATAACATATATAAATAAATATATATGTAAAAGTTATTTAATTTTAAAGTATATAAATATACATATATATATATATTAGATATATATCTTGTAATACATAATATATGTAGCTTTATATATATATAAATATATATATATCTAGTATAATACTATATATAAATTAATATAATCATATTTAAAATATATAGTATAAGTATAATATATATTGTCATATTATGTTTATATATATATATATATATATATATTATAAGTATAATATATAGTATAATATGTATATAATTAAAATAGAAAAATAAAGAAGGAAATAGGAAAGGAAAAATTGGGAAGACTCCCGATTTGCTCCCAGGCGAGCCGACCACCATCGGTTGGCCAAGAAGGGAGATGAGTAGAAGAGAGGAGCTGTCGCTGGGAAGGGGAAGAGGAGAAGGAATCAACCGGCGGCGGAAGGAAAAGGGAAACAGAGGTGAAATCCGACGAAACCAAAGAGAAAAGAGGAAAATAGGATCTGGTGGCGTCGGCCAAATTAGCCGCCGCCACTGCCACCGAAGCTTCGTCGGAGGAAGAGGAAGACGTGGGATGCCACCAGTTAGGCGGAGAATGGCGGAGGAGGGTCGGCGAAGAGGTAGAAGGAGGCGGACCAAAATCGACTTGATCTGCCGCCCTGCCGTCGATTCGGGATGAACGGAGGCCAGATCCAAGCTCGCCGTGGCGTCGGCCAGCTGAGGGAAGTCTGAACCGACCGGAGAACCGACCGTCGGAGGAGAACCGGCCATGGAGGGGATCCAACCGGTCTGAATGGCCTGAACCGGCCAGGAAAAAGAAAGGAAAAAAAAGAAAAAGAAAAGAAAAAGAAAAGAAAAGAGAAAAAGAAAGAAAAGAGGAAAAAGAAAAAAGAGGGAAAGAAAAGGAATTCTGGCAATTTGGAAAATTTCCGAGAATTCAAAAATTAAAGGAAATCCCGAGAATTACGGGAATCGGTAAGAAATCTTGGAAAGTGTTAAATTATTTAAATAATTTATTTATTTAAATAATTATGTAAAAATTCTAAATTTTAGAATTTTAATTTCCAGAAAATTCCCTCGATAACCGAGCCGATGGAATTGGGGGAGGTGAACACGGGCGCGACCTTCGAGAGGCAGTCGTCGACCCGAGACAGGTAAGGGAGACATGTGCAGCTTGTAGGGATATTCAGCACACATGTTTTAAATTATGCATTTAATTTTATAAATGCTATTGATAATGATTGGTTGGGAAATTGTGGTGATTTACCGGTTGAGATTTAAAATGTATTTTCCGTGCAGGAGGCTAGCTAATCGGCAGCTGTTATACTGCCGAAAATTATTGAAAAAATTACTGAAAATCATAATAAATGATTTTTCATCACGATAAATGATTTCCAACCACGAATATCGAGAAATCGATTAGTTTTCATAAAACATGAATATACTGATAATTAATTTTAAAATATTCATGTTTTTGAAAATGGTGAAAAGGATCACCTAAATTCATCTCGATAGGTGATATTTCACGTGAAACGAGGTGAAAAATGAAAAAACCCAAAGTGAATATTTTAATAATATTTCTCTAAATATTCACTTTATTTTATAAATAACCTTTATGGGTTCAATTGTGAAAATAAGTGTTTATAAAAAATTCCATAAAGGTAATTAAAGGTGGAAAACAGTGTTTTGAGACTAAAAGGTCTCCGCATGTGTTTACAAAGAAAACATGGGACAGGAGTTGTAAGATCCGATTTTTACACTACTGTAGAGTCTAAATTCATAAAATTGATAATGGAAATTAAATAAATAATGAATGTTAATTTCCAAAAAGATGAAAGCTCCTTCGGCGGGCGCGTACCATAAAGAAACGGCTCGCCGATTGGCGAGTAAGGTATGTGTGATCATCAATGCTGATGGCGAGTTGGACGAGAGTGTGGTCGCACAGGCGTGTTCGCCAACTTGTGAGATGAATCAGGGCATGGTTGGCGAGTTGAGCCATGCCAGGTGATGGCCCGAAAAGGGCGAGAAATTGTGATCGCCACACAGAGGACAAGGAGTAGCCCCATGGCTGGCGAACTGATTTAGTGTGGCGAGTCGATTGTTTTCCTTATTTGTTTGGCGAGTAGTTTAGTTCGCCAACTTCGTGGATAAGTGATGGCCGCTTGTGGCGAGGACTTGGAAACGCCAATGCATTTGGCGAGTAAAGTGGTCGTCCAGATAGATGGGAAAATGAAAACAGAATTCAACCTAACAGCCAAAATTGACTTGCAAGTGATACGGTTGAAGACAATTAATGGTGAAGAGGTTGAAGTCAGTAAGGAAATTACCTGATTGGTTGAGGAAGTAAACAAAGGCTGCAGTAGAAGAAAAAGCCGTGTGAAAGGGAGACTTCCACGCCACTTTGTGCTTCAGTTTTCTTCATGCATTAAAGGCATGAAGGACGTGAACAATGATGAAGGAAACAGGATAAGGGCCAGGCGGTGGCTATTGATTGGCTGAGAATGTTTATATAAGCAGAGACAATTGATGAAAAACGAGTTAGCCAATTTCAGTTTCTTCACGAGAGCTATTTCTCTGTTTCTTCCATTTCTCTGCCATGTTTGATCTACTGAGTTTCACTCTTCAGTTGGCTAAACCAGTAAACATGCTTATAAAACCTTTCTTTCTTAGCCTGGTGAGCTGAAGGAATAAGCAAATAGAGGCCAACATGAGACAGAAAAAACAACGTGTTTTGGAAGTGCAGTTGGTTGAGGTGAGTTTCATATTTTCTGAGGTGTTCTTGATGTTCACTGATAGATTTCTATGATTTATGCAGTAATAAACATAGATACAGTCTTTGTTTTAGTTAGATCCTTGGAAAATTGGAAAACAAGGAAAAATTATGGAATAGGTGACGACAAGGGCGACTACAGTGATCGCCCAAGTTGAAAATATTAATCGCCAATGATGCGAATAGATATTAAGTACTCGCCAAGGTAATTTTGTGGGCGAGAACGCCCAATTCTAGTGAAGTGAATGACGGGCGAGCTCTAATGCGAAGGCATTGGGCGAGAAGGATTGTGGGTGAACTTCCACAGTTAGCCAATGAAGGCTTCGTGAGTAATGGCGGGCGAACTAATTGGGAATCTGATTGGGCGAGTAGTTATTTGATTTATTCTCGCCAAGTGATATATAAAGAAAATATTAATGAAATATATATATAATTTGCAGCCGATAATTGGGAATAGCTATGGGCGAACAGAGTGCCGGGCGAAGCAAGACTTCGTTGAACAAGGTAAGGGAAGTGTGTGTGAAGTGATGCATGTCCTGTGGAGTAAATTTTATGAAAACATTAAGTTAAATGTTTTGTTTTCTGACATGCATGATTTTAAGAAGTTAATTGATAATTGTTTGATCGTGGGCGAGCTGATAGCCGCCTTTTGCTGTTTTGTTGGGTGAAATGATACAGGGCGGGGCGAGCGCTTTGTATGTTTTATGTTGGGAAAGCTCTTTTGATTTATGTTGGGTGAATTGGTATTGGCGGGCGAACCAATCCCTTTTATACGTTTTAAACTCATTTCTATTTTTAAAGGGCGGGCGAACTTTCTTAATAGAAAGCTATAAGTTAAGCCAAATGGCGAGCTCTGTTTTATGAGAACTGGGCGAGTGCCCTTGTTTTAAAGAGAAATCCGGGTAAAGCCGTAGTCGGGCGAACCCTTTTCTTAAGATGTTGGGCGGGCGAACTGATATCAACGAGATTTCTGTTTTGAAAAGCTAAGTGGCGGGCGAATACTAATTCACCGTCTTATCGAGTTGATTTCTGGGCGAGCCACAGAGGGCAAGCCAGTTTTGCTTCAGATTTTAAAAGCAAAGAGGGCGGGCGAACACATGTTCTCCGCCACAGCGAGCTGCTTCCATGGGCAAGCCATGTCGGGCGAGCTGATCATGGGCGAGCAGGTTTTAAAAGTTGAGATTACGGGCTGTTTTTGGTGTTTTATTGTTTTATAAGAAATCAAATCATTTTGTGGAAATGATATATGAGATATAAAAGTTGATTTTGAGACTTTAGGCCCTGAGTTCATGCGTTGCTAGTGCGTGACCTACCTGGGGCGGTGGCTCGGTCAATGGACCAATGAGTGCACCTCAGGGCGTCACAGGGCTGATGGACCTGCCAAGTCATCAGCGGTTTCGAGGTCACTTGGCAAGTGGACCCGAGGACCCCTTTAGATTATGGCCATAGATCTGGGATAGCCGTGAGGGGCGATGGCCTACGGGTGCACCCCAAAAGCGGCAGGTTTCGTTCTCCCAAGGTGGAGGGAGAAACGATGATAGCATGATTTATTTGTTGCCTAGTCTCAACTTATCAGTTTCTATTTACTATGAGGATTATTGAAATCCTCGATAGTGTTTACTACATTTTAAAGTAAACTGTTAGTCGGTGTTTTGAATGGTGTTTTAAGAGAGTTGTTTACTATATATCCATTTTCTTTTCTACTGGGTTATTGTTAAGAAAAGAACAAATGGATAGTGATATATAGTTTTGCTTTATTTAAAGCAGCATATGTTTCCTTTACTGAGCGTATGAATCGCTCACCCTTTTGTTTTAACTCCACAGATAAGAAGTACGCGGAGTTGAGAGAATTAGCTCTCAGATGAGTATAGCTATGCTTAAAGCACTAAGGCATGACACATTAAACGTGACAGGTACAGTCTTTTCTCTTTTACATTTCAGACATATGTATACAGTACTACCTTAATGAAATAAAAGATTATAGGGGATGTCAGATGTAAGGAATAATGAAAAAGAAATTTCATATTCCATAATAAATAGATAAATGTTTATCATTTGTCATTGTTACTGTTGAATGTTAATGGCATCGCAGACAGCCCAACCGGTAAAGTTGTATGAAAATACGTGAAAAATGTGGTAACGGGATGTTACAGGAGTGTTGATTTGGAAAATAAATATTTTAATTTTCCATAAATCATAAAATAATTGATTTGAATCCCGATAACTTTGAAAATCATGTTTTCGATAGAAAGCACGGAAAAACGTACGTATATGTTTTACGGGGAAAAAAGGATAGTTATGACCTTTTATATTTTACAGTGATTATTTTATAAACTGTTTTCACTGTATGGAAAATGTGATTTATACTGTTATATAATGTTTAGAACATTTTCGGGAATGATGACCCCAGTATAAATATTTTATAAATTGTTATTCATAAGTTGAAAATATTTTCCTTACGAATATTTGTGGATTGATTGAACTTATATTCAGTGAAATTGATTTCATAAATGGGGTTTATATCACGTGTTTACTGTTTTGAGACTGTTAGGCCCCATATCATGCTCATGTGTCACGTGTTAGTGCTGATAGATACTGATCCTATTATCAGCGTCCTAGTGGACACCTGATCAGTGCACACTGTGGACCTCATAGACTATGGCCATAGATCTCATGTGTTTCCCCTATTTGGGATGATATTATAGCATGATACATTTAGGGTGTTGCCTGGTCTCCATGATACTAAACTGAAAGCTACTGTATACTGTTTACTGAATTGGTAGCTACTGTTTACTGTTTACTGACTGAACCGTATCAAGATACTGTTTTAGTGATTTGCAAGATACTGTTTTTCCGAGTGGTACTGTATTGAATATTACTGTTTTACTGAACTGTCACGTGTTTTAAAACATACTGAAGTGAAGAGAAACAAATGGTTTACTCTATGGAAAACGAATATTAAATCGTTTTGATAACAATTTATATAGTACTCTCTACAGTTGCTTCGAGGTTCCGGGACAAGACAGGTATTTCAAAATACCTGCCTTACTCCATCTAGATCCCTAGCCGACTGTAGTATCCTTCCTACATGTGAACCTAGAGCCTCTAGGAAGATTTAAAGAAAGTGAAAAAATTTATTTTCAGCATATAGGTAGCTGAATATCAAGTGTTGCATATAACTCTCTTACTGAGCCGTGGTTTGCTCACTCCCCAATATTAACATTTCAGATTTTCGAAGACTAACAGATCTGACATACGAGCATTTCAACTGTGCATTTGGGGACATTGCGACAGCTTGAGTTATAATATGAGGTATGATTATTTATTTTCTGTATTTAGACTTACTTTCAGTACTACTTTCTTGAGCATTAAGATGGGGGATGTAATTCATATTATAATTTTATACGAAATTGTTTAATAGTAAATGAAAAAGTGAAGTATCACAGACAACCCAACCGAGTAAGTTGTGTAAAATAACGTAAAAAAATGTGGTCACGGGATGTGACATAAAAGACCTATAAAAAAATTTCAAGGTTCAAAATTAAATACAATAATGGTTAAACTCACAAGCATTTCCAATCAAACATTAATTTTAACACCCAAACAAAATACACGTATATAAACTAGTTTAATATAATATATACATATAATATATATATATATATATATATATATATATATTTTGTTTACTGTCACGAAGGTATCCATAATCCATTCCATTCTTTTTCATGATCCTTTTTAAATTTTCTTTGGATATGCTAATTTGAATTGCTTAATTTTCTTCTATTTTTATATTTCTGTGTTTTTTACTTGACAATGATAATTTTCTTCTATTTTTATATTTCTGTGTTTCTTACTTGACAATGCTAGTTTCGTGATTCTTGTCAGTAGTAATTTTTTTTATTAATGTCATGCTTATCAAATTCTTATGCAGCTCAGAGTATGATTTCAAATATATATATATATAGATTATTTTAAACAAAAATAGCTCAACCTAAACAAATGACAGTCCTATTAATCAAGATCTTAGCTTATTAAACTTATATCTAAGCTTATTTAACTTAGATCTTAAGCTTATTTAACCTAGATCTAAGCTTATTTAACCTAAATCTAAGCTTATTTATAAAAATTTTAACAAAACAACAAAGATTTGTTAGATTATACCTTGAGGCCGGAGGAGACTATGGTGTACAGTAAATGGCGGTGCCGGAACAACAAAGAATGGAGTTCACCACTGGAGTACGCCGTCAATGAAGGGAGAAGAAGAAGCTTGCCGTTGCTGAAGGGAGAAGGTGAAGCCTGTCGCCGCCCTTAGAGAGAGAAAAGATGCTGCCATTGCTAGAGAGAGCTGCTGCCACCACTGGAGAACGCTGCTGCTGCAATCGCCGCTGGATGGATGGTCAGATCAGAGATTAGGCTTTTAGGGTTTTATAGTCTGCAGAGAAAATGGAGAAGAAGAAGTGAAGAAGAAGAACTGCCAAAAAAGAAGCAAAAACAAAAACAAAAGAGAAATTGGCTATAGCCTGTCGCAGTAGTGTAACTAGCATGTCAGTTTGGTTTTGTTTTGTTTTTTTTACTTTTAATCATTTTAAGAAAAATAAAATACTATAGTGTATATAAATATATAATATTAGTTTATAGTATATACATAAATATATTTTTTTATATTATGAGCTTATTTTTTAATAAATTATTTCTATAAATTTTTTAATTGGAGTTTAGTTAATTTATTATTAGTGTGCAAGAATAATAGATTAACTTATTATAAAATTTTTATAACTTTAATATAACTTATAATTACAAAAGATAATTAACTAATTTAATTTTATATGTTGCACTAATTTTTTTTCTAAAATAATTTTAACTCTTAAGGATAGCTGATAAATTTAAAATAACAAAATGCTATATCCATGATCCACATGTTGCATACTACTTAACTTTTCTTTAATATAAAATGTTTTCAATTCAATCTATTATCATAGATTAGAATATAATATTCATGCAATCTTGATTAATTTGATCGTGTAATATTCATCTAATTTCAAACATTTGATTTCTTATGATATATTCATGTAATCTTGATTAATTTGATCAATGATCATAATATTAAAAGATTAGATTGATGTATATACACATATACTATAATATATGATATTATATATAGTATATGTATAATATACATATACTATACTATATATACACATATACTATAATATCACAATTAATTCATTAAGCATAGTTATAATAATCTCTTATCATGTATATCTTATGTGATAACCGTGAATTTTCCATTTATTGGAAATAAATATTGGAAATTCGGAAAAAAATAAGGAAAGGAGGAAAATTAATTTGGATAAATTAATATCCAAATTAAATAAGAAAATGAGAAATAAAAGAGAAATATATTTATATAATTATAAATTATATAAATGTATTTTTATACAAATACATATGTATTGATATACTATATCGTATATATTAAATAATACATATGTATTAAATATAACATTGTATGTATATATAAGTATATACATATTTGAGAAAGGCAAATATTAAACTATATTAAAGTTTGAAAAATATATATTGTAAATACAATATATATTACTTCATAACATATATATACATATATATATATATATGTAAAGATTGTTTATTTTACGCATATAAATATATACATATATATATATCTATAAATTTAATGCACAAAATATATATTTTAGATATATATTATATATAATACTATATTATATATATATATATGCTAATAATAAGATTTTGTGTATTAGATATATTATTATATTAAGTATGTATATATATTATACAAATATATTATATAGTATAGTATATTTGATATACTAAAAATAGAAAGAAATAAACAAAAGAGGAAAGGGAGAATCGGGGAAGCAAAACCCGACCCTCTCAGACAATGCCGACGATGGCGGAGCTGCCACCGCCGGCGAGAGAGGAAGGGAGGAACGGCGCCGGCAGAGAAAGAGGGGAAGCTGGTGACCGGCGAAAGAAAGAAGCGGGAATGAAACGGGCGGAAACCGGCGAAATCGAAAAAGAAGGAGAAAATCAGATTTGGCGGTTGCCGGCCAAATCGGTCGCCGCCGCCACCACAGCCACAGCACCGGCGGAAGGAAAGGAATGGGACGGAGGCCACCGGTGAGGCCAACAACGGCGGAGGAAGGCCGACGGAGGAGGAGAAGGAACCGAACCAAAACCGAGTAGATCCGCCGCCGTGCGGCTGATTCGGGATGAACGGAGGCCAGATCCGGCTTCGCCGTCACGCCGGCCAGCTGCTGAGCCGTTGAACCGCCGGAGAACCGGCCACCGGTGAAGAACCGGCGGTGAGGGGGAGTGGCCGGTTCGGCTGGGAAGAAAGAAAAGGAAAAAGAAAAAGAAAAAGAAAAGGAAAGAAAAGAGAAAAAGGAAGAAAAAGGAGAGAGAAAAAGGAGATTTCCGGACTTCGAAAATTTCGAGAATTTCGGGAAATCTCAAAAAACTCGAAAACTCGGGAATTACGGGAATCGGTAAGAAATCCCGAAAAATAGTAAATTATTTAAATAATTTATTTATTTAAATAATTATGGAAAAATTCTAAAATTTAGAATTTAATTTTCAGAAAATTCCCTCAATGACCGAACCGATGGAATCGGGCGAGGTGAACACGGGCGCGACCTACGAGAGGCAGTCGCCGACCCGAGACAGGTAAGAGAGACATGTGCAGCCTGTAAGGATATCGGCACACATGTTTTAAATTATGCATTTAAATTTTATAAATGCAATTAATAGTGATTGGTTGAAAATTGTGGTGATTTATCGGTTTGGAATTGTGGTGATTTATCGGTTGAGATTTAAACTGTATTTTGTGCAGGAGGCTAGCCAAATCGGCAGCCGTTATACTGTCGAAAATTATTGGAAAAATTACCGAAAATCATAGTAAATGATTTTTCATCACGAGAAACTATTTTCAACACGAAAATCGAGAAATCAATTAGTTTTCATAAAATATGAATATATTGATAATTAAGTTTAAAATATTCATATTTTGAAAATGGTGAAAAAGGAAATCACCTAAATTTATCCCGATAGGTGATATTTCACGTGAAACGAGGTGAAAAAAATGAAAAGGACCAAAGTGAATATTTTAATAATATTTCTCCAAATATCCACTTGATTTTATAAATAACCTTTATGGGTTCAATCGTGAAAATAAGTGTTTATAGAAAATTTCATAAAGGTAATTAAAGGTGGAAAATAGTGTTTTGAGGCTAAAAAGTCTCCGCATGTGTTTATAGAGAAAATATGGGACGAGAGTGTTGATTTGAAAAATAAATATTTTAATTTTCCATAAATCATAAAAATGATTGATTTGAATCCCGATAACTTAGAAAACCATGTTTTCGAGTGAATGCACGGAAAAGCGTGTGTATATGTGTTACGATGAAAAAGGACAGTTATGATCTTTTATATTTTACAGTGATTATTTTATAAACTGTTTTCACTGTATGAAAAATGTGATTTATACTTTCTATAATGTTTAAGACATTTTCGGGAATGATGACCCCAGTATGAATATTTTATAAATTGTTATTCATAAGATGAAAATATTTTCCTTATGAATATTTATGATTGATTGAACTTACATTCAGTGAAAGTGATTTAATAAATGAGGTTTATATCACGTGTTTACTGTTTTGAGACTGTTAGGCCCCATATCATGCTCACGTGTCACGTGTTAGTGCTGATAGATACTGATCCTATTATCAGCGTCCCAGTGGACACCTGATCAGTGCACACTGAGGACCCCATAGACTATGGCCATAGATCTCATGTGTTTCCCCTATTTGGGATGATTTTATAGCATGATATATTTAGGGTGTTGCCTAATCTCTATCATACTGTACTGATAATTATACTTTTCACTGAACTTTTGTTGGTACTAAATTATCTACAGCTACTGAGCTTTTGATATATTACGTGTTAAACCAAATATTATACAGTGTTTTACAAGTGTAGAAATGAGTATTTGTGAAAGGAACATTAATGCCTTATTTATTTACTTAAGTGTTTTATCACGTGAATATTTAATGTTTTACTGGGATTTGAATATTAAAAAGAAAACAATTACTCTCTACAGTTGCTTCTAGATTCCGGGACAAGCCAGGTATTCTAAAATACCTGCCTTACTCCATTCGGATCCCTAGCCGACTGTAGTATCCTTCCTACATATGAGCCTAGAGCCTCTAGGAAGATTTAAAGAAAGTGAAAAATTATTTTCAGCATATAGGTAGCTGAATATCAAGTGTTGCATATAACTCTCTTACTGAGCCGTGGTTTGCTCACCCCTTAATATTAACATTTCAGATTTTCGAGGACTAAGGGATCTGACATCTGAGGATTTCGAGCTGCGCATTTGGAGACACTGCGACAGCTTGATTTATAACATGAGGTATGATCATTTATTTTCTGTATTTAGACTTACTTTCAGTACTACTTTCTTGAGAATCAAAATAGGGGATGTAATTGTTAATATACATTTTATATTTAATAGTTAAATGAATATGAAAAGTGAAGTATCACAGACAGCCCAACCGGATAAGTTGTGTATTTTACGGGAAAAAGGTGGTCACGGGATGTGACATCTTATCATATATATTATAGTAATCTCTTATCATGTATATCTTATCATAATAATTTGTATATGTTAATATTACAATGTAATATGTGCATTTTACTATCTTATCATAATGATTTGTATTTTATATATTATAATAATATCTTATCGTGTTTATTTTATCATAATAATTTGTATATGTTAATATTACATTGTAATATATACATCTTACTATCTTGTCATAATAATTTGTATATTATATATTATAGTAATTTGTTATCATGTATATCTTATCATAATAAGTTGTACATGTTAATGTTAATAGTATACAATTGTTTTTAATTTCAATTATTTTTCATTTTAATCTCTTATCATAGGTTTAAAATATATTATTATTTTTAATTTCAAAATATAATTTCATATAATATGTTTATATAATTGAGATTAGCTGGCTTAATGACTATATTTATAATCTATTCTAATTAAACAGTATACAAATACAAATTTATATATGTTAAGATTTATATATTATAATAAAGTTTTGTGTGTGTGTATATATATTTATAAATTATACTAAAATATTAGATATGTTAAGAATTTATCTTAACTTATTATATAAATTTTTCATAATTTAGTTTCAATATTTTATATATAGATTTTAAAAATCATATTATCTTAAGCATAATTAATCATAATCGTATTATTATTATTATTATTATTATTTGTTGCCAACAACATTTCATTAAATTGGATAATTAAACTTTAAAATATAATTGGTTCTAAGATATAAATATATTTTTATAACAAGTTATGTCAAATAAGAATGTTGGTACGGTTGGTAAGACATATGCACAAATGTCTTTTTGGCTAAGGTCCAATTCTCATGAGTTACACTTTGCCATTTATTTGTGTACATAAACGGGTAGTGGGTTAGGGTACTCATATTACTAAACGGGTTCGAGTACCCTAACTACCCGATTATATCATAATTGGGTTCAGGTTTAGGATACCCAGGGGTACTGCCCAAACCTTACCTGAACTCGATACGGGTAGTAATATTACTACCCTAACCCGGTATAATCAGGTCGAGTATGGCTGGTTACCCATTGCCAACCCTATCTCCTGCACAAAAATTCAACTTCAAACCACAATTCCCAATTTCAAAAATTCAATCCAAAATATTTATTTATATTCCACAAATTGCATCAAATCATGCAACGCAATATCCCTACACTTTATACAAATATCCCTTACCTCTTAATTTGTCGGTATCCGACTCTCCTGCACCGATAGCACCTTCGGATCTCGAGGCTGCAAACTCAGTTTTTCAACTTGATAAATTCACTATATTTTAATTAAAAGAATATTTAATAATTTAAATGCCAATAAATTGTCCGTAAAATTCTCTAAATGCAGTCTAAATTCTACCGGTGCAAAATTACAACTTTTGCTACATAACTCCGTTTTTTATTCCAATCACGCCTAAATGCTCAAAATATTTTATACATTATTTTAGGACCTAAATTACATTGGAAATGGGCACAATTTCTCCTTCCCGTTATGTTGACCGAATAACACTCTTTCTCCCTACAAATTCATTCTTCCAAATTTAACACCCTTTTTAACTCCAAAATATTTCTATCAAATTTTTACACCATTTCTATACAAATTTTATCTTGAATGACAATAATTTCCAGCCCTTCATGCCATGGCCAAAACTCATCTTCCACCCCCACATATAGATTTTCTTTCATTTCGCTTAAACTAAGCTTGATTTCATTCTTTTCATGATTCCTACACGATTTCTACATCAACTACTCATCAAAACACATCATAAGCATGAAGAATAGGTGATGACCGAAACCCCCATATGTCCCCTTACATGATTCTAACATGATTCAACCTTAAATAAGCATGAAAACAATTTAATCATATGGTAATTAGTAAGAAAACCATGAAAAAGTCTCGAGTTCCTATAAATCTCACCTTGACCGAAACAAATGGGACAACTTGAAATATGATTTTGGCCACTTTATGCTATGATTTTGGTACCAATAGAAAGAGCACTGAAAAATAGACAGTGTTTGTTAAGGACTTTTTTGGTTTTGGGTGATTTTCCTTAAGTTTTCTTACTTTCTCTCTCTTCCACCAAGCTTGGCTATGGAGGTTTATTTTGGGTTCTAGTTTTAGCAGAAAATGGACGGGGAAGTTGCTGGAAATGGTGATAAAAATGATATTTTGTGGGCAAATTTATTATTTTGTCCTTATACTTAAAGATTTCTTCCAATTTTACCCCTAAAGTTTGACTTTGTTGAAAACAGTCTATCCCATCTCCAAAATATTTCATTTAATCATAAATAAACTCTATTTAACTTGCTCTAATGTTTGGTGACGCTTTTGTTGAGGTTCGAATACTTATTTGGGTGAAATTACCAAAATACCCCTAACCGTAAAATCACATAAATTTTTGTCTTTACATCCAGTTTCTTCCATCTGTCTAGATATTCTAAAACTATATTTCATGAGAGATTATTTAGTATAAACAATGGGTCAAATATCCTTTTAATTTGATTGTTATTTTCGAAAATTCCAATGGCCTAGGGACTAAATCGTCATTTCTCAAATTATTGTATATTTTTCAAAATATGCAAAAATAATTGAGATTAAGGCTAGAACTCTTACCATCATATTTTTCGGCTCTGAATATCGAATCCTCTAAGTTCCACCTTCATCTAGACCTCTGAAAATCGGTGGGGCCCGCTTAGTTTTTAACCTTAAAACCCAAGATATAATCAAATATTTTGTAATTATAAATATTCCATAATCTCAATTATATAAATAAAATTAAACAATACTCTAAATTATGAGGTCTCACATTATGTATAGAACATTATTTAATAAATATATTATTATTTTTATGAGTTTATATATGATGCACTGACAGTGTATAGTTTTCATACACTGTTAGTCAACAATAAAATGACAACTCATATGCAGGTCCTTAAAAATAAATATTATTAAAGTTTTTAAATTTATTTTTAAGGGCTTATACACTTTTAGACTTTACTCATTAATGAAGTTATATCTTATAGTTGACTGACAGTGTATAGAGGTTATCTACTGTTAGTACATTATATATAATATCTATTTTTGTTTAATTTTTAAAATTTTATTTTATGAATTGAATTATTATATCTGAATTAGTTTAAATATTTGTTCTAAATACATAACGATATTAACCAAACATATTTTTTGTTTTTGAAATTTGAAAAGAAAAGAAAACAAAAACAAAATTTTAAAAACATGAAATAGAAAACGAAAAATGATTATGAACAACCCTTAAGTAATTGATTTAAATATAATTTTTATAAAATGTTATTTACTCTACATCAACTAATAATGTTTTTTTTGGCCAAAAAAACTAATAATACAAAAGGTATTATAGTAAAATAAGAAATTAAATAATTTTACATTTCTTCAATCAAATACAAAAATTTTATATTCTCACAGATAAAGTGATTTTAGATAAATTGATTAAAAGAAATTTTAAATTTTGCAAATTAAAGGATCTCTAAAAGAAATTTTTGCAAAATTTTCAAAACCCGTGCATGGCACGGGCAGAAAACTAGTTTCGGAAAATTTCACGGAATATTTTTTGTCTTTTTTTTATAATGAATGACATAAAGTGATTCCAAACGGAACCCTAAAGAAAGCACCAAATAGAAATCGTGAAAAAAGCGAAAACAAATCTGTACTTGGCAATTGGACCTGAAACGTTGGATAGGTAATATTATTTGTTTGGGGAATCGGCAAAATCAAGCAATGAGCAAGATACCATTGACATACCTAATAGGTGGAGCGGTGGCGATGGCGATGGCGGTGGGACTGTACCTTGGCGTAGCTAAAAATGGCATACCCATCGAGGGGCTGGGACTGGTGTGGTGGAGGAAAACAAAGAAGAAGGTAGTGCGTGTGTATATGGACGGTTGCTTTGACATGATGCATTATGGCCACTGCAACGCCCTCCGTCAGGCACGTGCCCTTGGCGACATATTGGTGGTGGGAATAGTCAGTGACGCCGAAATCATTGCAAACAAAGGCCCTCCCGTGACTCCTCTGCACGAAAGGTACACCATTAATTTGATTGGTTAGTTCACTATTGATTGGTAATTATCTAGTGTTTATTTAATTATCTATTACTTCATTTTTCTTGTAACTTTTAAGGATGATCATGGTGAAGGCGGTCAAATGGGTGGATGAGGTCATTTGCGATGCTCCGTATGCCATCACTGAAGATTTCATGAAAAAGCTGTTCGATGAGTACAACATTGACTACATCATTCACGGTGATGACCCCTGCGTTCTTCCTGATGGAACTGATGCTTATGCTCTTGCTAAGAAGGCTGGTCGTTACAAGCAGATTAAGCGCACTGAAGGCGTCTCCAGTACTGACATTGTTGGTTAGTATTAATTTCCATTTCCATGCTTTTGTATTACATATGTATGTATGTATGCGTTTGAATAAAAGAAGCTTTTACTGTATCTCATCAGTTGCCTCAAAGTTTTTTTTTTAATGGTGTATGTTGACATTTCTGCTTGTTATTTGGTTTTTTTTTTGGAACAGGTCGGATGCTTCTCTGTGTAAGAGAGAGATCAGTTAGTGACACTCACAATCATTCCTCCTTGCAGAGACAATTCAGCCATGGTCGCGGCCAGAACTTTGAAGATGGCGGATCTGGAACTGGAACTCGCATATCTCATTTTTTACCGACATCTCGCAGAATTGTGCAATTTTCAAACGGAAAAGTGTGAAAATTTGATATCTCCTTTCTTTTTTATTTTTATATACATATTTTTTCTTTTGAGTTTTCGTTGGAGTCTTTTCTATGTTTTGATTTGGTTGCACTTTGTCCATTACAGAAATTTCTGGGAAAGAAAGTTAAAGCTTCCTATATAAGCAGTTTATAGATCTGGAAAAAACAATTAAGGACCAATTTAGCTTTTGATAGATGTTTTCATTTTCTATCTCCATTTTCACTCTATATATGATCAAGGAAAGAAGGTAAATAACTAAGTTGCGGGAGCCTTTGTTTTTTTTTTAGAAAATCAAACAACTATTTAAATTGTTTTTAGACCTTTTAACTAAGCTTGGAACCCACCTTTCCCAAATTTCAAAATTCAGTTGTTTGATCTTGTTTTACTTTTGTTTTAAAATTAGTTTTTTATCTTATGTTATTGATCATATTTACAGTAAAAGTGGAGATGAAAAATGGAAAAGATATTTGTGTATATTTACCATGTGCCTTGGGTATTCGAATCTAGTTAACATTGCCTGATATCGTTAAATTGACTTTTTAATTTTACATATGGAGCTTATCATGAACATTTAGTTTCTTGGTCTGTGAAAATTTATATATAGCCATGAGCTTATCATGATTTCCATCTTTTTATTTCTGGCAATTCTTGAAATTTGATTCTTCATGCTGGTTATTTTTGGTTTGAAATCCTTTCAAGCAAAATTGCTTCTGTTATGTTTTAATCTTGATAACAGATGTATGCTGGTTTGTGCAGGGGCCTGGACCAGATGCTCACGTAGTTTATATAGATGGAGCATTTGATCTTTTTCATGCTGGACATGTTGAGGTATGTTATATGATCTTGTTCTCTTACACGTATGGTAATGCGGTATGTTGCACTGCATTGGGTGATGACCCCAAATGCGGTGCTATTTGTCCATGGTGATCCAAATCTCAATACACAGTTGATGATTCTATGTGACAGCCATCTTAGATTATAAAGTAAATCTCATCTAAAAGGTTGATAACAATTAATTGCTTGTTTTTATTTTTACAGTTAATTACACGTTTGATATCTGAATAAAGTCAAATTTTCGATTTGTCTTCTATAACTTTAAAAATCTCAATTAGGTATTGAATTTTGCTTTCATCCATCAGTGTGCTCACGAGACTGAAATCGTTAGTCAAATGGCTGGTGTGTTCAAGAACAACCAATAGAAAAATGCCATGTGTCTAATAAAAGGTCATGTGTTGTAATTTTATTGGATGCTTTGTACGCACCACCATTTTACTAACGGTATTAGTCTCCTGTGTGCAATATAATGAACAAAAGCAAAGTTTGAGTAGCTGAAGGCTAATTTTTAATCTTTAAGTATCAAACCAAGAATTTGATTATAGTTCGTGTACCAAATATGTAATTAACACTTATTTATTGTTGTATTTTTAACTTAGAATCGATGAACTTTTTTTTTTCCAGTTTATCATTTGATAGTTTTTGATTGGTTTAATAGATAGAAATATTTGTAACGACATTAATAAATACATTCTCTATATTTGTTTATTGCATACTAATGATATCTTACCAAGAAATAGAAATAGGGGTAGATAAATGATATGGTGATTATCTATACCATTAAACATTGGGACTTGGGAGTAATTGAGTTTGATGTCACTTAATTCGTGACACCAACTCAGTTATTAAAATTACAAAAAAAGTATTTCAAAATGATAAAATACATATTAATATGGTTAATAGTATAATTGTGGTCCATTTTAATTAATTTTTCCAATTAAAATTGTGTTTAGTCACATGCATTCAAAACTAACTGTCTTTCCGCTTTCTCACTCTATCACTCATGCAGTGAGTGTGCACAAATTCTACTTATCTAAGTGCAAGATTGAAATTGTTGTCTTTTTTAACTGTTGTTACAAGTTTATTTTTGGATATTTTAAAATGAATGATATATAATTTCCATGTGGTATTGGAAACAAATTGATTTGTTTATATTGAATGATATCATGCTATCAAGGTGGCTAGTGGTGAAATCACCATAATGCTGTTATTGTCCTTTTTGAGTCCCCATGCAAAATGAATAAAAAAAAAGTTGTAGTTTGGATAGTTTGACACTCATTTTAGGCCAAGATAGGAAAAATGATAACATGATTATTACCTCTATCCCCCTTCCCCCTTTTCCACATGCACTCATGGAGAGAAAGAAGAAATAGAGAAAATGTTACTAACTCTACCTGTCATAGATCCTGCGGGTAGCTCGGGAACTTGGAGATTTTCTTCTTGTTGGGATCCATAATGATCAGACTGTCAGGTAACTGACTCTTGCATTTAATTTACTATAATATCTTTTTCTCTCTCATGTTTGCTTTTGCATCCTGAATAAAACATTGCAATCAGTGCCTCTTTCCCAGTAGAAAGGTCAATATTTAGTTCTTTTCTGCTGTGCCATGTCTCTGCAGCCAGCAGGCTCCTCTTCTCAGGTTCTCAGAGCAGTGTCTGGATAAGAATGTTAGAGGAGTTGGTTTTTTTTTTTTTTGGCACAAGTATTGGTCTATATTTGGGATATTTTTGGGAAATGTCTGATTTTGAGAAGGGCTATTGGAACCTAGCTAATTTAAAAGGAAGCTCAATTGAGAGAACAGAAGGGAACTGGAAGATTCCTAAATTTGGTGTTTCTCCAAAAAAAACTCATGTTGCTAGAATCTAAACTTTAAGTGATTGTGACCAAAAAAAAATCATATTTTGCCACTGCAGTGCAAACAAAACTCTTCTTGTTTTTTGAGATTTCTTTATTTATTAGTGGTATGTTTATCTTATGACAATCATCATTATGATTTTTATTCTGAGAAACAATAATGAACTTGTGCCATTCTGAATATTTTCAAAATTATGTTGTTTCTTACAAACCCACATTTTGTTCCTAGAATATCTTTTCTAACATTTGAAATGTAAAAAGATGGCTAATGATATAATAGCTCATAAGAATTTCTCTTGGAATGGCCGGTTGTAACTTTATTGCTGACTTTAGGGTTTGATTAGCTTACTTAAAGCTGGAATGTTTTAATTAAAAATTAGTTCTATTGCGTGTACATTAGGTACTGGGAGGTTTTGTTATTTTATTTGGAACTTTTGTAATATTTACGTTGTATAATTGCATTGTAGTGCTAAAAGAGGTGTGCATCGCCCTATCATGAATCTTCATGAAAGAAGCTTAAGTGTTTTAGCTTGTCGCTATGTGGATGAGGTGATAATCGGTGCTCCACTGGAAGTGTCTAAAGACATGGTTAGTACCTTTTCTTCCAAGGGATTTATTTAATTATTTATTATTTGACTTAATTTGTCAGAGTTCCATTTGTTCTGTAGTATATGCTGCTTGTCAACATTTTTATGTTGATTTTAATAACATTAGATTGAAATATACCTAAAGGATAAAGCTTTGATGTATGCTGTGAAACTTGTGGAACTGTTTGTCAGAGGCAATGCTAGAAAACATTTCTCTTGATGAAGAGCAGGTTACATTTTGTGCGAGATCATGTATTCAAGCATACATTTTGTTTTTTGGTTGTCACTTTATTCATAGAATATACATAAATAAAAGTAGAGCTAGGTTAATGTCGTAGTTTCATTGTTGAAAATTGTGAACCCTCATCCTTGAGCAATAATGAATGCCGAAGCAATGGACTTTCTAATGGCATCTCTCATTAGTCTTTTATGTCTTCACTATATCTATATGTTTATCTTTCCTTTACTATTAAGTTGTTTAATCTATCTAGTACCTTCTCTGTATTTTGCTTTGTTCTACCATTGTTCAAGAAAACGTTAAGGATTGTTGGAGTGGAAAGAGATTTCCTGCAAAACTCATGGATATCAACGTCTGCAACAAACTTTTCTTGTCTCCACCATCATAAGTAAGGTTCTTGACACGGGATAGATTGGAGGGCTAGGGCTTATGATAAAAAATAATATGAAATTCGTAATAAAATAGGGAGAATTGAATAAAGAAAAGGGAAACACTGCAGAAAATAAAATATCCCTAATATTTGCCATAGGGTTCCTGGCTGCAGCACATGTCACAACCAAGAAGAAAGGAAACCTAAGCATCACACCTAGTGTCCCTCAGTAGTCACAACACCTAAGGCAATTGCATCCGCAATCAAAATAGTAACTGTTTGGAAAGATCTCTTAATCTCATAATCTGTCTCCAAACAAGAGTACATTAAGTATATAGGCTACTAGCCTACCAACCCTAATCCTAAAAGAGCTAAAACTCCTACTCCAAAGTAAGGCTTTAGAGAAAATACCTGAGACTCCAAAAACTAACATGCTTGACTCTTAAAAACAAACCTAGTAGGATGAGAAAACTCATGCTAAGAACAAGTACAAATACCTATATATATGTATATATATGTATATATATTATAAAGATGAATTTTGAGCTCCTTATATATAGTATAATAAAAATACGTGTATATAACATCTGTATGTCTATATGTATACACCTCGATGTTTATTGGATTGCTATAATTTGAAATGCACGGATTACTTGGTTTCATATATGAAGCATGTCGAATGAGTTTTTCTTATGGTATTGTCATTAGTTTTGATTATGTGCCAAGGATGATTTGATTTGTGATGCCGAAAGCTGTTCTGCACTTTATTTTGTTAATTTTGTAACTCAGCAAAATCTTGCAATTGCAGATCATGACCTTTAACATCTCTTTAGTTGTCCATGGAACAGTGGCTGAAAGCAATGATTATCAGGAGGTAAACTGTAAAACTGGTTGTTCTTGCGGACTGATTATAATGTGCTAAACTGCATTTGTTCATTTTTATTAACTTTTTAACTCATGCAGGAAAAAGATAATCCTTATGCTGTTCCAATCAGTATGGGTATCTTCAAAGTACTGGAAAGCCCACTGGACATTACAACCACCACAATAATTAGGAGGATTGTAGCAAATCACGAAGCTTACCAGGTTCACCCTCCTCAGAGTCATGCTGTCTTTAATCAAAAGTTATACTTTAAGCCTCTTGCATTTCATGTAAATGTAAAATGGAGATTGAGTTATAAGCATTTGAGTAACTTAAGCATTATATAAGAAAAGGAATAATAACTCAAGCAGATAGAATTCTTCCGGATTTAGATACAATGATTGTCACCAATGCGGAATTTTTGCTGGCAACCAGATGGTCTTGTGGTGTCAAACAACTCTGATCATTATAAATGTTTATACTGAAATTCCAGGTTGAAAGCCCTAAGATATGTTCCCATTTTGCAGAAACGCAACGAGAAGAAGGCTGCAAGCGAGAGGAGGTATTATGAGGGGAGGACTTATGTTTCTGGCGACTGATTCAATTAAGGCACATTCATGGCATTCATGGCTGGCAGTGGGACGCCTATTTATTTTGTGGATGAAGTAGAGCTGATTATTCGGTACTAACATCAAGATTGAGCCAACGGGTTGCTAATTGCATGTGTTTCTGATCCATTTTCCCTATGGTCACATGCAATTGAGTTAGCTTTGCTTTCCAAATATCTGTAAAATCTGTGGCAGTATTAATCTATTGTTCTATAGTAGTAGTACATCTATTATCTTCATAATATGAATAGCAATACTTTTGTGCAGTATCAACCATATTTTTGCAACGCCAAAACTGTTTATGTTTTTAATTTTTTTAAGGGATAGAGAATAAAAGAAAAAAAAGGAAGTGATTTAATTGGATTACAACTTTACTAGATTAATGTAACTGTTAACAATTTTCTTGTCTGTTGTTCACGTATTCTTTTTTGGTTTTTCTTTAATATATGCTAGTTAGTTTTTAATTTCTATTTCTCCTAAACCTTTTTTTTCATCATTTTTTTCGTGTCTCTATTTATGCCATCTTCATTTCCTTTCCCCTCTTTTCTAAAAGATGCGCTATGATTAAAAACTTGATAATTTTTCATGAATAATTCAGATTCATATTTCTGTGTTAGAAGCTATATTAAAAAATGAGGGAGAAAAGAAAAACGTCCAAAGCACAGAATTTCTTTCCCCAAAAGACTCAAAGCTTACAAAATAATTACTTAAAAATTTTATACATCCAAAAATGCCAAAAAAATGTTCATAATAAACCGCCAAACCTTAAGCCAGAAATCAACCAAAATACGTAAAAAATTAGCAAATAAGCTTATTCAACTTTTTTTCCTGAAACAGGCAATTCTTAATAATCAAATACCAGTAGTTTAAAACACATGTTAAGCTTGCTCGAAATAAAAAAAAAAATTTAGCCAGAAATCCCATATCACGCAATTCTACTTAATTAAACATGGAACCATCTAAAAAAAAAAAGAAAATTTCGGAACCAAAATTAAACAAAAAATAAATCGAAATAGTTTCAAAGCATAGATGTGCTTAAAGACTCTACATAAACCATAAACAAAATGAGAACAATCAGACGTTAGTCCATTTAATAATTACTAATGGATAAATTTATCGTTTACATAAAATAAATAAAACTAACAAGGAGTAGCACATAAAGTAGTGAGTTACTTGTTTGATGTTTCATAGATCAATGGCATAGAAGGAGCGCAGAAATTGGCGGTAAACGGTAATGTAAATATCCCACGCGCAACGAGAATCGATGGCCTTGGACCTCCCTCCCTCTCTCGCTGCAGTGAGTGTCTGTCTTGTGTGAAACTCTAGGCTACGCTTATTGCTCATTACTTGTCAGTTACTTGGAATAAGGTGCGTACATGAGATTGAGCAAACGCAGCGCCAGCGGCTTCTTTATCAGAAATCAGAAGAAAAGCCGGAGATACGGGAAAAGAAGAAGAGCGGCTTAGTGGTGAGACTTCAGAGAGAAAGAGAGACGCCGAGGGGGAAAAATTAAGGAAAAGAGAAGAAAAAGAGCTGCCATCTCGCTGCAATATTTATATGGATTTGCAATGACAATAATAAATACTATTGTGCTTGAAAACCCAAATTAGCTTCACAGTAATAATCAGCGTTAAACGTGAGGGAAAGGAGGAGAAAGGAAGGTAGAGAAGGGAGGAAATGAAAGGTGGGGGTAATGGAATTGCTCCCGAGAAGCTCCGATGGAGAGGTCTGGCCATTGGTGTCCTCTTCCTTGTGGTCCTCTCAATGCTTGTACCCTTTGGATTCTTGCTTGGTTTTCACTCTACAGGTCCATCAATCTTACACTTAGATCTGTTTTTGATTGGAGTATCTTCATCTGCATCGGCTGCTCTCATTGTATCCGATCGAAGTCGAAGTCGGAGTTGGAGTCTTAGATCTAGATTTCACTCAATTCTTTTCTTTTGCTTAATTGCTCCTTGTCCTACTCTGCATTTCTACTTTAAGCAAGCAGATCTCCGATTCTACTTACTCATTCATACTCTTTTATAAAGAAGAGAACAAAAGAAAAAAAATCGTCCTTGCTCTTTTACCTTTTCTCATTTCATTTGCGCTTGACCTTTTACTCTGCAGGATTTATGCCTCTTCAACACAGGTCATCTTCGGTAAGTATTTTACTTTTACTTGTCCATTCTGTTCGCTGCCTTTCAGTCCTTTTATCTTCATGCACACGGTTAGGCATATGGTCTTTAGGATTATGATCTCTATTGAACCAAAAACTTTAATTCTGGCCTCACATTAATTTTGGTCGCAAAATATGAATGTTTTACATTGTTATGCTGCTTAAATCACTTTCTTTCTTCATTCTCAAATGCTAATGTACTTTATCTAAAAAAAAGTTAGAAGTATAAAATTAAATGCTAAGTTTTGTCTTCTTGAAAAATTAAAATAGTACTACAATAATTATTCATGCTTTAAATTTTCTGACAGCGAGATCATTCAAGCCATATTGATAATCTTGTGAGAAAATTAGGACCTACTATACCAAAGGTTAGTTTTTCTTGATGCTTCCCTATTTTTGTGTTGTTTCTGGAGTATGATGTGTCTTTCCTTTTTCTTTCCCCTCCAATGTTTATGATTGGTGTTCATAATGCTCAAGTTTTTGCAACGATTACATGTTGATGATCAGGCAGCTGTATCCTTGTGTTAGCTATGCCAGATGACTTCTATAGGTAAAGTTTACTTAGGAGTCTTTTTCATAGAGTTGAACGAGACCATTTCACATGTCTGTACATCTTACACGGGAATCAAAATGCCCAAATGCTCTTGGTATCTTGCTTGTGGTTATGCATCAAATTTAGTGTAGAGTGATTTGTGGGTAATTTAGATATGCTTTGTTTGGCCGAGGCATGCAAAATAGTTTCTTATCAATGCATTTGGGCAACTAAACTCACCTAGTTTCAAAGTTTATCTATCCCCAGACAACTTCTTTCTTCATTGAGCTTGTAGATGATATGCCCAAGAATTCATATAAGACTAATATTATTACACCGCAGTTAAAAAGATGTGTCTCATAATAAAGAGTAATCTGTGAACAATATTAAGAGAAATGAGACTGGTAAATAAAGGAAACTCCTTGTTTAGGTAGTTGGAGACAGATAAGATATGATATGATAAAACTTTCTTTTCACCTCTTGATTAATATTTTTAGTAATGTATCCAAAAACAAAAATGAACTAACTTTTTAACTGTGAGAGTAAGAAGCTAAATTAAAATTCAGCGATATTTCAAAATAGGATAAAATTATGTTTGGTTCTCTATTTTGGAAAATAAAAAGGAGTTAATGAAGGTGAAAGATGATATGCTGTCATCAAATTGTTTCAGAGAAAGTTTTTCTAATTTTGTTGAGAACTTGTATCATGTTTAATATGTTGCAACTAATTCTTCATCCTAGTTCTTTCAAAGTCTCACTTCCTTGAATAGAAATTTAACTGGCCCGAAATGCCTGTTACTCTTTTATTTCAAACGAAGTATTGGAATTTTTATTTTTTGATAACTATCAATGCCTAAACAAAGAAATTTAATATATGATTATATAAAAAAAAATGATGGATAGATTATATCATATAAATGGAAAGTCCTTGAATTGCAATCTGAGCTCTGTTTTCCTTATCTTCTAGATACACTAGCAAAGTTCCTTCAAGTAGATTCCTCCGGAAATAAGTGGATTATTCTTGCTTATATGTTTTTGTTCATCATGACATGTTCTGGATATTTTGATTGCATAGGAGTTTTTCACTACCATTAAGACAATATAGACTTACGGTGCCAAAATGTTAAGGTTCACAGATGCATGTCTATTAGATACAAAAACAGACAGATTTCGAGTGGGGCAGCTGCCCTCACTCAAATCCTAAGCTGTTTTAACATATTATCAAAACAATGAGAAGTTTGGTGACATCGTAGTTTTGCCCCTGGTAAATTTGGAAAAAAGTGTCATTTTTCATATTTAAAAAGAAAGAAAATATTCAAAATAATCCATGTCAATAACCACTCCACTTCACTAATGATTGGGGATTAAGAGATTGGATGAACAGCTGTAGTCTATACAATCTTGGTGGTTGATCCCCGTAATTTTAGTCTCTCATAGATGAACCCATGTTTGCAGTAGCATCTCTCTCTATTAAATGAAGTCCATTAATTTGTAATGTAATGAGAATACCTCGACTTCATAAGCAGTTAGCAAGTAATCGCTATAATATTTGGCGCTGAACTTTTATATTTTATGTTATTAAGGTAGACATGTTCCAAGTGTCCAGTGACTCTTGATTAGGCTTATAAAAGTACCTGTTACATGTTTGCTGTTTTCTAATAATCTTCAAATCTGTACTGCAGTTGCCTATAATTGTATACATGTTTGTATTTAACCTATTTATCTTTTTCTTTTGCATTTAGGATATTCTTAAAGGTTTTGTAAATGAAGCCAAAAATGAAACCATCAGTGCAAATGCCACACCCAAAAATCAGTTGAAAAAAGGTATGGTGAACTTATTTTTCTAAATTGTGTCTCAGATAATTTTCCATGCCCTTTTTATTAGATTTCGGTTTGAACCCAATTTTTTTTTTTAATATTCAACAGGTATTCCTGTTCAGCCTCAAGTTGTGCTGCAACCACATACCAATAAAAAGTATATTGCTGAGAAGTTTGTTACTTGCTATGTAATAAAACCTTTTAGTTCCTATATATAACATCTCAAAGTAATTTGATTTTCTCTCACAGATTAGTAGAGTTGGTGATAAAGCGGGAATGAAAGCTGGTGTTGATGAAAGCGAGGGATTATGTGAGTTGAAATTTGGGAGCTAGTGCATTTGGCGTGAAGAAAATTGGGAAGAAATGAAAGATTCCACAGTGAAGAAATTGAAGGACCAGCTTTTTGTAGCCAGGGTATATTTTCCTAGTATTGCTAAAATCCTAGCCCAGAACAAGTTGTCTTGTGAACTGAAACAAAATATACAAGAGCTAGAGCGTGTCCTTATTGAAAGCACTACAGATGCTGATCTTCCTCCAGAGTAAGTTATGGAGCTTTCTTCATGGTTTCATAAAATTCCATTATTAAGGCCAAGTATTACAGGTTTAATACCATGAGTATACTGATCCATTTACTGACTAGAAATGTTACTTCCATTTCAAATTGAAATCCACTATGGCACAAACTTTTAGGAATGGGTATTTTGTCCCTTATTTTTCAACTTCTACCCTTCAAATGTCATAAAAGCTAGAGGGGCCACTTTAAGTTAGTTTCAGTGAAGGGAAACATTGGAAAAACGTATTCCAGTTAGGGAAAATGGACTGTATATTGAAACATGCCATGATAGTGAAAATAGGCATTCAATTTGAAACAGATGTAATATATGGACAGTTTTTGCTTTTGCACTCCGTTCTGTCTGCTTATTTGCCCTCCATGCTACTTTTTTCCAAAGCCAGGAGCAGCTTGCCTAGATCATTCTTTTAATAATTGGCTGCCATACGTTTTCCTGAAAGACTATGCCGAATTAGGAGTTTATCTTTGACCTGATACGTTATTGTGTTGCATATGGTACAACTATATCATATGCCTTTATGGTTTTAAATTCCTCTTGTAAGTGTTCCTGATGACTTGATATAACCTGAGCATAATGGAGCAAGTTTCTTATTTTTAATTTATTTAGTACTGAGTCAAGCTGTTGTGAGAAGCAGTATGGAGTTAAACTGCCTGTCACAGCAGTCAAATGAAGTTATCATTAGAAATATAGATCCTAAAGATATCACAAAGTGGGTTCAATGTCTTGGTGGGCAATGCTGTGTGGTTTGGTCAAGCAGCTTTTTGGCTTCCCCCACTCCCCCCCCTCTCTCACTCCAATTCTGTCTGTTTGGCAGGTTGGTCGGATAAATAGTGGTCACAGTGATCCTTTGTTCTATTAGGTAGCTAGAATGTTCATATTTTTTCCTAAACACCAAACGTATTTTACTGGTTTGTATTAGGATTCAGAAGAAGTCACAAAGTATGGAAGCTGCAACAGCCAGAGCCAAATCAGTCACTGTTGATTGTAATAATGTCGACAAGAAATTGAGACAAATATTTGACCTGACTGAGGATGAAGCTAACTTTCACACGAAGCAGAGTGTTTTTCTCTACCAAATTGCAGTCCAAACAATGCCCAAAAGCCTGCACTGCCTGTCTATGAGACTGACTGTCGAATATTTCAGAGACCATTCATTTGATACGGAGTTGTCCGAGAAATATTCTGATCCCACTTTGCAACACTATGTTATATTCTCCAATAATGTCATTGCATCATCAGTTGTAATAAACTCAACTGTTATGCATGCAAAAGTATGTCAGTTATTCTTTGATGCCATTTGATTTTTTTATGCCTCAGTTCTAGTAGTGAAACTGACCGATTATCCTGTAATATTTCAGGCCAGTATGAACCAGGTTTTTCATGTGCTGACTGATGGACAGAATTACTAAGCTATGAAATTTTGGTTCCTTAGGCATACCTTTTAAGGATGCCATTGTTCAGGTGTTGAATATTGAACATCTTAATCCAGGTTACTATCTTAAAGCAACTCTTTCTCACTTGACATTACCTGTGGAGTTTCGAGTTTCTTTTCATAGCAGTGATAATGCACCAGCAATCTATAATAGAACAAAATTCATATCTATTTTTTCTCATTCACATTATCTTATTCCTGAGATATTCAAAAACTTGGAGAGAGTTGTGGTTCTGGATGATGATGTTGTCGTCCAGCAAGACTTGTCAGCACTATGGAGCCTCGACATGGGGGGGAAAGTGACTGGTGCTGCTGAAATTTGCTCAGTGAGATTGGGTCAGCTGCGGAATTATTTGGGTGAGAGCAGCTTCCTCAAAAATTCATGTTCTTGGATGTCTGGGTAGAATGTAATTGATCTTGTCAGGTGGAGAGAGCTAGACATTTCTGAAACTTACTGGAAGTT
Organism: Heritiera fomes; assembly: GCA_032173925.1. Lineage (NCBI taxonomy): Eukaryota > Viridiplantae > Streptophyta > Magnoliopsida > Malvales > Malvaceae > Heritiera > Heritiera fomes. Next base: position 44,356,111 of record JAPDPM010000004.1, read on the forward strand.
GGCAAAAAAGTTGAGTTAATGCTTATGTTGCATAATATATATCTCTTATCAGTTTGATTAAATGCGCAAACACTGTTTAAAGACCACATTAGATACCTTACTTGAAATCAACCTCTAACTTAATTCCGTTTTAAATATAGTGTTCATATATTTTTCTACAGCACCTTTGACAATTTTTTTTCACTCCAGTAGAATGTAGAAATTTTGTATTTAGCTGTTTATTGAGCAGTTAGTGGTTTTGAAATGATTGGAACAACGCAGAGCTGCTGCAGTTAAACTATTTAAAATTTATGACAGTTTTGGCGTCATTTCATGTGTGAACAGCAGGCCAGCATGAAAGAGGGATCAGCTTTGCTTGCAAGCTTGCTTACTTTTCAGGACCTATTATATGCTCTTGACGGCATGTGGGTTTTATCAGGCCTTGGTCATGACTATGGGCTTGATATTCAAGACATCAAGAAAGCTGCAGTGTTGCACTATAATGGAAATATGAAACCTTGGCTGGAGCTGGGAATTCCCAAATACAAGGTGTTCTGGAAGAAGTTTCTGAACCATGAAGACCAATTTCTAAGTGAGTGCAATGTAAATCCATAATGAGCTGGTGGTCAGGTTGACTCTTTGAATCCTTGGAAATTTTAAGGCTTAAGGAACTAAGTGCTGAGAATTTCAATTTTGACATTGAACTAGAGTTTTGAAGGTATTAGATGGTAACAAAGTGTAACTGTGATGACTTCCCTGCATATATTTCTGATATTTTTCAGTAAATAAAAGGACTGGGAAACCTTGGGGTTGAGTTCCCCAGAGGTGGCTACAGTTGGGAGGGCAAAATGGATTTGAGGTTTGGAAGTGATTGATGGAAAATGCAGAGTGCTAGGAAGAGTTTCATTATATGCTTCTAGCATTGTTTTGTATAGTGAATTAATGTGGGAAACCGTGACAAATAATCAGATACAGAAAAAGGTGTGATTTGCCAGTCTCTTCTGAGAATTTTCAATGGCCATTCAAGACAACGCATGGTTGTTGGTGAGAATAGAGAGTGGTGATTCGCCCTTCAGAGTTGGATTTTCTATTTTGATTAAATATATTTGTTTTGTTTAGATCGTAATGAAAGCATTTAACTAATTAATTCTTCAAATTATTTGTATTATTTGATAGTGGATTCTCAATGTTCAGATGAATTGACGTAATGCTTGCTGATTTTCCAATGCATTTCTTTTTTGTTTTTTGCCTATAGGCTATGCCATTACAATGAAATTCATGCTCAGGTCAAGAGTTGTCCAGAGCGCTTGAATATGCTGCAATGCTGCTTCTCTTATAGATTGACTTTGTCGAAGTACGCAGATTTGGTATATTGAGCATTAGTAAATAGGATATATATATAAAATTAAAAATTATGTTTTGAAGATAATTAGGTCAGTTTAATAAGATAAATACAGTTTTTTATTAGTATTTTTATCATAAAATAATTTATATGTATATGTATATTACAGGCAAGGCAACAGTTCTTCGGTTGGAAATAAAATTTATCTTGTTTTCACAGAACAAAAGTCAAGTAACGAAGAAATTGGTGGTAAATGGCAATGCAATCTCCCACGTGCAAAGAGAATCGTTTCGTTGGCCTTGGCCTTCTCTTGCTGCAGTGTCTTGTCTCGGGTTAAACTCTAGGCTAGGTTTATTGCTGATTACCTGGTAGCTAGTGCTTAATAGGAATAAGATGCGTACGTGAGATTGAGTAACCGCAGCGCCAGAGGTTTAGTCAGAAATCAGAAGAAAAACCAGCGACGAAGTGCGGCTTAGTGGTGAGACTTGATAGAGAGAGAGAGAGAGAGAGAGGCCGAGGGGAAACGAATTAAAGAATAGAGAAGAGAAGAGTAGGTGCTGCTATCCCTCTGCATTATTTACATGCGCTGGGAATAATAAATAATATTGTGCTCGTAAACACAAATTTGCTTCAAAGTATAATCATAGTCTTAACGAGAGGGAAGGAAGGTGGAGAAGGGAGGAAATGAAAGGTGGGGGTAGTGGAGTTGCTCCCGCGAAGCGCCGATGGAGGGGTCTGGCCATTGGTGTCCTCTTTCTTGTGGTCCTCTCTATGCTTGTTCCCCTTGGATTCTTGCTTGGCCTACACAATGGCTTTCACTCTGCAGGTCCATCAATCTTTCACTTAGATCTGATTTTGATTAGGGTATCTGCATCTGCATCGGCTGCTCTCATTGTATCCAATCGAAGTCGAAGTCGAAGTCGGAGTCTTAGATCTAGAATTCACTCAATCTTTTCTCTGTTTCTTTTGCTTTTTTGCTTCTTGTCCTACTTCGCATTTCTACTTTAACGAGCAATATGAACCAGATCTCACTCATCCATGCTCCTTTATAAAGAATAGAACCAAAAAATAAAAATCGTCCATGCTTTTACCACTTCTCATTTCATTTGCGCTTTACCTGTTACTCTGCAGGATTTATGCCTCTTCAGCACACTTCACCTTCGGTAAGTATTTTCGCCGCCTTTCATTCCATTTATCTTCATTCATTTTCTTTCCTATTACACTGTTGGGTATATGGTCTTTAAGATCATGATCTCCATTGAACCAAAAACTTTAATTCTGGCCTCTCATTAGTTTTACATTATTATGCTGCTTAAATCACTTTTTTTCTTCATTCTCAAATGCAAATGTACTTGACCCAAAAAAAATAGTTAAAAGTAGAAAATTAAATCATCAGTTTTTGTCTTCTTGAAAAATTAAAATAGTCCTACATTAATAATTCATGCTTTAAATTTTCTGACAGGGGGATCGATCAAGTCATATAGATAATTTTGTGAGAAAATTAGGACCTACCATACCAAAGGTTAGTTTTTCATGATGTTCCTCTATCTGTGTGTTGTTTCTGGAGCATGATGTGTCTTTCCTTTTTCTTCCCCCTCCACTTGCTCAATAATGTTTATGATTGGTGTATAATGCTCGAGGTTTTGCAACAATTCCACATTGATGATCAGGCAGCTATAGCATATGCCAGATGACTTCTATAAGTAATGAGTACTTACTACTTTGGGGTCTTTTCATAGAGTTAAACGAGATCATTTCTCCTCTCTGGAGTCTGGACATCATATGTGGGAATCAAACGCCCTAATGCTTTTGGTATCTTGCTTGGTGTTATACATTGGAATTACAGTAGAGTGATTTGCAATAAATTTGGATGTGCTTTGTCTGCCTGAAGTTTATTACCCATTACTAAGACATTAGACAACCAAGGCATTTGGGCAACTAAACTCACCTAGTTTCAAACTCTATCTATTCCCAGACAACTTCTTTCTTCATCAAGCCTATATATGATATGATCAAGAATTGACATAAGACTAATAATTATACACCATCGTCATAATAGAGAGTAATCCGTGAACAGTATGAAGAGAAGTGAGACTGGTAATTAAAGACACTCAATGTTTAGGTGATTGGAGACTGATAAGACATGGTAGAATAGAACTTTCTTTTCACCTCTTGATTGATAGTTTTAATAGTGTATCAAAAAAATAAAAGCGAACTAACTTTTTAACTATGTGATTAATAAGCTAAACTAAAATTCAGTCATATTTTAAAATAGGTTAAAATTCTGTTTGGTTTGCTATTTTGGAGAAGAAAATAAGAAAATTAGGAGTTACTGAAGGTGAAGAGTGTATGCTGTAATGGAATTGTTTCAGGGAAGGTTTTCTAATTTTGGTGAGAGGTTGTATTATGCTTAATATGTTGCAACTAATTCTTCATCCTAGTTTGTTCAAAGTTTCACTTGAATAGAAATTTCACAGGCTCAAAATTCTATGAAGAGTCTTTTATATTTGTGTTCTTGTTACTCTTTTATTTCAAACTGATTACTTGCACGTTTTTATTTTCTGATAACTATTATTGCCTAAACAAAGAAATTTGATATATGATTCTACCAGAAAAAATTGACAGATAGATCTTATGATATAAATGGAAAGTGCTTGAATGGCCATCTGATCTCTGTTCTCCTTACCTTGGAGACAAACCAGCAAAGTTCCTTGAAGCAGACACCTCTGGAAATAAGTGGATTATTCTTGCTTATTTGTTTTTGTTCATCATGACATGTTCTGGTTATTTTGGTTGCACAGGAGTTTTTTCACTACCCTTAAGATAATATAAACTTATGGTGCCAAAATGTTAAGGTTCATGATTAGATATAAAAAGGGAAAGATTCCAATTGGGCAACCGCCCTCACTCAAATCCTAAGCTGTTTTAATATATTATCAAAACAATGAGAACTTTGTCAACCACTTAGTTTTGCCCCTGGTAAATTTGGAAAATGTTTCATTTTTTATATCTTAAAAATTAGAAAATATTCAAAATAATCCATTTCAATAACCACTCCACTTCAGTAATAATTATGGATTAGGAGATTGGATGAACAGCTCTTGTTTTGCAGTCTATATAATCTTAGTGGCTGATTCCCGTAATTTTAGTAGCATCTCTTTCTACCATATGAAGCCCATTAATTTGTATTTTAATGAGAATACCTTGACTTCATATGCAATTAGCAATTAAGCACTATAATCATTGTTGCTGAACTTTTATGTTTTATGTTATTGTGGTATACATGTTCCAAGTGTCCAGTGACTCTTGATTAGGCTTATAAGACCACCTCTTATGTGTGTGCGGTTTGCTCATGATCTTCACAACTATACTGCTATAGCCTATGATTGTACACATGTTTGCATTTAATGTATTTATCCTATTTTTTTTTCCATTTAGGATATTCTTAAAGGTTTTGTAAATGAAGCTAAAAATGAAACCAGCAGTACAAATGCCACACCTAAAAGTCAGCAGAAGAAAGGTATGTTAAACTCCTTTTTGTAAACTGTGTCTCAGAAAATACTCGATGCCCTCTTTTATTAGATTTCAGTTAGAACCCACATTTTTTTTTTGGTTTAATATTCAACAGGTATTCCTGTTCAGCCTCAAGTCGTGCTGCAACCACTAACCAATAAAAATGTATGCATATTACTGAAAAGTTTGTTACTTGCTATGTAGTAAAACATTTTAGTTCCTATATATTACTTCTCAAAGCAATTTGATTTTCCCTCAGAGCAGTAGAGTTAGTGGTAAAGCGGGAATGAAAGCTGATGTTGGTGATAGTGAGGGGTTATGTGAGTTGAAATATGGGAGCTACTGCATTTGGCGTGAAGAAAATAGGGAAGAAATGAAAGATTCCAGAGTGAAGAAATTGAAGGACCAGCTTTTTGTAGCCAGGGCATATTTTCCTAGTGTAGCTAAAATCCCAGCCCAGAACAAGTTGACTCGTGAACTGAAACAAAATATACAAGAACTAGAGCGTGTCCTTAGTGAAAGTGCTACAGATGCTGATCTTCCAGCTGGGTAAGCTATGGTGCTTTCTTCATGGGTTCATAAAATTCCATTAAGGCCAACTATTACAGGTTTGATACCATGAGTATGCTAATCCATTTACTGACTAGAAATGTTACTTCCATTTCAAATTGAAATCCACTATGGCATAAAGCTTTAGGAATGGGTTATTTTGTCCCATATTTTTCAACTTTTACCCTTGAAATGTCATAAAAGCTAGAGGGACCACCTTAAGTTAGTATTTCTGTGAAGGGAAACATCGGAAAAATGTATTCCAGTTAGGGAAAGTGGACAGTATATTGAAACATCCCAAGATGGTAAAAATGGGCATTTTTCAATTTTCAAATGGCTGTATTATATGTACAAATTTTCCTTTTGCACTCTGATCTGGTTACTTATTTCCTCTCCGTGCTACTTTTTCCAAAGCCAGGAATAACTTATTTAGATCGTTCTTTTAATAACTGGCTGCTATATGTTTTGCTGAAAGAATATGGAGAATTAGGTGTTTATCTTTTACCTGATACGTTAATATGTTCCATCTGGTAGAACTATATGGTTTTAAATTCCCGTCGTAGGTGTTCGTGATGACTTGATATAACCCGAGCATACTGTAGCAAGCTTCTTATACTTAGTATTGATTTCTTTAGTGCTGAGTCAAGCTACTACAAGCAGTATTGATAGGCAGCTTTTTTGGCTCCCCAGCACCACCCCCCCCCCCCCCCCCCCCTTTCTCTCTCTCTCTCTCTCTCTCTCTAATTCTGTCCTTTTGGCAGATTGTTCGGATAAATAGTGGTCACAGTAATCCTTTGTTCTATTAGGTAGCTAGTACGATCATATTTTTTCCTAGACACCAAGCGTATCTTTCTGGTTTGTATCAGGATTCAGAAGTCACGAAGTATGGAAGCTGCAATAGCCAGAGCCAAATCAGTCACCGTGGATTGTATTAATGTTGACAAGAAATTGAGACAAATATTTGACCTGACTGAGGATGAAGCTAACTTTCACATGAAGCAGAGTGCCTTTCTCTACCAACTTGCAGTCCAGACAGTGCCAAAGAGCCTGCACTGCCTGTCTATGGGACTGACTGTGGAATATTTCAGAGACCATTCATTTGATAAGGAGTTGCCTGAGAAATATTCTGATCCCACATTGCAACACTATGTTATATTCTCCAATAATGTCATTGCATCATCAGTTGTAATAAACTCAACTGTTATGCATGCAAAAGTATGTAAGTTATTCTTTGACACCATTTCATTGTTTTATGCCTGAGTTCTAGTGGTGACACTGACTGATTATCCTGCAATATTTCAGGACAGTATGGACCAGGTTTTTCATGTGCTGACTGATGGACAGAATTACTATGCTATGAAACTTTGGTTCCATAGGAATACTTTTAAGGATGCCGTAGTACAGGTGTTGAATTTTGAACATCTTAATCCAGGTTACTACAATAAAGCAACTATCTCTCACCTAACATTTCCTGTGGAGTTTCGAGTTTCCTTTCATAGCAGTGATAATACACTAGCAATCCATAACAGAACACAATTCATATCCATTTTTTCTGATTCACATTATCTTATTCCTGAGATATTCAAAAACTTGGAGAGAGTTGTGGTTCTGGATGATGATGTTGTCGTCCAGCAAGACTTGTCAGCACTATGGAGCCTTGACATGGGGGGGAAAGTGACTGGTGCTGTTGAAATTTGCTCAGTGAGATTGGGTCAGCTGCAGAGTTATTTGGGTGAAAGCAGCTTCCACAAAAATTCATGTTCTTGGATGTCTGGGTTGAATGTAATTGATCTTGTCAGGTGGAGAGAGCTAGACATTTCTGAAACATACAGGAAGTTGGCAAAAAAGGTGCGTTAATGCTTATGTTGCAAAATATCTCTTATCAGTTTGATTACATGCACAAACACTGTTTAAAAATCACATTAGATACCTGACTTGAAATCAAACTCTAACTTAATTCCATTTTAAATATGGTGTTCGTATATTTTTCTAAGCACCTTAAGGCTTTGTTTGGTAGGGTGGAAAGAAAAATTGAAAGATGAAAAATTGGAGGGAGGGAAAAATGAGGATATGGAAAACATTAATTTTTTTCCCTATGTGTGCCTGGTAGGAAACACGGAAAATGTGAAAGAAGATATAATTTTCTTTCCTTCAATTACTTGGTAGAGTTGAAAAATGGAATGAAAGAAAATGAAATTATATTAATTTATCATTATACTATTAATGGGCTATGATAATAAAATAAAATTAAAAGAATAAAGGATAATTTTGTAATTATATATGCTTGACTAACTTCTGTCATTTTCTCTGCTAATCTTTCCAATTTAGAATGATTTGATTTTGTTAATAAGGAAAGAAAATCACAATCTTTCTTATTTCTTTGCTCACACTTTTCCTTTCTACCAGGCATTAACAAAAATCATTTTCTTTCCACTATTCCACACACCTCTTTCCATCAATCCAATTTTCCACACTACCAAGGACACCCTAACTGTTTTTCATTCCAGTAGAATGTTGAAATTTTGTGTTTAGTTGTTTATTGAGCAGTTAGTGGTTTTGAAATGATTGGAACAACGCAGAGCTGCTGCAGTTAAACTATTTAAAATTTCTGACAGTTTTGGCTTCATTTCATGTGTGAACAGCAGGTCAGCATAAAAGAGGGATCAGCTTTGCTTGCAAGCTTGCTCACTTTTCAGGACCTAATATATGCTCTTGACGGCATGTGGGTTTTATCAGGCCTTGGTCATGACTATGGGCTTGATATTCAAGACATCAAGAAAGCTGCAGTGTTGCACTATAATGGAAATATGAAACCTTGGCTGGAGCTGGGAATTCCCAAATACAAGGTGTTTTGGAAGAAGTTTCTGAACCATGTAGACCACTTTCTAAGTGAGTGCAATGTAAATCCATAATGAGTTGGTGGTCCGGTTGACTCTTTGAATGAATCCTTGGAAAATTAGGATTTAAGGAACTAAGTGCTGAGAATTTTGACATCGAGCTAGAGTTTTGAAGGTATTAGATGGTAACAAGGTGTAGCTGTGATGACTTCCGTGTCATATATGTCTGATCTTTTACAGTAAATAAAAAACTGGGCAACCTTGGGATTGAGTTCCCCGGAGTTGGCTACAGTTGGGAGGGCAAAATGGATTTGTGGTTTGGAAGTGATTGATGGAAAATGTAAAAAGTGGTAGGAAGACCTTCATTATCTGCTTCTAACTTTGTTTGGTATAGTGGATTAATGTGGGAAACCATGACAAATAATCAGATACAAATAGGGTGTGATTTACCAGTCTTTTCAGAGAATTTTCAATGGCCATTCAGGATAACGCATGGTTGTTGGTGAGAATTGAGAGTGGTGATTCGCCCTTTGGATTTGGATTTTCTATTTTGATTAAATATATTTGTTTTATTTAGATCGTAATGAAAGCAGTCAACTAATTAATTCTTCAAATTATTTGTACTATTTGATCGGGGATTTCTCAGTGTTCAGTTGAATTGACGTAATGCCTGCTTGTTCGTTAATGCATTCTTTTTTTGTTTTTCGCCTATAGGCTATGCCATTATAATGAAGTTCATACTCAGATCAGGAGTTGTCCAGAGCGCTTGAATCTGCTGCTTCTCTTATTGATTTTGTCAGAAGTGTGCAAATTTAGGTGGTGTTTGATAAATTGAAAAAATGAATGCTGAAAAATTAAGTATTAAATTTAATAAGTATTGCTTTTGAATTATGAAAATCGTTTGATAATTTATGAAAAATTAAGTGTCGAATATAAATATATTGTTCGATAATATTAATTGTTGAATTTTAAAATTTTGTTATTTTACATTTTTACTCTCATTTTTTTTATTTTAAATAAAATCAATTTTTTATTCAAATATTCTATTTTATAATACAAGTATGAAATATGAAAGAAGAATATAACCATTAAATCTAAAAACATCATAAATTCTGAAAAAAAATAATATTTAAATATATTACGTTGGCTTTATCGAGACGGGGTGAATCGGTTTTTCTAATTCTTTCTAATTTTCCTAGGTCTTAATGCACAATCCAAGCAAAATAAACAATGATGAAATAAATGCAGTAAATAAGAGTAAGGGAAAGAGAAGCAAACACAAGTTTATAGAGGTTCGGCCAATCTCTTGCCTACGTCCTCTCTCCTTGAACTCCTTGTCAAGGTTTTGATTCACCTCTTCCTTGAGAATCCTTACAAACCACTTGAAGGTGTGACAAGACCTCTTACAATCTTTCTAGAGACTTTGAAATCTCCCTCTAAGCCTCTACCCTTGTATTGCTACCCAACACTCTACAATATCAGACCTTACAAGGATAGCTCACCCCTTGAATAACAAGAATTTCAGTGAATGGGTGAAGAACACAGATGAGTCTCACAAAATGGAGTAACACAATGAACAATTTCAGATTTGAATTTCTCTCTTGAAGCTTGAGGATTTTTCAGTGCTTGTTCTACCTCCAAACTTCATAAATGCCTCTATTTATAGTCCATCAAACGAATGGAACAGTTGGTGAAGCATTTAATGCATTTCTTCCCGTTGAAACCCTCAAAAACTAGCCGTTGGTGTCAGGACCCGTGCAAACGGATCGATCCCTTTACCAAAGGGATCGATCCTTTTTATCCAGAAACTATTTCAACTTGTTCCTGGTGCTTGTCCACCTTACTGTCAAAATGGGATCGATCCCTCCCTCTACAGTAGGGATCGATCCCTTTAACCAGAATGCCTTCCTACACATCTTTCAACTGCAATTTGAGATAGTTTATGGTTTTTTGTGATTCTAAGTCAGTTCAAAAACTTCTAGCACTTTTCTTAAGAGTATTTACTGACTTTTTCAGTTGAAATCACACTTCAAAACTTGTTTAAAATATTTTCTATCATTGAGTTCATTCAAAGCAAATTTACTTAGAGAAAAATCATTTTTAAGCTTACTTGAATTTTGTCATTTCAAAATACTTGTCAATTAAAAGCTAACAATCTCCCCCTTTTTGATATGACAAAACTAAAGGTAAATTTGTTTAGGAAATGAGATTGCTTAAATTTTTGAAAATAATGCTCCCCCTTAATATTTGCTCCCCCTCAAAGTTAGCTTCCCTTTTAAGTACCAAGATTAATTTATCACATTAATTCTCCCCCTTTCTGTCATAGCAAAAAAAATGATATACTCCCCCTCAAAAATAATAAGAAACATGGAGAATTGGTTAGTCAATTTAAAGCAATAGGTCAATGAGAGATATTGAAGAACATAGACAAACCATGGCAGAATGATAAAATAACCAGAAATATATAACATGGCATATCACAGAGGTTCAAACATCTAACAAAGTTGACACAGACAAAGACAAAATCTGACAGTGAAGTTCAACAAACATAGAACAGAGGTTTAAACATCTAAGCATAACAAGGTAAATGCACACCCTACACAAAAAGAACAAAATCAACGCCTGGGAAATGTCTTATGATACTGATCCATGAAGTCCTCATGCTGCATGCGGATGTCTTGGACTTCATCAAATAAGGCAGCCTGTGTAGCCTCCATGGTGTCAAGGTGAGCGTCGACATGATCAAAATGTTGAGTAACGGTGGCCTGTAGGTTTTGAAGCGATAGCATGATCTGGTCAAGAGAGACCGAGGTCGAGGCAGATGGGGCTGAAGATGTGGCTGCGGCAAGAGCTGCCTCGTCGTCGTCGCCTTCATCGCCGCCTTCTTCCGGGTCATGTCTGGGAGATGCTGGAGCACCATGGGCCTTTTCCCAAACTATGGTATCACCTTGCTGATGAGAGTACCAGCCAAGATTATGCAAAGTGACAAGGTTGATGGTGTTGCCTGCCTCTGGAAGGACGCCAGGCTCACACGAACAGTCGATGCCGTGGTCGAGGAGGTAGAAAACAAGTGGTTGTGGGAAGATAATTGTCTAAACTTTGCCAAGAACAATCTTTATCCAATCGTGGAGAATGAAATGAAGAAGATTCGGTCAATCGCCATCAGGTGAGTGAATGTGATGAAGCAAAAAATGATCAAGTCTATGGAGTTGGGAATATTTGGTGCCAAGTGGGCAAAGATTCCAAGAGATGATGATGTGGAGAAGGCAAGCAAAGACGGGAAGGTCACCCGCACGGTCATTGACGATATTGAATTCTAATGGGACGTTGCCATTTTTGCGTACAAGACCATGCTCCGAAATTCGAAAGGCATGGGAGAGAGAATATTTGGTGATTTCAACATCCCGACCCATAACAAACGATTGAATTCCCACCGCCTTACATGGGTCATTAGGCAAATATATAACTTTGGCATTGGAAAAGAAAGCTCGAATGATGTTCAAAGGAACTGGAGTGTTGATTTTGAGAAAGTATATCCAATGGAAGGCGTCAAATTTGGCCAAGTAGGGAAAGTTAATCGATTCTAAAAAACCGAAGTCAATTGGGCGGCAGTGCTTGACCCGCATATGGGCAAAGAGGGCATGGTAACGGTTTTTCTCTTCTGCATTCCTAAAGCAGCGATTGAAGGCGGTTGGAACGGAGGCGGAGGAAGAGGAGGGATGAGATCTTTTTCGAGAGACAGCATGTTTGACTTTGGGAGCCATGTGGAGGAAAAATGATGAGCGAAATTTCTAAGAGGAGTTTTGTCGAACAGGTGATGGGCACAGGTTTGGGGAACTGTGGGTGAATGTGTGTGAGAAATATGATCTAATCAACAGCGGAGAGCCACAACCCAATATGCATTTAACAATTATGATAAGGAATTTTGGATGAACAACTACAAATAGGCTAAGTATAATTCCTAGAAAAAGACAAGTGTCAAATGAAGTGAAAACCTAGATGGAGAGGAAATTAATGCAAGATATGCAAATAGGCAATCAAGACAGGATGAAAGAAATTAGAAATGCAAGAAAAATGGAATGAAAAATGTGAGAAAAACTTACAATTGAAATGTTGGGTGAATAGTAACCATGGTGTGAAGGAAGAGAGAAGAGAAGAAAAGAAGAGATTTTGTCAGGAAATGAGGAGGGGAAATGAAAAAGAGAAAGAAATGAGGAATATTGGTGAAAGAATGAAGTGATTTGGTGTAGAAATGAGTGAGATCTTGAAGGTTGTGGGAGGAGGAATGGAGAAGGGGGAAGGCTTACGGATGATGGGGAAGAAGAATAGAGAAAATGAGTGAAATCCTGATGTTTTAACAAGGGCACGCGTGAAGGTTTGCCCGAAGGGATCGATCCCTTTAAGGATGGGATCGATCCGTTTGTGGCAGTGTGTACCCCTGCCCATTCTGATGCTAGGGGATCGATCCCATGATGAAAGGGATCGATCCCTCATAGCAAAAACCCAGAATTTTAGGCCTTAATGACCCGGAAATCAATCCAATTTTCATAAGAATTGACCCCTTAGTCCATTGCCTCAGTTGTGATGCAGAAAAATGATTTGAAACTTAAAGAACTTGTGCATTTTCATTGTTTAAAAACAAAATCTGGTTTGGCCACTTAGGATGCATGCGACATGTCTTGAAAACTGCAGAAAAATTGCAAAAAAATGCAGAAAAATGCATAAGTATCCAGAAATGATGCAGAGCAGTTTTGAGCAACAAGTAACCATGATTGTGATAGTGTCTTAACCATTAGAAATGGGTTTTGGCTAATGAAGGAAGTTTAACATGACCAAAACACACACAAATCAACAGTTCAATTTCAAAAAGTTAAGAACATGAACAGTAACATGGTAAATTAAGGTCATGAATTGCAAGTGGAAATGATATGCTCCAAATTTCTTTCTTGCAATCATATCAAACCAACTTAAGTCATTCATTCAACATCAAATCAATTCAAGGAGCATTCATAATGCCTAATTCACCTCTAAGAGTGCAAAATCTCTCCTTGTCCAAGGGCTTTGTGAAAATATCAGCTAATTGGTGCAAGGTGTCCACATACTCTAGAATTATGTCTCCTTTTTGCACATGATCTTGTATAAAATGATGTCTAATCTCAATGTGCTTGGTTCTAGAGTGTTGGATGGGATTTTTTGTAAGATTGATGGCACTAGTGTTGTCACACCTAATGGGAACTTGGTTCATTTCTATTCCATAGTCTCTCATTTGTTGCTTAATCCATAAAACTTGAGCACAACAACTTCCGGAAGCTATATATTCAGCCTCGGTTGTGGATTGAGCTACACTATTTTGTTTCTTGGAGAACCATGAGATGAGCCTACTTCCTAAGAATTGGCATGTTCCCGATGTGCTTTTCCTATCCACTTTGCATCCACCAAAATCTGCATCGGAATAAGCATGGAGATCTAGTGTAAAATCTTTAGGATACCAAAGTCCTAAGGAGGAAATGTCTTTGAGGTATCTAAGGATTCTTTTTACTACTTGTAGATGTGATTCTTTAGGGGATGACTGAAATCTAGCACACAAGCATACACTAAACATTATATCGGGTCTACTAGCAGTTAAATATAGCAATGAGCCAATCATAGACCTATATAGTTTAGTGTCTAAACATTTTCCTCCTTCATCCTTATCAAGCTTAATATTTGTGCTCATAGGTGTAGAGAAAGGTTTAGATTCATCTATTCCAAATCTTTTGAGCAAATCTTTAGTGTATTTAGCTTGATTTATGAAAATACCTTCTTTACATTGTTTAACTTGAAGTCCTAGAAAGAAGGTTAATTCTCCCATCATACTCATTTCAAATTCACCTTGCATTAGTTTAGAGAAATTTTTGCACAATGACTCATTTGTAGATCCAAAATGATATCATCTACATAAATTTGAACTACTAATAAGTCATGACCCTTAGATTGAATAAACAAGGTTGTGTCTACCTTTCCTCTTGTAAAACCTTTTTCGATTAAAAACTTTGAAAGTCTTTCATACCAAGCTCTAGGAGCTTGTTTTAATCCATATAAGGCTTTTGAAAGTTTGAAAACATGGTTAGGAAATTTTGAATTTTCAAAACCGGGAGGTTGCTCAACATAAACCTCTTCATTTATATAACCATTTAAGAAAGCACTTTTCACATCCATTTGATATAACTTAAAATCCTTGTAGCATGCAAAAGCAAGTAGCATCCTAATGGCTTCTAATCTAGCTACCGGAGCATAGGTTTCATCATAGTCTATTCCTTCTTCTTGTCTATAACCTTGAGCCACTAACCTAGCCTTGTTTCTAACAATAATGCTATTTTCATCCATCTTATTCTTGAATATCCATTTGGTTCCAATGATGGGATAATCTTTAGGTCTTTCTACTAATGTCCACACTTTGCTTCTCTCAAATTGATTTAATTCTTCTTGCATGGCCATAATCCAATTTTCATCATTCAAGGCCTCATCCACTTTCTTTGGCTCAAATTGTGACACAAAGGTACATGTTGACATATGTTTCTATATGTTGACCTAGTCCTAACTCCAATGGTTGGATCTCCAACAATATCATTATCTTTCACATATCCTAGTTCTCTAGGACACCTAGATTCCTTTTCAATTATTTCTTGTTCCATGGACTCCTCATTTTTGTTAATAGTAAGATCTTCTAATTGATCTCTAACATCCTTATCTTGAGATGGATCAACTATATGTTCATCAAAAATCTGAACTTCATCATCAAGATTGGTTCTACTAATGATATTTGATTCATCAAAAATTACATGCATTGACTCTTCTACTACAAGTGTTCTTTTATTGAAAATTCTATAGGCCTTAGAATTTAAAGAATAGCCAAGAAAAATACCTTCATCACTTTTAGCATCAAATTTTCCTAGGTTGTCTTTACCATTGTTCAAAACAAAACATTTACACCCAAATGGGTGAAAATAACTTATGTTAGGTCTTTTTCCTTTATAAAGCTCATAGGGAATTTTCTTTAAAATAGGCCTTACCATAGCTCTATTTATGACATAGCAAGAAGTGTTTATTGCTTCAGCCCAAAAATATTTAGGTAAGTTATTTTCACAAAGCATGGTTCTAGCCATTTCTTCTAATGTTCTATTTCTCCTTTCAACTACCCTATTTTGTTTAGGAGTTCTAGGAGCTGAAAAATTATGGCTAATGCCATTCTCATTGCAAAATGTATCAAAACCCATATTTTCAAATTCTTTTCCATGGTCACTCCTAATACTAGAGATAGAGTAACCTTTTTCATTTTGAACAAGTTTTGAGAAAGCAATGAATTTTTCTAAGGCTTCATTTTTCATACTTAAAAAAAACACCCAAGTGAACCTAGTGTAATCATCAACTATCACAAATCCATAGTGTTTACCTCCTAAACTAGTTGTCCTAGTTTGTCCAAAGAGATCTAAGTGAAGAAGTTGAAGTGATCTAGAGGTAGTGACACACTTCTTAGATTTAAATGAATTTCTTTTGTGTTTTCCTCTTACACATGCTTCACAAACTTTATCATTTTCAAATTGAAGCTTAGGTAATCCTACTACTAGGTCTCTTTTGGCTAATTTAGACAAAACATGCATGCTAGCATGGCCTAGTCTTTTATGCCATAACCAAGGTTCATCTTCTCTAGTGGCCATAAAGCATACATTTTTGCTATTAAGTTCATTTAAATCCACAATATAAATATTTCCATGTCTATGTCCAATAAACACAATTTGATTAGTTTTGGCATAAACAACATTGCAACACAAATCATCAAACATAACTTTAAATCCCTTATCACACAATTGACTAATACTAAGTAAATTATGTTTTAAGCCTCTAACATACAACACATTCTCAATAGTTGAGGAAGAGTTACCAATTGAGCCAATTCCTTCAATTTGTCTTTTGGAGTTGTCTCCAAATGTGACTTCTCCACCACTCTTATGCTTTAGGAACTTGAATTGACTCTTGTCACCCGTCATGTGTCTTGAGCATCCACTATCAAGGTACCAATGCTCCTTGGACTTAGCCTTGTAGCAATACTCTTCCTCCTACATACAAACACATCAAGCTTTCATCTTAGGTAGCCAAATTTTCTTGGGTCCTTGAGAGTTAGTACTTATAATTTTAGATCCTTTAGGGATCCATTTCATCTTTAAGGACTCATCACTTGAATTTAAAACATGTTTTGGCACCCAAATCTTGACAGCCATTTTTCCTCTAATCATAGTCTTCCTAGAGGTGCATGCTTGTGAAGAGTGTCCTAGTTTATTACATAATGTGCACAAAACAAATTTTCTATCTTTAACTAGGAAATTTTTAAGATGAGTCTCTTTGTTAGATGCATTGTAGCCTAACCCTTCTCTATCAAAAAATGCTCTTTGAGTCTCTAGTATTTGATCAAGTTTTTGTTGACCCATGTAAAATCTAGAAAAGGAGTTTTGCAAATTAATGTTCTTTCTATTTAATTCTTCTATTTCTAGATTTGCATTCTCTAATTTCTTTTCACATTCTAATTTAACATTCACAAGCATTTCATTCTCCTTTTTCAACTTAGAGATCATTTTCTTATATTTCAAATTCATGCATTCAAATTCATTGGCTAACTC
This sequence comes from Heritiera fomes, assembly GCA_032173925.1. Classification (NCBI taxonomy): domain Eukaryota; kingdom Viridiplantae; phylum Streptophyta; class Magnoliopsida; order Malvales; family Malvaceae; genus Heritiera; species Heritiera fomes. The sequence continues at coordinate 44,372,985 of JAPDPM010000004.1, forward strand.
ATCAAATGCATCTTGCAATTCATCAAAAGTGTATTCATTAGTATCTAACAAGTTAGAGGTTACCTTCTCATCTTCAAAAGCCATGAAACAAAGGTTGGCTACTTCATCTTCCACATTCTCTTCATCGGAGCAATCACTATCACTCCAAGTAGCCACCATTGCCTTCTTCTTTTGTTTCTTCTCATTTTGCTTTCTATACAAAGGACAATCAAATTTAATATGACCAGGTTTTTTGCATTCATAACAAATAATTTGGTCCTTTTCTTTCCTACTAGTTTCACCTTTATTTAACTCTCTCCTAGGGGGTCTCCTAGAGTTTCCACTAGCTCTCATCCTCATGAATTTATTGAATCTCTTGGCAAACATGGCCATTTCCAAATCCTCTTCATCACCACTTACATCATGATCATCTTTTGATTCCTCAATTGTGGTGGATTTTAGTGCTACTCCAACTTTCTTTTGGGGTTGAGAATTACAGATGATGTTTGGATTGATAAGGAGGAGGAAATTCACAAGAAGTTTACTGATTTTTATAAGGAGTTATTCACTTCAAATGGGAGAAGAGATTGGGGACAGATCTTAGAAGTTGTTCCAGAATGTATAGATGGAAGATTAAACAAAGTTCTAACAAAAAATGTTGAAGACGAGGAAATAAGGAGGGCTGTTTACCAGCTAGGAGGCATGAAAGCTCCGAGTCTTGATGGTTATAATGGGGTTTTTTATCAAAAATACTGGGAAGTGGTGAAGGATAGTGTTGTGAAAGCAGTAAGAAGCTTCTTCCATGGAGGGCATATGCTTAGAGAATTAAATAGAACTAGTGTGGTGTTGATCCCAAAGGTGAAGAATCCTGAGAATATAGGGCAGTATCGACCTATAAGCTGCTGCAATTTCTCCTACAAGATAATTGCTAAGGTTTTGGTGAACAGATTAAAACCTTATATGGGAGATTTGATCACTCAGAATCAGAGTGCATGTTTACAAAATAGGCAAATTCAGGACAATATAGTAGTGGCAAATGAAGTTTTCCATTACTTGAGGATAAAGAAGAAAGGGAAGAAGTATGACATGGCCATGAAGGTGGATATGAATAAGGCCTATGACCGGGTTGAGTGGGATTTTTTGAAAGCTATTATGATTAAAATAGGTTTTAACATGAAATGGATTGAATAGATAATGGAGTGTGTGTCTTCTGTCTCCTACAAGGTTATTGTCAATGGGAAATTCTCTAGCACAATCATTCCATCTAGAGGTCTTAGGCAAGGAGATCCTCTATCTCCTTACCTTTTTTTGTTCGTCATTGATGTGTTGTCTAGGGCTATTAATAAAGCCATTGAGTCTAAAAAGTTAGTGGGAGTCAAACTGAGTAAGGATTGTCCAATTTTATCTCACATTTTTTTTGTAGATGATTCCCTGATTTTCTTGGCAGCTACAGAACAAAATGGTGTGGAGCTGAGCAGATTATTGAAGGAATACTGTCAAGCTTCTTGGCAGCTAATAAATTTTGAGAAATCCAGTATGTTTTTTAGCTCTAATGTCCCAAATCAGTTAAGGCAGGAGTTAACAGACAGAATTGGCATGCAAATGATTCAGAATCCAGGATCATATCTTGGAATTCCATCATGCTGGGGCAGGACTAAAATTGAGACTATGAAGTTTATTAGGGATAGAGTCGTTGCTCGACTAAAAACGTGGAAGCAAGGTTTACTATCTCAAGGTGGACGGGAAGTTTTAATCAAGGCAGTAGCTTGTGCCATCCCAATATATACTATGCAATGCTTTAAGATTCCAGTAAAAATCTGTGGTGAGGTAAACTCTGCTATGGCTAATTTTTGGTGGGGACAACAGAATGATGAAAAAAAGATCCATTGGGTGAGTTGGGACAATATGACTAGGAGGAAAGGGGAGGGTGGAATGGGATTCAGGGATTTAAGGGTTCTGAATAGAGCATTATTAGCTAAACAATGCTGGAGAATTCTTCTGTATCCTGATGCTTTGTGGGCCAGAGTTTTGAAAGGCTTATACTTCCCTCGATGTTCTTTTTGGGATGTAAAGAAAGGAGCTCGAGCTTCTTGGGGCTAGTCCAGCTTACTTGAAGGCAGAGATGTGCTAAAAGAGAATGTTAGATGGCAGGTGTTAGGGGGTGAAGAGGTTGACATTTGGAAGGATAATTGGATTCCAGGTGGTCTGTCTTTTGTTCCAACAGAGGAGGAAGTGTTAAACTGGAACTTTCCAAGGAAAGTTAGTGAGCTTATAGATAGAGAAGGACGTTGTTGGAAGCTGGATATCATCAGCGGAGTACTCTCTTCTAGTGAAGTCGAAGCAATTCAGAGACTTCCAATCTGTTATAATGGAGGTAAAGATAGAGTGATATGGCCTAGTAATCCTAATGGTGAGTATACAGTGAAGACGGGATCTCATGTGTTGCATGATAAAGGTACCTTTAGTGGGAACTACAGACCATCCTCTTCCTTTGTTATTGACAAAGGACTATGGAATATTATTTGGAAGACACATGTCCCTACTAAGATACAATGTTTTATGTGGAAAGTTTGCAAGGATGCAACAGCTACTGCTTGGAGTTTATGGAAAAGGAAGGTCATTACAAGCCCTCTTTGCCAGGTATGTGGAAAGGAGTCTGAAACTATTGAACATGCTTTATTGTTATGCGATTTGACTTTGTTGGTTTGGTTTGGTATAAATATTGGGTATAAAGTTGACAGGGGATCTATTAGAACAATGGATAGATGGCTAAAAGCGGTGATTGATGATAAAGTGTTAACGGTTGAGAATAAAACAAGGTTATCAATAGTCATTGCTCATGCTTGTTGGGCTATTTGGAAGGAAAGGTGTATTGTGGTTTATCAAAAAATTAAACCCAAACCGTTGGAGGTGATAAGGAAAATTAATAAAGCTGTGGTTGAAAGCTTGAGTTTGATGAATAAATATCAGAATCAGAAGGTAAAGAAGAAGGCAGAGATGGCTTGGCAAGCACCTTCATGTGATTAGTATAAAATAAATTGTGATGGGGCGTTTAGTGAGAAGAATAAGGAAGCTGGAATTGGGGTGATAATCAGAAATAGTAATGGTGAATTGATTGGAGGTAAGGGTAGGATAGTTGGGGTGGAGTCTTGTATTGAGGCAGAGGCTATAGCAGTTCGGGAAAGGCTGCTTTTAGCAAAAGAGGTGAAGTTGAGGAAAGTTATAGTTGAGTCTGATTCAAAGCTTTTGTGTGAAGAAATAAGACACAAAAATAATGGAGGACAATGGAGGATTGCTCCTTTGATGCGTGATATCATCTTGATGAGGAGAGATTTCATGGAATGCAGGTTTGAATGGGTGGGTAGATCTGCAAATAAAGCAGTTGACTGGGTTGCAGAACAATTTAAAAGGAGATTGTGCTTGTCAAATTGGGTGATTCAACCCCCAATCTCCTTGGTTCATATTCTGAACAAGGATGGTCTTCCTTGTCCCCCAGAGTAGTTATTGATTGCATACCAAATGTTATGAGATATGTGAATTGTAGATGTCTCACTAATAATGTTTGGTGATTGTTTTTTGCTGTATCACTTGGTGTACTGACTTGTTTTTCAATGAAATGAAGTTTCTTTTGATGGCCAAAAAAAAAAACTTTCTTTTGGGGATCTTGATTTCTCTTAATTTTCATCTCATAAGTGAGTAAGGATCCCATAAGTTCATCCAAAGAGAGTGTATGAGGATCCTTAGATTCTTCAATAGCAGTGACTTTAGCTTCCCATGATTTAGGTAAGCTATTGAGAACCTCTTTCACCATCTCTACATTAGAGTATGTCTTCCCTAAAGCTTTAAGACCATTTATTATGTCCGTAAACCTAGTAAACATGTCACTAATTGACTCATCATTCTTCATTCTAAATAGTTCATAGTCTTAAGTGAGCATGCCTACTTTGGTTTCTTTGACTTGTGTGGTTCCCTCATGTGTGATTGCTAGTTTATCCCAAACTTGTTTAGCATTCTCACATCGTGAAACTCGATTATACTCATTTGGTCCTAATGCACAAAATAGTGTGTGCATTGCTTTAGCATTAAATTGTGCCATCATAATATCATTAGTATCCCACTCATCTTCTTTCTTAGGCACATCCGACCCATCTACTTTCTTAATAGGAATAAGAGGACCTTTAACAATAATTCTCCACACTTCATAATCATTGGCTTGAATAAATAGCATCATTCTAGTATTCCAATAGGCATAGTTTTCACCATTAAAGAGTGGAGGTCTAATCGTAGAGTGTCCCTCTCCTACCAAGGGTGTAGACAAACTAGTTCGAGCCATTAGTGATCGTTTTTAGTCGATAGATGTTAATCTAATTCAATCTCGAGCCCAAGCTCTGATACCAATTGTTGGCTCTATCGAGAGAGGGAGTGAATCAGTTTTTCTAATTCTTTCTAATTTTCCTAGGTCTTAATGCACAATCCAAGCAAAATAAACAATGATGAAATAAATGCAGTAAATAAGAGTAAGGGAAAGAGAAGCAAACACAAGTTTATAGAGGTTCGGCCAATCTCTTGCCTACGTCCTCTCTCCTTGAACTCCTTGTCAAGGTTTTGATTCACCTCTTCATTGAGAATCCTTACAAACCACTTGAAGGTGTGGCAAGACCTCTTACAATCTTTCTAGAGACTTTGAAATCTCCTTCTAAGCCTCTACCCTTGTATTGCTACCCAACACTCTACAATATCAGACCTTACAAGGATAGCTCACCCTTTAAATAACAAGAATTTCAGTGAATGGGTGAAGAACACAGATGAGTCTCACAAAATGGAGTAACACAATGAACAATTTCAGATTTGAATTTCTCTCTTGAAGCTTGAGGATTTTTCAGTGCTTGTTCTACCTCCAAATTTCATAAATGCCTCTATTTATAGTCCATCAAACGAATGGAACAGTTGGTGAAGCATTTAATGCATTTCTTCCCGTTGAAACCCTCAAAAACTAGCCGTTGGTGTCAGGACCCGTGCAAACGGATCGATCCCTTTACCAAAGGGATCGATCCTTTTTATCCAGAAACTATTTCAACTTGTTCCTGGTGCTTGTCCACCTTACTGCCAAAATGGGATCGATCCCTCTACAGTAGGGATCGATCCCTTTTAACCAGAATGCCTTCCTGCACATCTTTCAACTGCAATTTGAGATAGTTTATGGTTTTTTGTGATTCTAAGTCAGTACAAAAACTTCTAGCACTTTTCTTAAGAGTATTTACTGACTTTTTCAGTTGAAATCACACTCCAAAACTTGTTTAAAATATTTTCTATCATTGAGTTCATTCAAAGCAAATTTACTTAGAGAAAAATCATTTTTAAGCTTACTTGAATTTTGTCATTTCAAAATACTTGTCAATTTAAAGCTAACATATTAGAATAATTAAATTTAATGATTTAGTAATTGGTTTGCTATTTTTTCTCTTAAATTAATCATAAACATTTGATCAACTTATGTTTTCTTCTTCCCGCTTGAGATAGACATTCATTATTATTTTGAGATATACCTAAATTATCGCCACCTTCATTATTATGGCCTTTTTCAATGTCAATGCTCTAACAGTCTTTAAAAAGGATGGTGAATTTTGAATTTATTGTTGGAGTTTTTAAATTTTCGGATTAAAAGAATGCTGTGCATTTTTTTTTGTTACAGCTGTGTATTTTTTTTATTATATTAGTTTTTTTTTAAATTTTTTTAATATATTCCAGAGGAACATGGGATAATCTTTTAATTTCAAAAAAAATTAATTCACAAAAAAATGACATAATTTTCATATATATATATATATATACTAGAATGCTACTACCACTTCATTAGGATGTTTTTTTTTAAATGAATTAATAATAAAAAATCATTTAAGTTAAATACTAATATGAATAATAATAGAATTAATAAATAATTATAATTATTGTGATTTTTAATTTTTGACATCTTGAAATAAATTAAAAATTAAACAAGTCAAATAAAAAAAAGAAAAAATGAGTTAAATATCATAAGTAAAATTGAGTTTAACCCAACTTTATGTATCCAAGTACAACCCAATTTTATTCCTTTCATTTTCAAATCTAATCCAATCATCAAAATCCTTTAGGTCATATTTGGTGCATAGGATGATAGATAGGATATGATGATAATCATCCCATCTTATGTTTGGTGTACACATTAAGGGGAGGATTGGATTGTAAGGAGGATTAGTCATCCTCCTAGCATAGGATGATTCAATCCTCTCCAAAAGGTAAGGATTATTTCTAATCCCATAGGATTAGAAATAAATACTTATATTTTATTCATTTCATTCTTAAAATTTGTATTTAAAAATTAACTTAAACATTTTATAAAATAATAATTATATTTGTTTAATTAATTAATCCAAAATTTTTCCTTCTTTTTTATTTCTTTTTTTATTTCTTTTTTTTATTCAAGAAAAACTATAATTTTGATAAAATAATATTTTCTTGAACAAATTTTTTTAAATAAATAAAATTTTAAATTTTTTAGAAAATAAATTCTCAAACAAAAAATTTATTATGAAATATATTTTTTAACAAGCTTTCTCTTATGTTAAATTTTTATTTTTTTTCTAATTTTTTCTTTTTTACCGTAAAAAAAGAAAGAAAAATAACAATAAATCATAAAATTATTAGAAATTATATATTTTTTAATTTATAAAATTTAAATTATTAAATTTAACTAACTTTTTTTTTATTTTTCATTTGTTTTCTATATTTCTTTCTAATTGACTAAACAAGAAAGAAGATAAAGAAACCATAAAAATAAAGAAAAATATTTAAGAATTGTTTTGGAAAAATTAATGTAATTAAAAAAATAAACTTATTTCCTAGAAAAACTCAATTTTCTAAAAATAAATATATTTAAGTTACAACAAAAAAATATTTTAAATTTAAAACATATAAAAGAAATAAAAACAAAAAAAGGAAAGAAAGGAAAAAAAAGTGAACATGTATAGAGAATGTTTTATAAAAATTCATTTTTAACAAAATAATTTTTTTGAAAACGTAATATAACTTTTTAAAAATAATTTTTATTCAAAAAACATCTAATAAATATGACGATTAATTATAATATTATAAATAATTTTTAATTTTTTATCTATATTTTAACAAAAAAATTATAAATTTAAAATTATGTTACTTTAAAAAAGAGTATTAAAAAAGTCATTTTATACTACTTTTAATTTTACACATAGCAAATATGGTGAAAGACATAAAAAATTATCCTATCCTATTCTTAATCCTTGTATACACTAAACATAAGATAAGATGATATAATATAATCCTATCTTATATTATCTTATCAAATCCTCATCCTATGCACCAAACATGATCTTAATACCCTTGATTATCAACCAAAGTTCTTTTATACTCTTTTAGAACACATGTCAGGCATAAAATGCTTTGGGATTCTCTTAATATAAGATTATAGATTAGAGTTAATTATAGTTATTTTGTTTTTAGTTAGAGTTAATTAGTAATTTGGTATCTAATTTATACTACTATTGTTAATTTAATACTTGAATAAAAATTCACAATATGATATCTACAGAATACACATTAACTCCATTCAAAAACAACCAATAAAATTAGGACACATGACAAAAAATATATATCAATTTATTTTTTTATTGTTGAAAGTTAAAAGGGGAAAAAGTCCAAAAAAAAAATCAAGAAGATAGAGAAGAGAAAAGGAGGAGAGAGAAGGTATATGGAGAAGGGTGAAAAAGAAGAAAAGGAAGAATAGCATATATCTCACTTTATTTATTTATTGTTTAAATATTTTTAAATAATATATATCATCTTTTATTATCTTAATCTTATTTATGGAGTTTAAAACTTTACTAGCAATATTGGATTTTTTTTCAAGTATCAAAATCTATAGAACTGATAATTCAAGTTAAAAATTACATATAATTATAGAGGCATCTTTTGTTTTGAAATTGAAATCCATGGTTTGGTGCATTATAGTCGCTAATGTCTCTCATTCTCAGCCACCAATGTGTTGTGGCTGTAAACTCTTGAAATTCTTTGTCCATATTTGTGTTTCTTTCTATTTACAGTGGTAGTACTACAACTCTATATGTCATTTACTTTGATAGCCTCTGTTCTTTTCTATGCCTTCTGCAAATAAGAATACAAGTCGCACACCTGTCTTCATTTATTTAGTAGTCGTCTTGTGGAATCCTTTTTTATGAAATGAAAGGCACAGAGCTCTAAAGCATTGCAATTGTGATGAAATGGAAATTTTAACTTCGCTTATGCAATTATGCTAGTGAGGCGTAGGGGATGCGCCATCTATTACCTCAACCGAAAGCTTGAAATCACCAAGAAGTATGATTCAATTCAAACTCAAAAAAAAAAAAAAAACACATTGTGATCTCAGAATAATACAAATTGTAAAGGGTAAATATGGTGATTGGCGACATATTCCGATCCCTTGAAGCATAAGCACTGCTGGTTCTCTCAAGAGTCAGGAGATTCAAACATATATCTAAGCGGCAGAGCAAAGAACATAGTCTGTAATACAGAAGGAAAATTAACTAGCGAGAACAGCGGTGGTGCATAGGTGTGGTGCTGACAGCATTAGCGGGCCTCCAGGCAGAAGCGGTAAGCAAGCAAAGGTCTTTCCAACCAAGCTTGAGGGCACCATTGTCCTCAACCAAGGTATAACCATCAGATGGGAACATGCCTAAGAGCAGGGTAGCCTGCGTCGCTGCATTACCAGCAAGAGAGATACCCTTGAACCCAGACTGCTGCAGCTTCTCCCTCCAATTATGGAATTTCACTTCCTCACTTCTGGACGGGCCTCCTAGAGCCAGCACATTTCGTATCTCCTTGGAAAGTAGCTGCTGCTCCACCACGTGCCTCTCCTCGCTCTCCTCGCTGTAGCTTGCCCCTAAAGAATCAAACAGGGCTGAATAGTAATGTATGGCTTCCACAAACCTCCCCAGAAATGAGCCGGCGTGGCTCAAGTCCTGTTCTACTACCGTCACTACTTTGGGTGCCAACCTGCGTATCTCCAAGACATTATATTCATCAACACAAGCTCACGTGTTGGGACATATTGATTCCTATATTATTTTTATTAATTACATGGAGAATGATCTGGCCTAATATGTTCTTAAATTAATCAAACCTACGCTATTGACTTCAAAAACTATATGAAATCATCACAAAATTAACACCACATGGAAACAATCATTTTCAGTTCTACAGATGACCAAGGATTGATCTGCTTTTGCATACAACCCTCAGTTACATTATACATGTACCGTACCAAAATTAATTAATTAATGTTTTTGTTTACACTTAATATTAAATGGAAACCAAGATTAGCAAAACTAGATTTCGGATGAAGAGAACAGACAGAGCTTGGTTTTGGTTCTACAATAGTCAAATCCAAGACATGCTCTTTTGTTTTCATTTTTGTAGTCCTAGACATTTATGCTTCAGACCATCGACGACGTGCAAACAAAACAACTTCTATTTATACTTAATAAGTCTTAGCAACGCAAAAGGTCAACGAATTAAGGTGAAAAGAAAAAGCGACATGAGTGTATTCGTGATCGTGGCCTTATGCATGTATATAATCATGTGTTAACATTGTCTAAATGAGCATTAATTAACAACCAATAGAGGAAATTTATGAAAGCAAAGTCGAGCAAGTAAGGTAGTATAAGTCACCTCTGCAGGAGCCACAGTGTGTTGGTATCAGAACCAGTGACGTCGTAAAGAGAGTGCTGCAGCCAGTGAACTGCTACTGCTTCCATCTTGCTCACGTTGAGCCTCTCGGGTTCCAAATTCCCCACGTTATCTGCCACCGGGAAAAATTCGAATGGAAGCCCCAGTTTGTCTGCAAAATCGGATAAACGTTTACCGGTCGCCTCCAGGGCCTCGAAGGAGGTTCCCAGCCCCGTGAGGCGCACGTGCGGAGGCCCTCCTGGTCTTGAGGCAAGTATGTGAAACAGACCAGGCCATTGTAGGCCTTGCATTATGTCAAGATCGATTATGTGCACTCTCTCCTCCCCCTCGAACGCTTCTTGTATGGCTTCATTGGCTGTGAAATGCGAGAACTTGACGAACGGACTCATCCCATTGAACACCTGGAAAGCCGACACCATCTTTTGGGCATGGCTCTGTGGAATTGATGGCAGCGCAGTGCATATTCCCAGACATGAGCTCACCAGCCTTGCCGACATAGCCTCTGAGAAATATGCTGCCACGCGCTGAGCAGACGTCCCAAACGGCGTTGACAGTTGCGATAGCTCTAACAGCATTCTATTTGCTTCCTCAAAGTTATTAGCTGAAACCGCCTCAGCGCACTGCAGGAGTAAGGTCAAGAGGAGCAATCCTTCTTCATCCATCTTCTGCTGCCGTAACTCCTCTTTTCTGTCTCTGGCGCTGCATGCTTGAACTCTTTGGACAGTGGACGTGGCCGTTGGAGTAGTCGTCGAGGTCGTCGTCTTCTCCACTGTAGAAGAGTTTTCTTCTGACAGCGGCAGCTCCTGAGCCTGGTGGTGTTGAGGTACTTGAGATTGTGTCTGATTTAACGAAAGAACCGGTGGTGTAGTCGCAGAAGGGCTACTGCTAATCTGATTGTGATGGTATTGTTGGTTGTTGCCCGTGGCTACGCTGTTAGAGATGGGAAGTGAAGTTATTCCCCAGCTCAAGTACTGACTGATTGCACAAGATTTGTTCAAGGAGTAATTAGGAAGGCTATCTAGGGCGGAATCCAAGTTAAGCGTGAGTCCGGAGGAGCCTTGTTGTTGCTGACTATGGTGCCTCTGCAACAAGCCCTCCGGTAGATGCAGCGATGGCGCCTCCTTCCTTCTCCTTTCAAGCGGATCCATTAGGGACCGGAGCCTGTACTCGAGGAGGGCAGCGAGGTTCGGGTTGCAGGGGTAGATGATCTCCCGTACGTTGTGGATGAGCTGAGGAATGGAGACGTTAGAGGAGGTGTGGATGAGGTCCCTTATGACGCCGTCTATCCATGCCGTAGCCGAAGTGTCATCCATAGAATTCGCGATCGGACTTAAAGCAACAGGAGCAGTAGTTGTAGTTGCGGATATGGTCGCGGCGGCGACTGTGTTTCCGTTTCTGTCTGCTGGTGGAAATAGAGGCAACCCCGAGAAGCCGCAGACGGCAGGAGGCTGAGGATTATAAATGGAGAGAGTATCGATGCAAGTAAAGTTGGAGGTGGTTGAAGATAAAAAAGAACACCCGCCTGACGTCACGGCCATCAAGTTGGTGCAATCGCCCGTAGTATTCATATTCATATTCATAGTGGAGTAGTTGAGGAGTGGATTAGGGTTATCAGTAGTGGTTGCCGCTGCCAAGAAAGAGCAACCCATGTGCTCGGAGGCAAGGTTGCGGCGAGGAAACCTGTGGTAGTCAGCAATCTCAGAAGCCATCCTCTTCCTCATCATTGTCCCCTCTGATGCATTGCCGTTGGATGCGCTTGTTACTGGGTTGTCTCGGCTGCTGCTGCTGCCGCCATTGATTTCACTACCATTTTCACCTACCAAATCACAAGCGGCCATGAACTACAATGTATTTGCTCTTCATAGAGGGAATCGAAGCTTGCTGATGGATGTACCCTATATGTTTCAGTACGCTACTAACGCTAACAAATTATATACTAGAATTAATACTAGGCGAATTTATAATATTACACCAGGTGTGAGCAAGAGCCGAGAGGGAGCAAGAATAGGGGCATACCAACAGAATACGGTATGAGAACTGGGACAGCGGCTTTGGGATTCCTCTCACTTGCTCAACTCTCTAATCTTGGCACGACCTTCTATGTTACCTAGGCCTAGCGCTCATTTGTTTTGATTTTTTTAAAAATATAAATATATAGTTTCTTCTTTCTTTCTTCTGTTTTAGGAAAAGCAAATAGTTTAACGCAAGTACACCGCAGCCATGCCTTTTGGATGCTTGCAAGAAGTTTCGGTAACTGAAGAGAAATGAAGAAAGTAATATACCAGATGCAAAAAGGAAGTAGGGAGAATGGTGGTGGTGGTGGTGGGCGGCCGTTATCTAAGCTTCTTGGCGTGGAAGAATTTCTTGCGACCGGCAAAATCGAAAGGGGAAAATTTATTATGACTTTTGAGTGAAACGTAACATATCCATAAATTGATAGTATAGTACATTCAGGAATATTGATGATGATAAAGAGTAAAATTAGGTAGAGAATTAAGAGAGAGGAAAGGTGAGGGGCAGCTGGGCAGGTGATGGGCTGTCAAAGTAGGAAGCAAAGCGAATGCGAAGCAGCAAAGACTTTGTGGATTGGTGTGCTGTGCTGGGGATGTAGCCTGTTGTTCGTCGTTGCCTGTTTGACGTCTTCGCTACCGCTCTTCCAACGATCATTTCGATGAATGTATGTCCTCCCTTAGCCTCCCCTTACCAAGCAAAGTATGCACCGCACACCGCTTTAGTTATTAATTAGTATTTTCTTTTTCAAATCAATCGGCGCTCTCTCTTATTTACGATTTCCGTCATACTGAAAATTGATCTTACCAGTCCACGGGATGGCAAACCTTTGTAATTTTAACTTAAAACGAATTTTGTTTGGACGATGAAGCTGGTCCTTGGAGGTAGGTGATTAAGATTTAACGTGCATGCAAGCACAACTGGCTTCCTGACTGTGACAATGACCCATTTTATGATCACCCTTTCCACTTCCAGGATTGGTCATTGAATATGCAGCAAACAATAGCAAATAAATTTATGGGTCATTAACTCATATACTCTAGTGGAGTTTTTAAATTTGAAAATTAAAAAATTATTGTGTGTCTCGTTTTATTTTTAATTAATTTTTTATTTTTAATATATTTTAAAGGATTTGCATGATTTTATTAATTTTGTTGGTAAAATCTAAAAATTTCACTTACATTATATGTATGAGATAATAATCCTAAATTTATTTTCATAAAGATTTATAGATATTTATTTTGAAAGGACTTACACTTTTACGTTTTAACTTGGCTTCTCACTTTATTACCCTCTTTTTTTATACAATCCATACATACCGAAGTGAGTATAAAAAGAATTATTATCATATCTACTGTCAATAGAGTTTTTTAACTTCATAAGCGGGACTAAGATGATGACATGTGTCTTTTAAAAATATTAAGAAAAATAAATAAATAAAATGGGACACACGTCATTATCCTAACTCCGCTTGTGGAGTTAAAAAACTCCACTGACAGTGTATAGGATAATTTTTCATATAAAAATGAAAAGAAAAACTTTCAAACCAAATAAATGTTCAAAACAAATTTTAAATATTGAAAATTTTATTTTTAATGATTTTATTTTTCAATGCTTTTTTAAATTATTATTATGTGAACTCTGAAGGGGATGTGAGAAATGCATGCATTATTATGAATTTCAAAACAGCAACAGTTCTTGGCCGAAGCCAAACAATTATTTGCACCCAATATATGGCATGTTTATTTAGCAAAAGAAAACACTATTCAATTTGAATTTTCCTTTACTTTTTATCTCTTTCTTTGCAGTCTCTAAACAGCACAAAATTATAGTTTATGCATTAACTCCTTAAATAGTTATGTTTTAAGAAATAATAATAATAATAATAATAATAATAATAATAATAATAATTCAACATTGAATCATAATTTAATAAAAATAAATTTACCTACTTTTTTTTTGTCAATTGATGGTCCCTATGCTTAACCAATTGTATGAGGTGGCTAACAAAGGTTTTGTTTGATTGATAAAAATTTTAATGATTTTGTTATTTACCTTTTGTCTCTTATTATTTATAAATAGGACGATGCCCTGCTTTGCATGGGGTTTTTTTCTTAGAAAAAATATATATTAAATGAAAATGATAATATTTAATTTATCAAGTCATCATTTTATTAATTTTTTTATTGTTATATTTTTAAATAAAAAATAAATTTTAACACAAAATTAAAAAAAATTAAACAAACCAAAATAAAAAAAATTATAAACATTTAAGTTTTTATTTAATTTGACCCTAATTTGTTAGTCTCGATATAAATTTAGATTAGGCTAATCCCCTACCAAAATTTTTTCTTTTTGTTTGTCATAGTCTCAAAGTGCTTAATATTGAAATTATTTATTTATTAACTTATTTTTTTTATAGCCTTCGATTTTCATATTTAAAGAATTTTTTTTTAAGTTTTTGATTCGTAGAATTAATTTTTTTATAAAATTTTTTATGTTTATTTGTGTTTAAGTTTTAAAAAATAATTTTTGGAATTTTTTTATATTATAATTTTATTTTTTTTGAATTTTTATTATTTGTAATATTTATTTGATTTTTATAGTTTTTGTAATTTTTAAAATTTGATAATAATAAAAATAAAAAAGGGAATTTTAATTTGAATTGAATTTTTTGGATATTTGGTATTTGAATTTTAGTATTTTATTTTTTTGTAAACAAAATTTTTTGGGTATTTGATTTGAATTTTTTTAAAAATTTAGTACCTATTTTTGAAATTTTTTTTGTTATATGAATATTTGGTTTAGTTCCTTGAAAAAATTTCTTGAATTTTAATTTTTTCTCTCTCCACTTTTCATATCTTTCGTTTCATTTTTTTAGCATTTCAACTTTGGAAAAATAATAATATTATTTGTAAAAGAAAAAATTGTGAATATTTCATTTAAATCTTTTTAATTTTTTTAATTTGAACTTTTCATTGTCTCTCTTTTCTGTTCATAATAAGTTCATATTTTTGTTTCGTATTTTTAGTATTTTTAATATTAAAAATTTTAAAAATAAATATTTTAATTTGAATTAAAAAATATCACATATAAAACTGAAAACTACCACATGACTAAATTCATTTTTAATATTTTAATTTTAAGAAAAAATTAAAACTAATTATAACAATTAAAAATAATTACCTCTAAAGGTAATGAAATGTCATGCGACAGCTACTCACTCATTAAGTAGATAATTTTTATATCTATTAGTATTTTAATTCACAATGTGTCATGATTTTTATCAAACAAAAACAATATAAAATTGTAAAAAAAACTCTATGAAAATAATATTATCAAGCCAACTAAAATGGAAAAGTAAAAAAGAAAAAAAGACAGATGTCAAATTGACAACAATGGGAGACTTTTTTATTATAGGTTATAGATTTTGCTTTCTTTTTTATTTTTATTTTTATTTTTATTTTTATTTTTACAAAAAATAGCAAAAGTCAAGCGATCAAGACTTAACTATATTGAGATGTATGAAACCTAATTATCGTCCTTAATTGATTGTCCTTGCCTAAAATCAATGCACAGATTGCTCCTACTATGTTAAGTGTTAACATGTAATGTGATTGTTCTAATTATACTTTTTAGAGAGAGAGGACCAACAATCATTTGCAATTATCTTTTTATCATAATGAAATCTGCAACGAGTGTAAGCGAGCATGAGAGTGAACTACTATAAATTTTATAATTTTCTTATTTTTTTTTCGTACTTATTTTTAGTTATTAGAGTTTTCTGAAAATGTAATTTAGATTTTATTCCCAACATACTAAACTAGTTCTTTTTACAATTAGGACGATAGCATATCTTAGCATGAAAAGTAATAGACATCCCAGATAAAAATGGGGTAGAACAAATTTTGTGTGAGGATTTAAAATATTTAGATTGGAGTTTTTGATAATATACTTTATGATGTGCTTGCATAATGTTCGTTGAATTATGCAACAGTGAATGCAGAATGTGAGGAAAATATTTTTATTAAAAGAAGCTAGTAAAGTAGTACTATACTGTTACTAGAAAGAAGATACGTGAATATTTTATATGGATAATAACGAGGCATAATTTTTTAGCACAAAAATAAAAGGTGCATAAAACGAATATAGGAGGGTCAAAAAAAAAAAGATAAAAGGTGCAATTTATTTCTCAATGGAGAACATTTTTGCAATCAAAAGCGCTGCTAATTTTGGTACGAGATCCACTTTCCAATTCTTGGATGACAGCAAAAGTTAAATTGGCCTTTGAAATAAAGCTCTTGTTATTGTTGTTAATTGTTTTATTGTTGTTATCCAGTGCTTTACCTTTTTTTTTTTCTTAAAAATTTATTAGTGGGTTTTGAAATAAAACTCTTAGTTTGTGTTTGGATGAGAAATTTCAAAGAGGGAATTCATTTCAATCAAGATATTTAAAAGTTCAAAATGTAAATTTCTTGTTTAGTAAAAAATTTTGAAGAATTTGAAAATTTAGGAAGGATTTAAAAAGAGAATTTGAAATGCTCAAATTCTCTTTTGAAAATCCACCTAAAGAGGTGGTTTTTCAAATTTTCTTATACTCTTTCCTATTTTATTAGACATGACCCACTTTTAAATATAGAGTTAAAAACAAAAAACATATTGTTTTTTTTTAAATTTAATATATATCTTTATTTTTTATATTATTAACAATATCTATACATTTTTTGTCACGACCCGAAGGCAGCGACTTTCCTTTATACTTATACTTTTCTTAGTCTACAAATTTATGGACTAAATTTTTCTTTTTCATTTTAAGGTTTGTATTCGGTGTCAGTGTAGTTACTATACTATCTCGATGACCTATAGTTATTCCATTTAAATATTTATCAACCACGGAAACGGTTCTTAGTTACATCCCGAATTGTTAAACAGAATATGTACTGTGCATCAATTTAAGTCTTACATGTAAACAAGTATTTTATAAGAAACATATACCTTAGAAGACTAGTACCAAATCCATATACCGTCTCCGATGCCCACTGAGCAGCTCACATGGCAGATGTTAACTTCAATAATCTGGAAGAGATGAAATTTAGTGGGGTGAGCAAAACCACGGCTCAGTAAGATACTAATATAAATACATGAGTAGGATTACACTGTCTTAAACTGCAATGCTTAAAACTTGTAAGGATGCAATTACAGTTAATCCTTTCTCATCGATACATCTCATTATCACTTCTCATTGTCACTTTTCATTTCATAATCATACTTTGGTATGCTATTATCTCATATCAATTCTCATATTTACTTTTCATTTCGTAATCATATTTCTGTATTCTATCATCTCTTATCGATTCTCATATCATCTCTTATCCATTCTCAGATTGTGGATCATGATCACGGTGGTACGAAGTCATAATCCTCTTCGTGTAGTTCTATATTCATGTTTCATATCATATCATGACATCATATAGATGAAATATCGTTACCATCGAATCATGATATTCCTCATATATTCTTCATGTTTAATTGAGATATCCTATCGAGTCACTTTACATTTAACAATCATATTCCTGTCTTATATCAATTCATATCACTTGTCGTATGAGAATTTATGATCACGATAGAGTAAGATCAGAATTCTCTTCATATCAATCTTATGTTCATATATCATATCATATCATATCATGTCATCGTATAAATGAAACATCAATAACGTCGAGTCATGACATTCCTCATGGAATTTTCATATACTAAGCATATTATCATATCAGGGTTTAATATGCAATTCATGTAATTTTTCTGTATAAACCGCTATCGTTTCAATTTCATATCATATATACTTTAGGACATGCTCAACATATGAATTTTCAATTCATTTCAAATTTGCCTTTAAGGCATGATAGAAACATGTTCAATTTCAGTTCATGTATTCGTTTTCGGAGCATGTCTAAAACATGTGCGGTTTTAAAACATTTTTCATATACTATAAGTCATATCAGGTCTAGAGTTCATTTCAAATCAATCTATACTCTAGACCGCATATCATTTTAAATTCGACACAAAATCGTATATAAATCATATCAGTGTCGAAATCATTTATCATGTACTTTTAAAACATATACTGTAAATCATATCAGGTCTAGAGTTCATATCAAATCAAACTATACTCTAGACCGCATATTATGTCATGTTCGACACAAAATCACATATAAATCATATAAGTGTCGAATTCTTATCTCATGGACTTTTAAAACATGTTTAAAACATGTACTGTTTCAAAACATATTTCATTTCAAATCTGTTTCATGTACAGTATAAATCATGTCAAGTCTAGAGTTCATATCAATAAAATCATACTCTAGACTTCATATCATATCGGTTAGAGACTAGGCTAGATCCATATCATCTCTCTATCAATAAAGACTTAAATCACTGTAGCTAGCAGTGAAATTCATGTCATCGTCCCCTGGAAACCAACTAGGGCGCTATCTATGGTCATAGACCTCATCTCTTTCAGCCCCACTGATCAGGCGTGACTGAGACCTGTCCACGACTATTGTCGGACAAGCATCTCTCTGCCTAATGAGCAAAGCTCCAATTAGGCGGTTTCCACTATGCTTTATTGAATTTTATTCTTTTAGGGTGCCTACAGTCTCATAAAACATTTAAATCTTTAGCTTTCTTTTCAATATCATGTAAAGCATATGGTAAAATTCTATATGAGACTTCATATATCAAAATGTATATATCTACCATATACTTTCATTTCAAAACAAATCAATACTTTTCAGTATTCATATAAACATTATTAAAATGTTTCAAGTTGCAAGAAAGCATGCTTAAATGCGATGCTATAAAACATTTCAGTATGCAACCTCAGTAATATTTTCATCAATACAGTGAAGCGATTCATTTAACTATATCGCCGTCAATTATTCCATTTCAAGACTTTCTTTCTGTCAAATCAGTAAATTACTATTCAATTCATTCACTATTCATTTAATTGGGTATTCAATTTGCTCAGTACTCAATTCATTCGGAAATCGAATCACTTGGTATTCAGACCATTCGATATTCAATATCCTTTCTCAATCATCACCGATTATAATAATCATTTATACATCTAATCATCAATATTAGGATCGCATCATTAGTATGAATCCTCTAAGTTTCTATGAGCATTTAAACATCATGTTTCTAAATAGTCATCAAGGTACCGAAATTATGCAAATAATTATATTATCATTCAATATCTATTCCAGAATCGACATTGAGGATAATAAAATCACAAAATCGATAATCACTCATCAAATCCAGATATGATTCGATCTATTGATACATGTTCATCATTTCTGATTTGAAGTTCAATTTCATCTACTATCATAAAATCATATCTAATTTCTCAAATCAACTTTCATCCGACCTTTATGACTTAATCCGAACTTATGCAATTGTCGATCTTATTATTCGAGACCTATTCTAAAGTCATAAGCACAAACATCTTTTCACATATTTATCACTCATTTTTTTGAATCCATAATTGATCGGATTGTGTCGTAATTCAATCTCAATTTCAATCAATTTTTGCATGCACAATTCGTACATTCGTTATGACTCAGTATCATAACTATTCATTGTGAACCATCATATCAATACTAAGATCCATATTAGTAGGGTATGTCCGTTTATTATCTCATGTATATCCGACAATATAATGTAGTACAGTGAAATCATCTCCATTTCGATCTCTCGAATTTGTCCATATTATTACGTTCGGAATTATTTCAAAATTAAGAAATTGAACTCGGTAAATTCTGGAAATCACTACTCTGTTAAGAGCTTCACAATCCAATCATTTAACCATCAATTTTCAACTATGATTTTCTCTTCAAGGCAATATCGTATAATCATCGTTACTTCCATCAATACTCCAACTATCGATATTCCACCTCAATTTCTGCTCGATAGTCAACTTATAATATTAAAATAACTCGAATCATCAACTCTATAAGATTCACAACAAAATTTCTCACGTTATTGTGCTCATCCATTAACCTTCTCAACTATTTAAAAATCCTTTTTTTTTGACACCATAAGATCCTTTCAAGCTTATTTTCGATAATTCTTTCAGGATTCCATTTAGATGAGAACTTGATAGTTTTCCTTAAACATTTTCGTGGAAATTCAGACAGCATAACGGCTTAATTTCCTCTAAACCTCCTGCAAGGAAACACAATTTATAATTGCAGCCGTTGATTCTCACCAATTTTTACCTCTTACTAAGACCCCCACCATCAATTGTGGGTCCTCTTAGCATTTTTAACATCAATTAAATCAATTCATCATATATAAAAAAATCATAATTCCATTAAAATCATTCCATCAGAGCATTATATAAGATCATAAATCCCACATACAATATAATGCTACTAATACTTTATAAAAGTATCTTACTTGGTGCTGAAGCTTAGCGCCTTGACGAGCTCCTAGCATCGTCGAATCCCAAATCGCGCCTGTCACTTCCGCTACAATTTTCACAACACCAATGCACTTACGTGAATATGTGACAATAAAAATTATTTAATAACATTAATAATTTATTTTTCCTCAATTTTCCTTACCTTTTCTTTCTTCTTCTTCTTCCTTTTCCTTTTTCTTTTTTTTTCTTTTTCTTTTCTTTTCTTCTTTTTCCTTTTCTTTTCTATTCTGTTTTTTTTTCTGGTCCGGTTTGGTCGGGCCAGCTTCTGTTGGCCGGTTCGATTACCTCTCACCGGCATCACCGCCAGTTCGCACCCTCCACAGCTAGCCACGGTTGCAGGGATGCTGGATCTGGTCTCGGTTTCCTCAGTGGCGACTCCGGCGGTGGCGAATCTGGATCGTGAGTTTCGACCTCTTTCTCTTCTCTTTTCTTCCTTCCGCCGCCGTTTCCTTCACCACCGGTGGCCTCATTCTCCTTCGTTGGTCCTCGCCGGTGGCGTTGGTGGCGGTGTCGGCATCTGGATCGACAGGCATTCCTCTTTCCTTTTCTTTTCGAGTTTCCGTTTTCTCTTCCTGTTTTCCGTTTCTTCTCTTTTCCGTTTGGGCCGTCGCCGGTCACTTCTCTCTTCCCCTTTGGCTTGCCGCCGACGCCCCCTCGCTCCTCTTCCTTCCGGTGGCCGGCGACGTCCGACTTTACTTTTGGTTTTCCTCTTCTGTTTAGTTAACAGAAGAGGAATGTGGGAATCGGGTTCCTCGATTCCCACTTCTCTTCTTTCTTTTTTTTATATATATATATTTATTATATATAATAATAATAATAATAATAACTATAATATATATATATAATTATTATACATATAACCATAATTATATATATAGATACACTATTTATAATATGTATTTAAATACATATTTTGTATCAAAATATATATATATATATATATATATATATATATACTTTTTACACTTTTAACACAAAATAATATTTATATTTATCAAAAGTATATTTATATAATATCATTATATAAATATATCAAAAATATTTTTATTTCTTATTAAGTTTTGGATTTCTAAATATCCAAAATTATTTTCTCCATTTTCTTATTTAATTTGGATTTCCATTTATCCAAATTAAATTTACTCCTTTATTTCTTATTTCCAATTTAATTTTCCTTTTCATTTCTTATTTAATTTGGATTTCAATTTTGTCCAAATTAAATTTTCCGAATACCTTATTTTTATTTAGAAAATTCTCGGTCTTCACATTTTTACAAATCTAATGATACTCATATTGCATATTTTATTTGATATTTTTCTTTTTTGTAATATATAATATTATTATTTTTCTTTTATAATTATTTTTTATTTAATCAAATTTTAGTATCCAAAAATTCTTTCTAAAATTTTTTTTATTCAAACAAGTCAATTATAAATGTTAGTATTTTAAAATGATAAATTTTGAAATGCCTTCATTTTAAAATGCTTCAAAATTTTAAAATTTCTCATCCAAATGCACTATTAGGCTTTGCTAATAGAAAATAGTAATTTATTTAGTTTTGTTAATAAGGAAAGAAAAATGAAAAGATAGAAAATTAGAAGGAGGAAAAAAAATAGAAAACAGTAATATTTTTTCTTAGGGGTGTGCTTGGTAGGATGAAAAAAGTAAAAAGATAAAAAGGGGTGTGTGAAAAAGTAAAAAGAAAATAGTTTTTATTAATGCTTGATAGGAAAAAAAATGCAAGAAAAAAATAAGAAAAATTGTCATTTCTTTCTTTATTAACAAAATCAAATCATTTTAAATTTAAAAGATTAGTGGAAAAAAATGACAAAAGTGTGAGTCTAAGTGTATAAATTATGAAAATATCCTTTATTCTTTTAATTTTAATTTGTTATCATAGCTCATTAATGGTATAATG
This sequence comes from Heritiera fomes, assembly GCA_032173925.1. Taxonomy (NCBI): domain Eukaryota; kingdom Viridiplantae; phylum Streptophyta; class Magnoliopsida; order Malvales; family Malvaceae; genus Heritiera; species Heritiera fomes. The sequence continues at coordinate 44,395,127 of JAPDPM010000004.1, forward strand.
GTAAATTAATATAATTTCATTTTCTTTCTTTCCATTTTTTAACTCTACCTAGCAATGGAAGGAAAGAAAATATAATTTTTTTTTCACATTTTTCATCTTTCCTACCAAACACACTTAAGAAAAAAAATTAATGTTTTCCATCTCTTCATTTTTTCCTCACTCCAATTTTTCATCTTTTTATTTTTCTTCTCATTCTACCAAGCAAAGCCTAGGTGTGCTAAGTAGAAAAGATGAAAAATGTGAAAGAAAGTATAATTTTTTTTCCCATTGCTTAGTAGAGTTGAAAATTAAAAGGAAAGAAAATGAAATTATAATAATTTACCATTAATATGCTATGATAACAAAATAAAATTAAAATAATAAAAGATAACTGTGTAATTATACATACCTAACTCACACCTCACTACAGCAAAATGGACTTTTAGCGGTTTTTTTTTTATCTTTTAGCGGCGTGTATAAATGCCGCTAAACTATTGTGGCATTGCCAGATAACGCCACAAAAACCGTCGGCTTTGATAGTATCGGGAAAAATAGCGGCGTTTTCTAAAAAAGTGCCGCTAAGTTCGCGGCAATTTTGTGCATATTAGCGGCATTTTTGTCGCCGCAATTTAGCGGCATTTTATGAAAAAACGCCGCAAATTTAGCGGCATTTTAGGGAAGAAACGCTGCTAAGTTAGGCTTTTTCTTTTTTTTTTTATTTTAGTTATTCGATTAATTTGCTTCATACCTCTGCTTAGCCGACCCGACCTCACCAACACAATATTGCCGACCTCACCAACAGAATACTATAAAATAAGTGTTTATAATATTTACATTAAAAACAAAAAGGAATGATGAAACAATATTACATTAAGACATGAATAATATAAAATAAATGTAATGAAAAATAAATTTATGCATCTCCTATTTGATATAAAAATAAATGTCTTAAACATTTGAATCTCTCAACATTTAATTAAAGAAAACATATATAAGAAAAAAGAAAGAAAGAACAAAGATTAAGGTTACATAATTCTTAAGCTTTTACATCCAAAAGTTATCCTTTCTTTCTTTAATAAGTTCCCTTACAACATTCAAGGCATTTCTTGCTTCTGTCTGGAACTCCATCACTAAATGAAACAACATTCCTGCAGCACAAAGTTCAAACAACTAGCTTTGAATGTGAAAAATGAATTGAGCAGTCTCAAGTTAAAATTTGATTTTCTTTTCACCATACTTCATTGAATACACTAAAATCTCTCATAATTAAGATCATGATGGAAAGGTAATCTTGTAACATTATCTGCATTTTCAATTTTATTACCTTGTCAACAGAAATGCTTACATATTTGAGCAAAATGCAGTTAATTCTATAAGATTTGCGTTAAACTTAATTATAAATATGAAGGCTTATTGGAGACTTGGGAGATTAGGTTGCATGAGATACAGTAGGTGTCTTGCTCCTATCAATCCTCAGGCTTATTCAATACCATTCTATTTCTAACTAATGATTCAAATGCATTTTGCATTTTTCATGGAAGCAGAATTAACATTTCTACTTAAAGAAGAGAAATCAAGGATTGTTTCAACAACCATGGTTAAAACTTAAACATGGGTAATTAACAAACCAGAATTTTCTAGTCTTTGCTTTCTTCATAATTCCTATAACCAAAGATCAAGTCCAAACTAGAACAATATTAACATTTCTAGAAGAAACAAAGCTTAGTTTCCTCACTCAAGCCAAAAAAACAAAGTCTTAGTAGAGCAATTCAAAGCACAAAGGTGTAAATATGCTAAAACTTTACAAGTAGAGAACACTAACCTTAAAATTCACTGAACAAAAAGAGCATCCAAACAAAGTTCAAAGGCTGTCTGCCCGGCTCTGCAGTGCACATGCAGCAAAACACACACAACATTATCAGAATAATGAATCATGGATACATACCAAGACACAAATCACAATATATGCATAGAAGCTACTGTCCAACTAACCACCCATAAAAACAAAAGCTTTCTCCAACAAATTTTGCTAACCCTCTTGGAACCAATATACTAGTAGTAGTAATGTTGGATCTTGAAGCTATAGCTTGAAACTTAATCCAGCAAACCCAGCAAACTCAAATTGACTACAAGACAGACTGATTGGAAGGAGTTGAACGACAAAGAAAAGAAAAAAAAAGATGCTATCTTGTCCAGCACTATAGCCTACAAACTCAGAAATGCAAAATACAAGACCCAGAACTGAGGATGACAATAAAAATTTTCGCAATTACCACAGAAAAGAATTAAAGAATCCTTCAAGATTAATGGTAAGTAAAAAAAGAACCTGCTTATTGAACCCAACAAGAACTCTTATTTTAAAAAAAAAGATCACATTCAAGTATTGATACCTGCGGTGGCTGATTTGATGAAGTTTCCGGAACTTGTTGCTGCGTAAGGTTCATCATATGGTAAAACTGCTCTTGCATTTGCCGAAATTTAGCTTGCTGAGTTTCTCTCTCACTTTCCAATTCCTTAACACGTGCTTCCATAGTTTGTAATCTTTCTCTCAATGTGAAAACCTCTTATTGTGTGTTACTTTGAGAGAATTGACGAGCTTGGCCTCCATAATAACTGGAAGGTGTGGGACCCATCCCAAGTCCTCGAACTCGTCCATTTCTCTCTTTTCCAACAACTTCAATAAAAGCTCGATCTTCCAAATCTTGCTGGCTGACAGAAGTATCAGCTAATGCTTCAAGCTCAACCATATTCATAGAAACGCCTATATTAATAATACCAATATCTTAACACAAATATAAATTAGTACCTCCCCTTCCTTTGAATACCAAAATGCAACTAAAGCTTCATATTGCCACCTAACAACATCGAGAGGCACATTTTGCATAATCACATTTGGATCCGTATTTCGATCAAAATATTTTTTTTTCAAAGAGCATTTATAATCTCTCTATTTTTTACCCAAAGAATCACACAAGTAGTTTCTAGAGATATTTTGAAGAATAAATCTTTCTTGCAAAAAGGAAATAGACTATAAAACATTCAACCTATAAAAAAAATTTACTAACTTAATAAAAGTTATAACAATACCTCAATAAAGCTTAAAGCTTCATCCTTTGTTCTCTGCGGCACTTTATGCCATGTTTCATAATGAAGAGGTAGTTTCATTCCATTCCTGGCAAACATTTCCAAAAATCCAGATAATAGCCTAGTTTCTTCAGCAATTGGTTGTCCAATATTATTTCCACTCACAAGTATCTTATCTTGTGGAGGTAGTGTCCATAATTCCCTTAATGTTGTCTGACCTCTTACTCTGTGTTGGCCATCTCTACCAACTATACAAATATAAACTCCAATTTAGCAACATTCATCAAAACAAAAGTCAATTTAAATATAAATATATTAAAAATACCTGTATTCACATTAGCTGCAGAACTAGGCTGGATACCATCATCTTCTATACATGTGTCAACTGCAGGGGGTGCATTTGTCTCAGCTGTAGGTTGTAACTCATCAATATTTCGAATATTGATGCCTGCTAGTTTACTTTTGGGCATTTTAACTTATCTGCATCATAATAGGAAAGATTAAATTCCATATTTTTAGCTATGAGATTTGGATTTAAAAATTGAAGTTAAATGCAAAAAGCAGTAAAGCAGTAAAGATTAAATTCCAGATTTTCAGTTCACCAGCAAAAACAAAAAAAAAATCAATACTTCCAGTTATTCTCATGCATACTAGCTACATGCATATTTTATCCTCTGTGTATAGAAACATGGTGACGATAAGACCCATACATGAATGCATATCTAAACAGTAGGCAGAAGAAACGAAAATAAATCAAGATGCTCACCTCGAGATTTGGTACACGAACAAGAAATGTGATTTTTAATCTCAGTAATCTCTTTTTCTTGTGCATCGAATATTGGAATGCATTTTTGTACTTGCACATAAAAGAATATTGATAACCTGAATTCTAATATTAATATTGGACTTTCTCAAACAAAAAACCAACTTAATAATCAAAAATTTTCTCACACTTAGAAATACTCAGGCAATTTTTCTTACAATCAATCTTAAATATCGAGACCGCGAGTGAACGAAAATATGTTGTCAGTTGTTTTTGCAGTTAATAACTTTAAGTTTTGTAATTTTCTTACAATTATTATTGGATCAAAATAAGGAAATCAATTAGGATCATGCCACTTGGCCTTCCTTGTATATTTAAGTTCAAATAAACAGTTCTGTACAGTAACTGATTTTGTTTAGAGACTCTGCTAGAATCCAAGGCTCATATTTATCAAATCAAATCATTTTGGGATTTGATGGGTTAAGAAGGAAGCTTATTGGCTCGTGAACCCATCAGAAATCAGTGAAAAAGTATAGGCTAATTAACTAAATAATTATTTGTTAGGGATCACATGATTATTGCGCTGTTCTTTTTTCTAATCCAATTTGTCAGGCTTACTAGGCTACAAGCTTTTGCCAGCATAAATAATAGTCCAGCATAAATAATAGTAGGCAAATGGACCCATCATATACAATACGATCACAACAAGAAATTCAGTGAATAAGACAGGTAGAGATAAAAGCATATGAAAATAAGATACTAGAAATAGTCTTACAAGAATATCTTGACCTATCCAGGCAAAGGAGACACGGCGATACACCGCCCAAACAACAGCAAATACTATGCAGAAGGAAGATACAGCCAGGGTCAGATGTGAAACAGCCCCAAAGGAGGGTACCTTAATAAATGATTCGGCTAAGCGTTGAAGCCACTTGAAACTATATATATATTTAGTTGTCAGTGTCATATGATTTGCTACTTATTCATTAAAACTTGGAAAAAACAAGCATGTGTTCCAGGAAAAGTGCAGCTTTTAAAATATTGTAATAGAAATTTAATTGCTGACTTCCTTTTTTCGATATATTTCCGAGAGATTTTGGTCTTACGATGTTCAGTTACAGTCATTGGATGCAGAACAATCAAGAAGACGTACATGCAAACACAGAAAAGCAATGAGGACAGTGTTGAATCTTCGAAATTAAAAAGCAAGAGATGAGACTTTTTGAAGTACAAGATTTTTTTTGCTTCATACATACCTCAAATATGCTAGTAAATCATGAAGACATATCTTTGCTTCATACATACATATATCATTTACAAGGTACAGTAAATAATTAAATGAACATATCATGATCCAACAATAACGATCACAGAAAATCTGTTCTGTATGATTCATCTTTGTAGAAAAATGGCAACTCCTACCAAGCCAAACCATAAAGTCAAAGCTACCCAAAATGCCCGGTTCTTGTCCAGTCTAACGGGAGGTCGCCACACCAGAAAATCCCCCAGAAAGTCTCTGGGGGAGGGAAGTTGATTGGTAGTCGACATTTAATTAACTTGAAGTCATTAAATTTTAAGATAAAAAATTAATCTCCATTCACTAATAAAGAAAAATAAAAAAAAAAGTCTTTCAGCTTATGGCAATTGAAATTTAACCAAGTCTGTGGCAATTCAAGTTGCAATTTATAAAAAGTCTTTCAGCTTATGGCAATTGAAATTTAACCAAGTCTGTGGCAATTCAAGTTGCAATTTATAAAAAGTCTTTCAGCTTCCATAGGAATTCACACACATCCATCATGGTTCTAAATGTCTTCATCATCTTCACGGACACACTGAGCATCAGGGATACTTCCATCCAAATTTTGATCGATAAAAGGCAAACATTCAATTTGGGGTTCAACTTCATCTATGGATTTTTCACCAATATCAAACAAGTCTCTAGGTGTATTATGAAGAACAACTAACCAACCCGCATCTTTGGGATCCTCAGAATAAAAGACTTGTTTCACTTGAGAAGAAAAAACATATGGCTCATCAACGACTTAAGATTTTAATCTTGAACAAAATGTCATACACTCCTCAGCCAAATATCCTTCAGCGATGGAACCTTCCGGATATCGTTTGTTTCGACAATAAGATTTTAATCTCCCCAAAAACCTAAGGATTAAGAAAATGTTATATATAACTCGTACGATAAAAAGAATGATAAATGCAAACTTTTTAAGCCATTAATACCTCTCAATTGGATACATCCATCGATAATGCACCGGTCCACCAACTTTTGTTTCATATGGAAGGTGAATAACGAGATGCACCATTATAGTGAAAAAGTTAGGAGGAAAATTTTTTTCCAAATGGCATAAAGTTGTCGCTGCTCGATCTTGAAGTTTTTCAAGCTCCTCTACTCTAAGAACTTTGCCGCAAATAGCTTTGAATATGTTACTAAGTTCAATTATCACTGAAGTTACTTGCTTTGACATGGATGAACGTAAGGTAAGTGGAAGTAAAACATGCATCAATATGTGGTGATCATGTGACTTTAAACCGTAAAGTCTATGCTCCTTGAGATTAACACATCTTGATATATTTGAGGCATAAGCATCTGGGACCTTCACATCTTTCAAAACCTTACAAAACACATCTTTCTCTTTTTTATACATCCTAAAACAAGCAAATGGCAACCGTAATTTCCCATTAGGAAGCATTTCGGGATGAAGTCCAATGCGAATTCCCATGTCAACTAAGTCAAACCGACTCTTTAAGTTGTCCTTTGATCTTTTATCCACATTAAGAATTGTACTGATAATATTCTCACAAACATTCTTCTCTGTATGCATTACGTCAAGGTTATGACGCAATATATTATATTCCCAATAAGGCAACTCAAAGAAAATGCTCCTTTTTTTCCACAATTTAGCCTCATTAGGGTCATCTTCGCCATCTTCATCCTCATCGCTTCGAGGATCAACATCATCAACTTCAAATATGGAAGGATCACCTTCAAACATCTCCCTCACTCTTTTTCTTGATTTGGTACCACTTGAATGTTTTTTTTTCCATAAGTAAAATTGTTATCTTTCAACATTGACAAGATATTGGACCCAAGATGAAGTGTAGGTGCTTTCCTAAGCTCCTCAGTGCCATCAAAAAGATGTTTTTGGAATCTAAATCGATGATTTTCAGGTAACCACCGACGATGGGCCATATAACAGAACTTCTTACTATTATATAACCACTTTGAACATGTCTGTCCAGCACAGCAAGGACAAGCATGACGACTTTTGGTGCTCCATCCCGATAGATTTACATAGGCAGGGAAATCATTAATGGTCCACAATAAAGCAGCACGGATACAAAAGTTCTCCTTTATTTGAGGCATCATAAGTCTCAACTCCTTCCCATAACTTCTTTAACTCTTCAATGAGAGGTCGTAAGTAGATGTCTATATCATTTCCGGGACCTTTTTCACCAGGAATTATCATGGACAAGATAAAAGAAGATTGTTTCATGCAAATCTATGGTGGCAAATTGTAAGGAATTAGAACAACTGGCCAAGTACTATAAGCAGTACTCATCATTTTGAATGGATTAAAACCGTCAGACGCAAGTCCAAGCCTCACATTTCGAGGATCAGAAACATAGTCTGAAAACTTGGAATTAAATGATTTTCATGCCAAAGAATCAGCAGGATGCCTCAAGAAGCCATCATTTGTCCGCCCCTCATGATACCACCTCATAGAATTTGATGTTTTGGAAGACATGAAAAGTCTTTGAAGTCTTGGTATTAAAGGAAAATACCGCAATACCTTTGCAGGTTTCTTTTTCAAATGTAACTCACCATCATCCTCATTCAAGCCATCTTCGAGGTTTGTGTCTAACCAACGAGAATTGCCACACACATAACAAGATTGGTGATTTTTTTTGTCGCCCCAATACAACATGCAATCGTTCGAACAACTATGAATTTTCTCATATCCAAGACCTAAATCCTTGATCATCTTCTTACAATCCTTACAAGATTTAGGGATTTTAGCAAAAGGAAACATTTCTTTCATAAACTCTAACAACAAGGTTAAAGAGTTTCCTGTCCACCCACACATGCATTTCAAGTGAAAAATACGCACACAAAAAGACAACCTTGAATGCTTGGATCCCTCATAAAGTTCTTCATTCATATCCTCAAGAAACTTATAAAACTTTGACGCTTCTCCACTAGGTTCTTGGTCACCAAGACCTCTACCATGTTCACCGAAATCATTCGTTTCACCAAAATCACTTTGAGGTGACAAATTTTGGATGTTAAAAGCATCCCGCAACATGCCTTCCATGTGATCTTGTCTTATAGGAAGATCACGTTGAATTTGGGAAGTTGCACTTGGAGCAACTCTTGATGATGACCTAGAAGGCATAGCCTCTCCGTGAAAATACCAATTAATGTATCCCAGGAGAAATCCTATACAGATTAAATGTTCGAACACAATTTCACGCATATGCCAAGAGATATTACCACACTTCAAACACGGACATAGTATCATATCATCCTCACTTGCATTCTTAAATGCAAAATTAAGAAATCGTTCTACTCCCTCTTGGCACTCTTGACTTAACCTTGACTTTTGCATCCAACTCTTATCCATTTATGACTTGCTACATTATACACCAATAAAAAAAATTAGATGTCTATACACTATATGCCAATAGCATTTATTTTTACTATAGATTAGGAGTGTAAACGAGTCAAGGTACTCGTGAGTTACTCGAGCTTGACTCGATAGTTTTTGAGCTGAGCTCGAGCTACCTAAATGATGAGTCGAGCCAACTTCAAGTACTTTAACAGTGGTTCAAATGGCTTTTAATCTAATTAACTAACATGCGAGACAATTCAGAACAATGTTTTACACATCATGGAGCAACATTACATTAGCAATCAAGTTCACTTGTAGGTAAAAGAAGAAAGCATTAACTACATATTAACTAACATGCAAAACTTAAGACCAAAAAATTCCTAATCGTAGTAAATACAAGAATTTCATCCAATAATGCAAATGAATATAATTGCAGTGTGTACTTAGAAACTGAATAAAAAATAAAGAATCTGAACCAACCTAGCAAATAAAAAAGGAAAAAAATGAACAAGAAGAAATTTAAAGAGAAAATAAAAGATAGTCATACATACCAAGAATAAGATCCTTGAAACTAATATGGAATTCCAAGCAAGAATTGTCTTCCACTTACAATCTCCTATAAAAATCAAAGGCAAAGTAATACAATCAGTAATTCAATTCTAAACGTTGTAATGTCAAGTTGTATATATAGAGGGAGTGAAAGAGAAAAATAAACTAAAGATGACATTTATATTTCAAACCGTTAAGGTTTGAAATACATAGTTTCCAATAAAGTCCATTTCCGAATACAAATTTCTAACTAAAGATGACATTTAGTAGCAATATCCGAAAAGCAGTATTGTAATTAGTCTGCACAGATTCCTAGCATATACAGAAAGAAATTGCATCCTAAATATTTAACAGCAGAAGATTTCTAGCATAAATAGGAATTGGGATTAAGCCCTCAAGCAACTAAGTTCATGTAGAGTAACTGTCAAATATAAGCACAAAGTGATAAAAGAACTCCAGTATAGACACTTTCAATAAACTCAAATGTAATGACTTACTCTACAAAAGAGATTTTGCAATGTGTAATATCTGTACTGTTGGTAGTTGAGTATTTGTTAACATTTGTTAACATGTGTGCGTCTTCCCACTGCTTGTAACACCATAAGCAAAAACAGTTCCTATAAATATTTTTAGCATAATATTTCTAGCATGAAAAGATAGGGTGAAGACTGAAAGGTTAACCAACGTGGTTTTATCCTGTTCAGTCCACGGAAATCAAAACCAAGTCTACTTAAAGTAGGTATGTAATTGACTTCAGAACCAACCTTTTCAGCGGAACAAGATAATGAGAGAACACTAACCCAAGCGACAAATGAAAGAAGAACCCGTTGTCCAGATTTTAATATTAACAATTTGCATAAAAAGTCTATATATTAGTGGGATAGTTAAGGCCTAACACACTGTGGCTTAAAAACCTGAACGATGATTGGATTTGATGACAAATGTTAGGGTGAAATTCTGCTCTGACTAGCCATGGTGGAGTGGGATAAGGTCTAAAGATTCTTGACTATGATTATTTTGTCTCTGTTTTTTCCAATTTTGAATCTTTGAACGACAAAGGAATATGCTCAGCTTTGAATCTATGGTCTTTTGAAGAGCCACCTATTTGGAATCTTCAGGGCAAACAAACTCTACCTTGCATAGTCAATTAAAATTGCATTCATATATGTTTCAGGATTTCACAACCATTAAATACTTATTTTATTTAGAAGTTGATGACAGAATGCTTGTAAATCATATTGGATTTTGACTGAAAAAATCTATCAACTAGCTAGATATGTCTTTGATCTGTATTCTGTTAGCACATCAGGGAAATGGTGCGTGCATTTACAAACTGCAACCAACTCTTTGGATAAACAACAAATTAAAGCAGAAGTTTTCAGTTCATATTCCTCCTTCCTCTGAAGATTTTATTCGAGGCAGAACTTTTTTATTAGTTTTTTTCTAGTTTCATTTCATGAACCTAAAGCAACTTGCATACTTTGTATTGGCAGTCCATGCACAAGATCTAGAATTCTTTTAGGAAATAATATTAATTATAAGTAGAAACAGAATAAGTCTTCCATATATAATCTTTGCTTTTTTTCTTATTAACAATTATTAAAATTGGTTGGTGCTGAACAACTCAAAATTGTTGTTTCATATATCTATCCAGACGGAGCATATGCCCAGAATTCATGCTTCCTTGAGTCAGCACTTCACATTTTATATCAGCACATATAATAATAATAATAATAATAATAATAATAATATTCTTAGGAGTCTAATTTGTTTGTTTACTATTTAATTCCGTATTGAATATCAAAATAACAACGAATGATGATTGGAGGACTTCATTTTTGGCTGCATTTTGTATCAAGTATAACTTTATTTGTTGTTGTCTATTCCAAAGGTTACATACATATTTAGGATGCAATTTCTAACAATTATTAAAAGTATAAATAGGAATTGGGATTAAGCCCTCAAGCAACTAAGTTCATGTAGAGTAACTTTCAAATAGACAGATTCAACAATTCCGAAAATAGACAATCAAAAATATGGGGAAAAATTAGCAATAAATTCCAATACTAAAAGTCTACAAGAGATTAGGCAATTACCAAATGCGTAAGCTGTAGCTGGATTATACTCGCTTCTCACAATCTTATCCCCATCCACAAACCACGCGATCTCATCCCCTCTCTGGAATTCCCTTTCACTATAACCAGAGAAAATAATTGAAATCAATCAAATAAACTGCATTACCTGAAAATAAAAATCTGACAACAATTAAATTGAAAGAATCCCTACATTTAGAAAAAACACGTTAGTCGCAGAGGATGATTGAGAAAAATCCCTACATTTTAGAAAAAACAAGTGAAACAGAATCGGAGAGAGAGAGACGAACGTGAGCATGAAATCAGAGAGAGAGAAGAACGTGAGCTTGAGAATTGAAAAGAGAGAGAGACGCGAGCTTGAGAATCGGAGAGAGAGAGAAACGTGAGCTTGAGAATCGAAGAGAGAGAGAGACGCGAGCTGAGAATCGGAGATTGCTTCAGTTCTCGGAAGACGGTCTTTTAGGAACACACGACAATCCCGACTACCTTGCCGGAAATCTAGCTGTGGGGCGGAGCTTCTGCGTAGTTTACTTCCTTGCTTTAATCAGAAAAAAAATGGCAAATCTTGGTTGATTTTGTCAAGGAAATGATGGTTTTCATTAATATATATATTTAATATAGGCACGAGAACTGAAGCAATCCTTGGCAATCTTTCTGGTAATTAAGGTGATATCTATTCCTGCCAAGACAAACGAAAGAATTTGGGATCGGCGACCGGGAAGGAGAAAATGCTAAAACAGGTGATATATTTTTTTAACATAGTGGCGTTTTTCATAGAAAAACGCCGTTAAGTGTAAAACTTAGCGGCGCTTATAAACGCCGCTAACTTGCGTTTATTTTCTAAAAAGCAATTATAGAAAATATTTATTACATAGCGGCGTTTCTAGGAAATAAATGCCGCTATCTGTTAAATTTACAGCATTTTATCATGGAAATGCCGCAATTGGGCAAAATTTTTTAATTAAACGGCGTTTTTTTTTGGATAAAACGCCGCGATTTGATTAAAAACACAGAACTTGACGGCGATTTTATTTAAAACGCCGCTAAATATATGCCACTAAAAGTTAATTTTGATGTAGTGCCTTTTTCATTTTTTCCGTACTAATCTTTCCAATTTAAAATAATTTGGTTTTTTAATAAAGAAAGAAAATTTTTATCATTTTTGTTTTCTTTTCTTACACTTTTTCTTCCTACCAAGCATTCTTTTCATTTTTTTTACACTCCTCTTTTTGTCTTTCTATTTTTTCACGTTACCAAACACACCTTTGTCACTGGACGGATTTTAGACAGTAGACGGTAGGTGAACAGATCCATTTTCCAATGTGCAAATATTTGGGGATAAGTCTAATCCGTTAATAGTTACAAATAGTCAATGAACTTTACATAGGTCTTTTTGTTCTTGCCAGTTGGCTAATTAATATAGGGTAGACTGCCATTACCTTTTTATTTAAAGAGAATTCTAAAAGTAGTCACTGTAATTATCATATTTCAAAATTTTCAAATTTATTAAATCACGTTACTTTTTAATTTTACATAAAAATTGATTATTCATATGAAAAATTAAAAAATAAAAATATGTAGATATTAAAAAATATTTTTTAAATAACTTATAATAGTAGATAACAAATTTTTACGAAAAATTTGAAAGTGACGTAATTCAATAAAATAAAAAATATTAAAATATAACTGTTAAAATAATTACTCTTAATATTCCTCTTTCCTTTATTACACGGGAGGAAGAAGGAACTAATTACAAGATAATTTTCAGAGAGAAAAAAAAAAGAGAGTGGTGTGTGTTCAAATTTTTAGCTTATTATGGTTTTAGGTTTAATAGTCAAATAGATACTCAACCTTTAGCATAAAATGGAATTAAGCCATCAACATTTTATTGCATGAAAATCAGTTCATAAACTTTTATTTCATTGTAAATAAACCCTCAACCTTTTAAAATTATGTAATTAAGTTGGCTGAATACTCAAATAAGGATATAAAGTTTTCAGAAATATTCAATTCAGGATCTAAACTTTTATTTTGCTCAATTCAGGATAAAACGTTTTCGATTTTGCTCAAATAAGGATTTTTTAACGCGTGTGAGTTACACGCGCCGTTAAAGAGAGTGACTGACGATGAAGGATAATTATTGCCACGTGTCACACTCACACTCTGCCACGTGTCACAATTATACTTCGCCACGTGTCCATTTATTTTTACCTATTAAAAGAAAATAATTATAAAAATCACTGCCACGTGTCCCACTCATAGGTTGACACGTGTCTCACTCACACGTCGCCACGTGTCTCACTCACACGATGCCACGTGTCCACATATATTTTTTTTACTTTTTTTTCTTTCTTTTTTTTAGTCAAGAAAAACTATATATTTTGATAAAATAATATTTTCTTGAATAATTTTTTAAAATTATTTTTTGAAATAATTAAAAATTTTGTTTTAGAAAATAAATTCTCAAACATAAAAATTATTATAAAACTTTTTTGTAACTAGTATAATTATTATTTTTTCTTTCATAATTTTTTTTTCATTTTTACCATAAGAAAAGGAAAAAAACTATTAGCCATAAAATTATTAGAAATTATATACTTTTTAAAAAATAAATTTTAAATTACTAAATTTAATTTGTATTTTTCTTCTTTTTTTGTTTTCTATATTTTCTTCTAATTGACAAAAAAAGAAAGAAGATAAAGAAACTATAAAAATAAAGAAAATATGTAAGAATTGTCTTTTTAAAAAAATTAATGTAATTAAAAAAATAAACGTATTTCCTAGAAAAACTCAATTTTCTAAAAATAAATATATTTAATTTACAATAAAAAATTATTTTAATTTTAAATCATATAAAAGAAATAAAAACAGAAAGGAATAAAAAGAAAAACAAAGTGAAAAAAATACAGAAATATTTTTTATAAAAATTTATTTTTTAACAAATTTTTTTATTGAAAATGTAATATAAATTTTTAAAAGTTATTTTTATTAAAAAATCAACTAACAAAATTAACTACTAATTATAATATTATAAATAATATTTAAATTTTTAATTTTTTATTAATATTTATAACAAAAAAATTTGGCTGAATGCTCAAATAAGGATCTAACGTTTTCAAAAATTTTCAATTCAGGATCTAAACTTTGCCACGTGTCCCACTAATGATTATAAGTCTCTACCACGTGTTCCACTCACACGCTGCCACGTGTCAATCTTGCCACGTGTCCCACTAATACGCTGCCACGTGTCCATGTTTTTTTTACCTATTAAAAGAAAATTAATTATATGTCACTACCACGTGTCCCACCCTTATACTACCACGTGTCCACTTTTGCCACGTGGCCCAATCACATGCTGCCACGTGTCTTTTATAAATGCCGTTATTATTTTAACAGCGCGTGTAACTCACGCGCTTTAAAAAGTCTTTATTTGAGTAAAATCGAAAACGTTTTATCCTGAATTGAGCAAAATAAAAGTTTAGATCCTGAATTGAATATTTCCGAGAACTTTATATCCTTATTTGAGCATTCAGCCAATTAAGTTCAAATCTATTAAATGACACTAACTGCCATTTGGACATCTAACGTGAAAGCTGACGTTGATAGTTTAGTTGGCTGCCACGTGGCATGTCACGTGTGCAATACTAACGAAAATTAATATCATTTAACAAATTTGAACTTAATTGCATAATTTTAAAAGGTTGAAAGTTTATTTACAATGAAATAAAAGTTTATAGACTGATTTTCACGTAATAAAATATTGAAGGCTTAATTTTATTTTATGTTAAAGGTTGAAGATCTATTTGATTATTAAGCCTATAATTTTATTGTGCGAAAGAATCTAAAAGTAGAGAATACTGGGGATAAAAAGCCCCTCGCATTAGACAACAAAGATAGGAATTCAAAATAATAATAATAATAATAATAATAGAACTAACACCTAAAGTCAAGAACCTTAAGGTTGGGAAGTAAAGGACAGAAGAGGAAGGCAAGGAGTGTTGTGATCGAGGACGAACCGTCAAACTGCAGTTCCCAAGACTGCAGCCTAGTGTTTGACATTTTGCATTCAGCTGCATCATCGTCTCCGTTTCCCACCAACTTTTTGGTATGACTTTTTTATTTTTTACAGAAAATAAAAGATATAATAATTGAGATCAAATTCTTTTTTTGGGGTGAAAATTGAGATCAAATTCAAATATTATAGCACGTTTTAATTTTTTTAATTATTCAATCAAAAAATTATAGACACATAATTTTTTTTACTACTAAAAAATTGTGAATTAATACTATAACGACTAATACATATAAAAAGTACCATGTAAATGATATCCTGTAAATACTTATTTTGTATTATTCGATTTGATTAAATAGGAATAGAATATATAATAAACAAGGTAAAATTTTTAGGAAAGTTTAATAGCCAAATAGATCCTCAACCTTTAGTACAAAATGAAATTAAGCTCTCAACATTTTATTACGTGAAAATCAGTCTATAAACTTTTATTTTATCGTAAATAAACCCTTAATCTTTTTTAAAATTATGCAATTAAGTTCAAATCTGTTAAATGACACTAACTTTTGTTAGTATTGCACACGTGGCATACAACGTGGCAGTAAACTAAGCTATTTACGTCAGCTTTCACGTTAGATGTCCAAACGGCAGTTAGTGTCATTTAACAGATTTGGACTTAATTGCATAATTTAAAAATGTTGAGGGTTTATTTATAATGAAATAAAAATTTATGGACTGATTTCCATGCGATAAAACGTTGAAGGCTTAATTCCATTTTATATTAAAGGTTGAGGGTCTGTTTGACTATTAAGCTTTTTTAGGTACTATTTTTACTATTCATTTCGGATAGTGATTTTAGAATATTTAACTGTTCGAACACATTATAAATAATAATTTCTAAATACTATTATTATATATATTATTTTAAAATTATTTATTAATAATATAATATTAATTAAATTCATTTATTAAGTGTTTTAATTATGATTTTCATATTAATATATTTTTATAAATTAATTTAAATTTAAAAGTCAAAATTGACTTAATATATGAGTATTTAATGAGTTTCAAATAGTTAATAGGTATTTTTTATATTATATAATAAGATTTGGATAGTAAAAATTGAAATATTCAAAT
Organism: Heritiera fomes; assembly: GCA_032173925.1. Classification (NCBI taxonomy): domain Eukaryota; kingdom Viridiplantae; phylum Streptophyta; class Magnoliopsida; order Malvales; family Malvaceae; genus Heritiera; species Heritiera fomes. The sequence continues at coordinate 44,411,369 of JAPDPM010000004.1, forward strand.
AGTTAAACGGTTTGAGAATTCCATCATTGGAAATCATTCATATCCATTTTTTATTTAAAAAATTTACTTAACAAAGTATTCAATTTATTTTTAAACAATAAGCATAATTTTTTTGGAATTCCATCGTTAAAAAAAGCAATTCATATCCTTTGCTATTAAAAAAATTTTATTCAACAAATTATTCAATTTATTTTTAAACTTATTTTACTTTCTTAGGTTTCAAAAAATATTTATTTTAGGTTTTTTAAACATTTCTTATTTTTTAAATATACACTTTATTTATTTTATTTTGTTCTTAATATTTTTATTTAACATTTATTAAAAGAAACTAAAATTACATATATAAATTAAATTAAAGAAATAAAGTTATTAAATAAATAAACAATGAAGTAAATAAAAATGAAAAGTCACCTGGTCCATTCGATCAAATCACAAACGAGTCGGGCGCTTAAACAAAAAAAAAAAAAAAAGGGAGTCGGGGGATGCCTTTAAACCGCCACAAGCCACAAACCCCAAAACCAAATAATAAACAAAAAAAACCAAATAAATAACCCTAAAAACATTAGGTTAGAAAACCCCAAAACACTCAAACCCTTAAAATATTATCAATATTGCATTGTGATTTTTTTTTACTTGTTTCCCTTCTTTTCTCCTCTTGCTTATGTATCTCAGGTTGAATTTATATGTTTAACTTTTTGTGTTTAGATTGATTTTAACCTTTATCCTAATCTATTCACTTGATTTAAATCATCTAAATTATTTAAATTCCTAATTTATCTAAATTATCATAATTATCCCAAATTATCTAAATTGTCCTAATTATCCTAATTTTAATTTATCCTAATTATCTAAATTTATATAAATTATCTTAATTTATCTAAATTATCCTAACAAATCCTAATCCAAATTAATTAATATCAATAAAATAAATCCTAATCTAAACTGAATAATTCACCCTAATTTATATTAATCTAATACATCCTAGGTTAGATTAATCCTGTGCACAACCTCAAAAAATTTAGATTAGAATTCGGGGTTTAATTTAACTAATATGCCGAATTTAGAAATTGCCCAAGCCCGACGATTAAATTGAAGTACAATTGCAAACAAAGGCCTTAATTCAAACCCTATACATAAGTTCATATATTTAGAAAGAAAATTTGAGACTTTTAAACATAAATTTTGAAGTTTCCAATTAACCATGGATTCAATTTATTTTAAAATGGCATGCTTACATTTTTTTTATTTTTTGGTTAATAAGAGGTACAATTATAAGGGAAGAATGAAAAATCGAATTTTGAATTTAATTTTTTATAAAGAGGAATAATAATTACTAAGTCAAGCATTGATTATTAAATGGGATGTTTATACTTTAAAACTAAAACAAAATTGATAATGAAGGAAACCGAAACAACACGCAGCGGAATTTAAATCATTCGGCCTCCACCAAGATCGATTCGGAGGGTTGCCTGATTAGGGTTTCGAGATTTTACCTAACGTTTTCTCTGAATTTTCTGTCGTTAGTCGAGTCACAAGCAGCAACTTTTCGCTCCTGCCTCTATGGTATCCACACGAACGGATCTCACGACTCTTGAACGTCTCACGATCAGAAGCCTTGAAGAGCGTTTTGATTCCTTATAACCGAACTGCTAGCTTCGATTAAAAGGAATGTTTTTTTTTGTTTTCTGTTTTTAAAAGGTGCGGCTCTGTTTTAGAAAAACTTCCTTTTTATAGGCAGTAAATTTTACCCTAAAATTTACTACCAAACATAACTCTAATCCTACTTAGAATAGGATTAGATATATCCTTAATCCAATTCAGAATAGGATTAGATATATCCTTAATCCAATTCAGAATAGGATTAATTAAGCTCCTCATTGATCCGTTCTAAGTGTGCGACCCAATAGGTTCTCAAAACAATGGCAATGACAAAATTGTCACAGGCAATGAGCGGTATCTAGCAACACATCATTGCTACCCATGTAACGAGAATGTCAATGACTCGACATAACCTTACTCGTGATAGATGTTACCGTGTAGTCTAATCCCTTTATCCTTTGATGTCTCGATTAGACACAAGTCATGGAATGTGTCACACTTGTATAGTCTAATCAGCGTTTCTTGATTCCTGAGTAGACTAATTAAACAAATAAAATCAATATCTCATATTGACTTATTCGAGCACGGCCATGCATTTCTTAGTCTCACTCTATCAAAGGGCCCAAGACATCACTCTTGTTATATAAGAGGGATAAATCCTATCTTGATCACTCAACATCCCTCTACATAGATCAAGGCATACCCAATTACTACCTTTATAGTCCATCCTGTTACGAATGACATCTAGCAGCATTAAAGTATGCAATTCTCTATGTTGGGATCTCTGATGATCTCAAGTCAAAGGATCACATACACCATCATCACTATGAGAATCGCTTATGACACTCATATAACAATCCATGTAGCGTTCTCATGGAGGGTCGATCCAGTACATAGTTCTCTAACATGTACCTATGTGATGACTTGATATCTTATATCCATGACAATGGTCATCAGTCAACCACATACTAGTCTTATCGTATCATTGTTATCCTTATTCACAATAATACTTGACTAGGGATATTTTAAGAATAGTGTGTTATTACTATTCTAAGGACATTATCATATAAGATTATATTACGCAGTTATAAGACAAATATAATAATGAACTATGATAAATAAAATGTCATGATACATAAAAAATGCCAAAGTCAATCATCTAATGAATGGTTCTAAGGGCATAATCCAACAGATAAGATGTAATAATTGTGAAATATTTTGTAGAATATTTCATTAGAAACTGTTTTATAATAAACAATTTTTGAAAGTGACATGACAAAAAAATTCTTTGACCAATGAAAAACCATGATAAGATATTTTATTTAATAAAAGTGTCATCATAAAAGAACAAAACAAATAAAACAATCTAGTAAAAATGTCATGATAAAAAAATATAAAATTTAATTTCTAGCTTCGTGATTGTTTTTCCGTAGGATGTCACTTTTATTTTTTTTAAATTTGTTGTTGCACAAAAACAACAATAAAAGTATGCTGACGTCGATGTTCGTACTAAGTCTCCACGTGTCTTCAAGAAGCTTCTGTAAAACAATAAAAGTCAGAGGGACGCAGGGGTGGTTCCCTGCGTAGACACTCCGATGCTTAAGTCAGTAGAAAATTCTTCAATCTTGGGAAGCGTAAAAGCCAGTCGTAAAAAATTAGGGTCTAAAATCATACCTGGGGGCCTATTTATAGGCCAGCATTCTAGGTTAATTGCTTAAGAATAATGACATTATCTTGTTTAAGAGTTTGTGTCCCAATATGACACAAGTTCCTTAAAAATCGGGAGCTTTCGGAGCCTGTCGCCAGCGAGAGACTCATTCCACGTGGTAATTCCTGGACGCCATTGGGCCTAGCCCAACACAGGTAGACTTTGTCATATCAATTGCTCCCCACTCTCTTGTTGGATTTCTCCAACCAAAAGAGTATAAATATATGTTTTTGGGCCTTAACCCACTGTGAATAGTCCTCTTTTTTTTTTATTTCTTGTGTGGTGTTTCGCTCGGTCGGCTAATCCTTTCTTTATATATTATGTAGGCATGAACTTCCGAGATTTGATGCGTAGGAGGGATGCCAGTGCTGCTGCTGCTCGAGCGGCTCCTCCTTCTCAGTCGCAAGTTAGAGCCCCATCTGGGCCAGCGCGTTCTCCTACTCCTCCTCCACCTTCTATTGGCGAATCCAGCTGCCCTACACAAGAGGCCGGGAGAAACAAACGGAAGAGGCTTCCTGTCCCTGATCGAGGTTCAGGCGATCGCGAGAGCTCCGAGTCCCAAAGGAGTGATCCAGTCCCTCAAGAAGGTGGCTCTCGTGTTGCTGAGGGTAGGTCAGCTCCCCGCCAGCCAAGGCGCAAATACAGGAAGAGGCTGATTGTTGAAGCCTCGATGCCTACAAGACCAGTCTTACCCAAGGTGGTAGACCCTACTGTGAGGCGTTATGTGATTGATAGTGGGGTCGTCGTTAGTGGGGACGATTTTCAGACCTATCCCGGAGTGAACGATAACGACAGCATCGAGGATGCCGGGATAGCGTCTCGTCTGGCTTGGAGCACCATTCTTCCTCGTGACGAGGCGGGGCTGTTTACAAACATCCCGGAGGCGGAGGATAATTCTGATTATCTCGCTATGAAGGTAAGAGTTTGGTAACTAATTTCCTCGTCTAAACTTTTTTCGTTAAAAGATCTGTTGAGTTACTTTTGTTTTTTGTCTTATCAGTCAGCTCAACAAATTGCGGCCGTCAATGCTCGGCACAGGGCTCTCAGGGAGCAAGCTGACAAAGAGATTCGCGAGCTTCAGGATCAGAAGATGGAGCTTTCAAACGAGGTTAACCAGCTTCGTCCTTATGTCAACAGGGTGGAGGAGGTAAACAAAAGGAGCGCTGATCTTGAGCGAAAAAATGCTGATCTCGAGCGAAGGCTCTAAGAAGAGCAGGCGAAGGTGTCTTCCCTTCAAGGGTACCAAGAGGCTTATAATAAGGTCGTCGATGATCGGGGAGCCATGGAGAGGCAGCGAGATGAGGCTATTGAGGAGCTGCACAATGTACTGGATCGTCAAAGAGAAGCTCGAATCGAGGCCGTTCGTGAATACCGCTTGTCCCATCATTGTTTTGACAAGAAAGCGGCTTTCTCGACGGGGTTTATTAAATATGGTTTCTATTTGGCTCGCGCTTGGTTGGAGAGGCATCGGCCCAATGAGGCTTTTCCTGAATTGCTATTCACCGAGGAGGCTAAGTACTACGATGCTCCTTCTTGGACCAAGTATGAGCCCGACGCACAAAGTCCAGAGGCCTATTTAGCGGAAGGGGCCGTAGATAATCTAGACAACCTTGAGGGTCCGTGGCCTCCTCGACAGCCACTACACATGCCTGAGTCTTCCGAAGCACTTGGTCAATCTGAGCCTCTGGCAGTGTGTGACGTCTCTGAGCCTATCGAGACAGGCGATCAGCCTGAGTCTATCGAGGCACTGCTGGGGCTGGACAACGACGAGCTCCAGATTTCAGATTCTGTTGCCGCTGATCCCGTGCCAGACTCTGCGATCGTGGTTGGGCCTTCAAGTGGGCTTTCAAGTGACATTCCTGTTTCCGGGGTGGCTCCCTCGTCTTCCCGGGATCCTGGTTCTTTGACTCCTCCAGTTCCTGAGCCCCAAGCTTCTCGAGACGCTAGCGCCGATGTAGCGCCTTCCCAGTCGGCTGATTCGGTCATCGTCGTAGATTAGAGTTTTATAGTTTTTGTTTTGTTTGTTAATTCCGATGTATAGGTTCATTTTGAATGAAAAGTACCGTTTTCATTTTGTAGTTCTTTCTCCTTTTCTATGAATGCTTTTCTTTCGTAACTTGTTGTATCGTTATATCGTGAGATTCTAACGAGCAGGATTAGATATTGAGCAATCATAAGCTATAAGGAGCAGCATTAAAGCATCAATAATAAAATCCTTATTTAAAGCATTATAGATATCGATCAATCGCGGATTCAATAAGCTTTAAAGAGCAGCATTAAAAGCGTTTAGAGATATCAATCGATCACAAAATCTAAAGAACACCATTAAAGCATTATAGATATCGATCAATTGTGGATTCTCGACATAAGACGTACCTTTATATCATGTTGCTCCCCGAGTTCAACTTTGAAATAGCGTTTATTTCTGTTCACAGATGAACTTTCCTCGAGCGTTGTACCCGTCCTGCCCCTTTTTCGCTTAGGGATTTTTTTGTTTACCCGTTTCACGCATTTTTCACTTAGGGATTTTTAGTTTGCCCGTCTCGCGCATTTTTCGCTTAGGGACTTTTGGTTTGCCCATCTCGCGCATTTTTCGCTTAGGGACTTTTGGTTTGCCCGTCTCGCGCATTTTTCGCTTAGGGACTTTTAGTTTGCCCATCTCGCGCATTTTTCGCTTAGGGACTTTTAGTTTGCCCGTCTCGCGCACTTTTCGCTTAGGGACTTTTGGTTTGCCCATCTCGCGCATTTTTCGCTTAGGGACTTTTAGTTTGCCCGTCTCGCGCACTTTTCGCTTAGGGACTTTTGGTTTGCCCATCTCGCTCATTTTTCGCTTAAGGACTTTTGATTGGCCCATCTCGCGCATTTTTCGCTTAGGGACTTTTAGTTTGCCAGCTTCTGCTTCATTTCAATTCCTGTAACACATAATCTGTTCTCGAACATTGCATTAGAGGATATATGTAGAAAATGAATAGCTGGCTTTTATTCATGAATCAAACCATTAAAAGACAATAATATCTGTAAAGTAACTAAGCAATAGATGGAAAAGTAAAGATATGAATAATTAATAATCAGAGAAGAGAGAAAAATAGTATAATGTTTACTGTCAGTACAGCTTAAGATGGTTAGCATTCCAAGTCTTCGAGATCTTCTTTCCTTGCAAGGTTTCCAAGGTGCATGTGCTAGGTCCGACCATCTTTCTGATTTTGTATGGTCCTTCCCAATTGGCGCGTAGCTTTCCATCCTCCTTGTGGACGTTTGTAATTGCCGACTTTCTCAATACCAGGTCTCCCTCTTGTAATTCTCTGTTCTTTACCCGTGCATTGTAATAAGTGGCTACCCTTTGTTGGTAAGCAGCCAGTCTCATTTTTGCCTTGTCTCTCAGCTCGTTTATCAGATCTAGATTCTCCCTTAGTCCCTGGGAATTAAGTTCCTCAATGTAAGGGACCAATCTGGGTGACTCAGCTCCAACTTCCACCGGAATGAGGGCCTCAGTTCCATACACCAAATTGAACGGTGTTTCCCCTGTCGATACTTTACTTGTCGTCCTGTAGGCCCATAGGACACTCGGGAGCTCATCTACCCATGCTCCTTTTGCCTTATCTAGTCTGGTCTTCAACCCGTGCAGTATAGTTCGATTACTCACCTCTGCCTGCCCATTGGCCTGTGGGTAAGACACAGAAGATATTCTTAGGAGAATATTCAGGCCTTTACAGAAATCCCGAAAAGCATCACAGTCGAACTGCTTCCCATGGTCTGCATTTATCACACGAGGGATTCCGAATCGACAAATTATGTCTTTCCACACCATTGCTTCCACCTTCTTTTCAGAAATTGTAGCCAAAGGCTCAGCCTCTATCCACTTCGTGAAGTAATCTGTGGCCACAATTAAGTACTTCCTTTGTCCTGAGCCTAGGGGAAAAGGTCCCAGAATATCCAGTCCCCACTGTGCAAATGGAGTTGGTTGGAGAGTGCTCTGGAGGGCCGAAACTGGCGCAGTTGTTATATGAGCGAATTTCTGACACTTTTCGCATTTTCTCACTTTATCGGTGGCATCCTTCCTCAGTGTAGGCCAATAAAACCCCGCACGCAATACTTTTGAAGCCAATGCACGAGCCCCTAAGTGTTCTCCGCATATTCCCTCATGGACCTCAACTAGGGTGTACTCAGCTTGTTGGGGCCCTAGACATTTTAGCAAAGGCATTGTGAACCCCCACTTATAAAGTTCCCCATTTTACTACTGTGAACCTGGCACTTTTTAATTTCAGCCTTCGAGCTTCGTCTCTATTAGTTGGAAGTGTGTTCCCCAATATGTAGTCTTTGATCGGGACTCTCCAATCATCTCCGTTCTCGATATCGTACACACCTTCTTCTTCGATACTAGGCTTAGCGAGAGATTCCACTTTGACCATACCTCCTTTAACTCCTCTAGAAGAAGCCAACTTCGAAAGAGCATCTGCATGGATGTTCTCTGACCGATTTATCTGAGTTAATTGGAAGTGTTCAAACGACTGTGCCAATAATTGCACCTTTTGTAGATAAGGGATCAAAGCGGGTTCTCGTGCCTCATATTCACCCGAGAACTGGTTCACCACCAACTGTGAGTCACTATGGGCCATTAAGTTGCTGACTCTTAGTTTTTCAGCAAGTTTCATCCTAGCTATCAAGGCCTCGTACTCGGCTGTATTGTTCGAACTTGGAAAGTCGAAACGTAGGGAATACTCATAGGTTTCCCCTTCCGGTGAAGTTAGCACAATTCCAGCCCCACTGCCATCCATGTTACGAGCTCCATCCACAAACAATTTCCACCAGACTAAGTCTGTTTCATCACGGACTTCCCGGCCAGTGCATTCTACAATGAAATCTGCCAACGCCTGCCCTTTTATAGCTTGGCGAGGCTGAAAGTGTATGTCATACTCACTTAATTCAACAGCCCATTTAATCAGACGTCCGGAGTGATCTGGTTTCTGCAGTATTTGTCTCAATGGCTGATCCGTTAAGATGGTCACCGAGTGAGCTTGGAAGTAAGGTCGTAACTTCCGAGTGGCCATCACCAAGGATAAAACTATTCTTTCCACTAAGGGGTATCTTGTCTCGGCATCTAGCAGGACTTTGCTTACATAATAGATTGGGCAGTCCTTGTCCCCTTCTTTTCTCAGTAGGACTGCACTTACGGCTTTCTCTTCTACACTAAGGTACATGAGGAGATGATCACCGGGCTGTGGCCGAGACAGTAGAGGCAACTCTTTCAAGTAGTCTTTCAGCCTTTCAAAGGCGTCATTACATTCTTCTGTCCACTTGAAGTCTTTTCCTGCCTTTATCGCCTTAAAAAATGGTAGACTCCTTTCTGCTGATTTGGATAAGAAGCGATTCAAGGCTGCTATCCTCCCTGTCAACCTTTGAACTTCTCGCACAGTATTGGGTGGCTTCATGTCCAAAATAGCTTGAACTTTCTTGGGATTAGCCTCTATCCCTCGATTTGTAATCACGAATCCCAAGAATTTCCCAGATCTCACCCCGAATGAGCATTTATTGGGATTCAACTTCATCTTGTATTCCCGCAACACACTGAACACTTTTGTCATTTTCTCAGCATGAGATTCTCCCTGTCGGCTTTTGATGATCATATCGTCAACATAAGCTTCCATGGTGTTGCCCAACAAGTCTTGGAACACTTTATTTACCATGCGCTGGTAGGTCGCTCCCGCATTTTTTAAGCCGAATGGCATTACTCGATAGCAATATGTTCCACAATCGGTAATGAACAAAGTTTTCTCCTCATCATCGGGATGCATCATAATTTGGTGGTACCCCGAAAAGGCATCCAAGAAGCTAAGAAATTTGTACCCACAAGTTTCATCTACCAACTTGTCAATCCGAGGTAGTGGATACGAATCCTTTGGGCAAGCTTTATTCAGATCCGTGAAGTCCACACACATTCTCCATTTCCCATTGGCTTTCTTTACCATTAAAACATTGGCCAACCACTCCGGGTAATTGACTTCTCTGATGAACCCTACTTGCAACAACTTCGAAATTTCTTCATTTATTACAAGTTGTCTTTCTGGAGCAAAATTCCTCTTCTTTTGTTTTATCGGCCTTGCTCCTGAGACTACGTTCAACCGATGGCAGACAACTCCAGGATCAATTCCGGGCATATCGGCTGTAGTCCATGCGAACACGTCACAATTCTCTTTCAAGCATCGGACTATTTCCTCTTTTATTTTTTCAGGCAACTGACTCCCCACATATACTACCTTCTTCTCATCTTCTTCATCTAATCGGATTGCCTCCATCTCCTTGTCAGGTTTTGGTTTAGGCGGTTCTTCGATCGTAAGGGTTTCTTTTCTCTGAATTCCCTTACATGTGGTAGACGCAACATTGCACGTTCTGGCTTTCCTTTGATCTCCCCTTACTTGTCCAACACCGCGGGGAGTAGGAAACTTCACCAGCAAATAGCAGGGATGGACCATCGCCCTCATGTCATTTTACAATGGCCGTCCGAGGATCATATTGTAGGCTATAGAGGTTGATCTCACAACCATGAACAATGCTTGTCTGATGACATCTTTTGGGCTCTTCTCCAATGTAACAGGTAGCTGAATGGCGCCTGCTACCTTTACCTTTTCACCGGAAAAACCGTATAAGGGTGTGGGCACTGGTTTTAACCTGTCCTCTGATATGTTCATCTTCTCAAAGCAGTTCCAGTAGATTAAGTTCACCGAACTCCCATTATCGACCAAGATTCGGCCCACCGGATGCTTTGCCACCACTGCTGAGATCACCATCGGGTCATCATAAGGAACCACTATGTCCCCCCTATCGGTCGGTGTAAAAATGATGGGTTCCTCATCTTGTTTCTCCTCCATCACAGAGTTGATTTGGTGGGCCTGTCGGGCATAAGTTTTCCGAGACGAGGAAGATGTACCAGCTAATGATTCACCCCCGGATATCACGTTAATAGTTGGTCCTGTGGGCTCATTATCTTCCTCTCGATTTCTTCTTTCAATCTTTCCGTCATTACCTCTCCTTTCTCCTTCATTACGTCTCACAGGTCCCCTGTTTTCACCCCTTCTATCTCTAAAGTTGTTTCCTAGGTTCTGCGCGGGTTGGTTGTTTCTATCACTCCTCCATACGAAACGGTTTATTTTTCCCTCCCGTGCTAGCTTTTCTAGCTGATTCATCAACTCCCTACATTTTTCGGTCGTGTGCCCATGCGCTGAGTGGTAATCGCAATACGACCTCAAATCACGACCCAGATTACCTGACGCCTTCTTCGGAGTCTGTATAAGACCTGTTCCTTCAATGGCTGCTAACACTGAAGCCCGAGATTCAGTGAGTGGGGTGTAGGAAGTGTATTTCAGTGCAGGGGGTTTCTCAAACTTTCTCGGTTGGCTGGAAGATGCTTCAGTAACCTCTCTTCCTCGTTTCCTTCCCTCTTTGGATTCTCCTGTTGCTACCATTTTCATTACTTCCTCCTGGGTTACATACTTATGTGCACGGGAAAGCAGATTTGAAATTGTAGTTGGCTGGTCTAGGGACAGGGATTCTTGCAACTTCTCAGACCTTGTCCCTTGTAGCATGGTTGCTACGGCTATACCAACTTGCAGATCTCGCACCTCTAAAGTAGCATCTCTAAACCGATCTACGTAACTTTTCAATGACTCCTTAGCCCCTTGCTTAATAGTGAGCAAGTAGGTCGGTTCCTTCCTTCTCTGACTGTTCACCGCAAACGCCTTGAGAAACTCACTTTTGAGCTGGTCAAACGAGATTATGGACCCTTCAGGCAGGTTATTAAACCACTTCATCACATGTCCAGACAGAGTTAGGGAGAAGGCCCTGCATATTATTTCGTCTTCCCATCCATGTAGCAACATTAAGGCCTCAATGTTTTGCATATGGTCGTAGGGGTCCATCTTTCCAGTGTATGCGGCCATCTGCGGCATTTTGAACTTTGGAGGCAGAGGTTTTTGCATGATGGCCGTGCAGAATGGTACTCTTCTCCTCTGGCTCTATTCTGCAGACACTAACTTCTTTTCTTCCAGCACTTGTTCTATCATTTTTTTCATGTCCATCGGAGGAGCGAGATGACTTTTAGCATGAGACGAGTCAGGTATGTCTTCAACTACTTCCTTGCCCTTTGCTTGAGGTGTGTTTGTTCGTACCATCTGTGTGCACCAAGTGGGGTCAAACTCCGAATCGACAACCCAAGTGCTTTGATCTCCAGCACCGTTCTTTCCAACACCTCCAATACCATGGTCTACATTAGTAGCATCCAAATTCGACAAGTCATGGTAGTGGGCGGTAGACCCTGTCGCCCTGTCGCCCTCCTGTCGCCCAGACACCTGCCGCCCTACATGTGGGGCCTGTCGCCTAACGCCTGTCGTAGGGTCTAGGCCTGTCGCAACCTCCGTCTCTCGCTGGGTTCCGGCGACGGGTCTCATATTCTCCTGTCCTGTCGCAGCCCTTTGAATATCATTCTCTTCCACAAGGGGAGCCTCTTCCCGGCGATAGGGTCCTGTCGCTGCATCATCCTCCTGTCGCCCAAACACCTGCGGCGGGACCCCTTGATTTGCTCCTTCTACCAAGTTCTGCATGGCAGGCGGCAGATTCAATGTCGGGAGAATCCCTTGAAACAAATCCACCATGGCTCTCAGCGCCTGGGAAGTCTCTTTGCTCTGTCGCCTCAGAGCTTCGAATTCTGCCGCCGACACAATAATTCTTTCTTCATCCCTGTTCACCTGGTTCCTCTGACGGATCTGTTGTTCAGGGGAACTCACGGAGTTTTCCTCACTCCCAGTCCTAGCATTTGTTGATCTCGTTCTCACCATCTTAGAAAATCTTGGTTGGCTTTTTATACGTTTCCCACAGACGGCGCCAATTGTTGTTGCACAAAAACAACAATAAAAGTATGCTGACGTCGATGTTCGTACTAAGTCTCCACGTATCTCCAAGAAGCTTCTGTAAAACAATAAAAGTCAGAGGGACGCAGGGGTGGTTCCCTGCGTAGACACTCCGATGCTTAAGTCAGTAGAAAATTCTTCAATCTTGGGAAGCGTAAAAGCCAGTCGTAAAAAGTTAGGGTCTAAAATCATACCTGGGGGCCTATTTATAGGCCAGCATTCTAGGTTAATTGCTTAAGAATAATGACATTATCTTGTTTAAGAGTTTGTGTCCCAATATGACACAAGTTCCTTAAAAATCGAGAGCTTCCGGAGCCTGTCGTCAGCGAGAGACTCATTCCACGTGGTAATTCCTGGACGCCATTGGGCCTAGCCCAACACAGGTAGACTTTGTCATATCAAAATTATAAACAATTTTTAGTTAATTTAAAATTAAAATATAATAATAAAATTACATCAATTAAAAAAATTAATAATAAATTTAATTTAAAGCATTCACGGAATAATTCTTGTGTATTATTCCACGCAATAACAATAGTACAAATGTCTGCATGGTTATTATTTTTTGGTTACAATGGGCAATTATTTAACTTTCTTTTCTAGTTCGGGGTTGAGGCGGCCTTGTTTAACTTCACTTAATTATCTATTTTATACCTTAAATAAATACTTTTTTTTGTTCATTGATAAAGGAACCTTAAATAAATATTATTATACAATATATCACTTAAAATTTAAAAGAAATAATTAATTAATAGAATTTAGGGTTTTTATAATTAATTTTTTTACATCAATTTGTGATTGTAAAAAATGATTAAATTCATGTGTATTTTCTTATTGAAAGATTGATTGATCTTATATCAACTATTTCAATTTTTACTGCATTATTTTTGAAAAAAATTTTAACAATGAAAATCTTTAAAACAAGATTTCAAAACAAAATGAAGAAAAGTTTCTTGCTGATAATTTTTATTCTTTATGTAGAAAGAAACTTTGTTGAAATTTTTGACTCAAATAATTTTTTTCTTATGAGATATCATCAAGCACAGTTTTAAATAAAAGTATTCGACTTTCTTCTAGTTTTAATAATTATATATTTTTTATTTTAATACTTCAACTTTTTATGTGTTTGGTTTATGATTATACATAAAATGTTATATTTTACATATATTTTTTGATAAAATAATAATATATTATATGTTAAATAAAAATTTTTAGGTTACAAATTTTATTTTAATTTTGTCTTTTTAATTTAAATTTTTAGATCCGCCATTGCTTATCCAACAGCGAGCTACCCTCAAGGTTGTAGACTAGACCTTTTGGTTTTTGAGTTTTCCTAGAATTTTTTTTTGATCTAATTGAGTTTTCACGGATAATGAAGGAAAATTTGCAGTATTGTATTTGAGGCGTAGCGTAGCGATCCATGAAAAGGTAACTGCACACTGGCAACGAACCAAAAAGAAACGAAGTACACGTTTTACGAGCACAGAAAAAAATTATTAAAACCTAATGTCACATGGAGATTTGGAAAGCCAGTAGACGCAAAAGCCACTGTAGTAGTTTGGCATGAAAAAGTTGGACGTCTTTTATGGGGTGAGCATCGATGCATTGTCCTTTTCGTAGCAGAAGCACAAGTCTTCTCTCCTCTCCCCCCTGCCTGGGCTGCAACAGCACCACGACTCCTACTATTGCTATTGCAACTAAAACTTCGACACGTGAGGGGCACATTGTCCGAGGCAGACGGACGTCTGATTGCGATGAAAGATTTTAGCCGCATCAGTCTTTTTTAAACCTTCCGATCTGTCATTCATTTTTCCCAGGGAGACTCTGCCCAACCTCACGTCTCTGTTGCTTCTGTCTCTCATTGTGTGCTTCTGCTTATGGCCGTTTCTCTTTTCAGTTCCATCTTGTTATGCCCCCCTCCTTTTTTTCCTTTTACCGTGACCATAACGGTTAATTTCTTATTCTTTTCTGTTGTTTCTATTGATTTGCTTCTCAAGAAAAAACAAAAAACAAAAAGATAAAGTCAATACAAGAGTTAAAGCCAATGCTAGAGGAATTGTGTGATAAAAAATCCTCCAAAGTTGAGGTTGACGATTTCTATGCCACCACCTTTAATTTGTTGTATGCACATTGCATAAGCAGAAGGTGGATTGGACCTTTCCGTTTGTATTTACATAAATAATAGATCAGATTTAGTATTAACTTTTTGCACATTCAACCGGCAAGCGCCGCAACTCTCTCTTTGACAAGTCCAACTGTATCCATAAATTGTTAAGTTGAGGCCACTCGAACAGACAAATGTTGATGGACGGATGGATTGGGTTCAATAGCCCAACAGTTATGAGTACCCAATGATGAAGGGCATTATTTATGCAGGGAGGAATGAAATTATTGATATTTGAATTTCGTTTCTTGCATTTGGCCGTGGGAGAATTTTGCGTGTCTTTTTGTGTCAAACATACCACGTACAAAGGGTTTGGATTGTATTTGGATTGGATGTGTGGGCGGAGTGGACTACGTATCTTGGTTCTTGTCTTGGGCAATGGATAGAGGGGGCAACGCTACGACACAGGTAAGACAGACATGGTCATGTCAAGGAGCAAAAGTAGGGGTCACACTCACATGACGCTGGTAGACTAAGCGAAATTCGCATCACGTTAAAATATAGTTATGGCGAAGCGATTATTTGTATTGAGAGGAAAAAGACGCAAAAACATTCGAGGGTTTACAACACAACAACGGCGTCCATATAAAATTTACACGCAAAAAGTTGCAAGCGGCTCATAGCGTAGGCCAAAACCAACTACAGCTAAGTGCTAAGCTTCCCCATCCAGAACATCACCACCCTGGATTTATTTATCACATCCATTTTCATAATTTCGGTAGGCTGTCAAATGGCGAACCTTTTGGGGGCCTACCGCCCTCCATTCAATTAGATTTGTCGACAATTAGAATGGGTGAGCAGTTCATCCTTGTTTTCAATATATGAAGCTGCTTAGAAAGTAATAATATGTTTGGCCAAAAAAATTAAGGAAAGTAATAATACGTTAATGTGGCAGAAAAGAACATTAAAGACATTACTCAATTTGAGGGCACACTATTCACAGAAAATTGGGTTTTGAACCTGGAGCAAGAATGAATAATTATATGGATCATAAGCAAACTTTGCCTAGTTTGCAGCAATCTTCTCTTTTGTTTCTGCGAAGACAAGTACCAAACAGTTGAGGAATTTTGAAACTGACGATCTGAGTGTGTTGATACAATAATGCCAAGCCGGACGAAGCTAAATCAGAGAGGTATAGAATTACTGACATTGTATCTTACAATCTAAATAAGCTATTAAACAAGTATAGAGACACCACAAATATGTTGATTTTGCTTTCACTCATTTCAGAAAAGCAATTAAGCCCAAACTCCCCACGTATGTAACAGTGTCTGCAAAATCTTGTACTAACTCTTATAATAATGTGAACTAGTATACACAAAGATTATTTACAGGACTCTGTCAAAGATCATTAACGTAAGCAATGTAGCAAATGACTTTACTCTAAAAAATACAGTATACCTTTTTTTTTGTTACAAGAAAAATATTAAGTAATTGGGATAGAGGTGCTAGGATTCGAACTCAAAATTTACAATATACCACAACTCATCTTTAGCCACTAGGCTAAGAGGTTGTTGGCAATACAGTATATCTTCATTAGTTGCGCTCTGAAACTCACTCACCAAATCCTAAAGTGAAATGAGTAAACAAGTATTAATGAACTGTTCTCCTATATGCCTTTCTAACACGAAACTTTATAAATTATAACCAAAAGCCTTGGTGTCTAAAATAAAATGAACTTCTACAGTCATGTATATTTTCTCCGTTAAAACTTAAATCAGGCTAGTCACTTGAAACAATACCTGAGCAGCATGGAAAAAGGACTCATTTGGTAGATCCACGAGAGCAACAAGCCGATCTGTATCTGGGGCAATAGTCCTTGAAGTACGATATTTTAGGATTACTCTTAAAGTGGCACCAAATACCACTTCCCTAACAGATGCAACCTTTAGCAAGAGAGCATGGCTGTACTCTGCAGGATATTAAGCGTTGCAACAGTAAAAAAAAGAACATGATTGATGAAGACCAAGGAAACATGTAAAAGTTAAATTTCAGAATGATAGTGAACAATGAAGACACACACAAACACTTTTAAGTCACCAAGCACGAAAGTCTGCTCTAAGGCCTAGGGTACTGACTTGGTGCATCTAATTAACAACTAACTCCATATAAGTTTTCTAGTGAAAGTCAGTTAAGAAGGATATTTAATCCATAAATCCTAATGAACAATGAAAACAAGGTAAATAATAGATAGAGATCTCGTTTTAATCTCCTCCCCCTAAAGCAGGCGCACCACCACACCACCCCCCCCCCCCCCCCCCCCCCCCCACCCCATCCTTTCCTATCAGAAAGGCCAAGATATTTATTTTTAAGGAAACTCAAAATTGTTCTAGAAATGCTAGTAATTAATTCTTAACCGCTGGCGCTAACAGTTGAAAGATGCTTGTTGTCTGCTCTGCTCGCAAGTAGGTCAAATACGAAGGAATAAGTTTATTTCACAAAAGCCTAGAAAAAGAGACGCCGTTAACGAAACCTGGGCAATTTTACAAGTTTAGCTAATGGGTGCTGAATATTGAACAGGTTTCCTCGTTCAAAAGAGAAACAAATTGCGTTCTCGAAAGTAACACTTATATCTTGAGCAAAAAAAAAAAGGTAACACTTATCTCTATGATAAGACTTGACTTTGATGACAAATTCAACTATTAACGGTGAAAAAAATATTTGTAAGAAACATAAAAAAATGTGAAACTGTGATATGAAGTTGGAAGAAATGAGAGAAATCACGGGTTTAAAACTTCTTAATGGAGGTTAAACCAGTCTAAATGCACTGTGCAACAGCAATTAAAGTGCAGAAAAACAAGACTGGCGGAGGCATTAAACCAGTGCACAGCCACGCCTCAGACACGAAAAAATACTGTGTTTAAACATATTCCCTTGCACCAGCTTGAGCCTGCTAAAGCCATGCTTCAGCCAACACGTTCTATGCTTGGCCAGCACCTCCTTGCCTTGCAGCAAGGTGCAAGTGCAACCTTCAGGATAGCGCAGCACAAAGCAGCAGTTTCATTGGAGCAGAAACAGTGGAGGACAGAGGAAGGCAGTGTCGAGCTGCTTCGCACCTTTCCTAAGCATTGAGCCTCTACAGCTAGTGACCAAGCAAGTAACCAAGAACATCCACAGTGGCTAGAAAGTTGCAGAAACGCAGTAACGTAAAACTGGCACTAGCCAGCAAAACCGAAACAGTCCAGGAAGAATTCTTTTATTTATTTTTACAAACCTATGATTAATTGGACTTAGTCAACTTAACTTAAGACTAACAAGTATTCAAAGCAAGAACTCGCAATGCAAATAAGGTAATAAAAAGAACTTAAGCAGTAACATAAAACAGGAAGAAAGCTATTAAAAAGAAAGAAAATCGCAGTGAATGTCTGACTGTGAAGAGTTTTAAGAAGCTTGGAATCATGGTATTTATTTTGATTTTTGATGAAGAAAGAAAACAATTTTGAAGGTGGTAAATCAGTGAAGTATAGTGTTAGGATTACAAAGAAGCAAGAGAAAGGATTTATAGAAATGAAGCAAGGAAAGGAAGAAGCACAGAGGAAGGTGGCTTTCATTAAACAAGCGCAAAAATAAAGGAATCCCACATCGCGAAACCTAGACAAATACGAGTGCTATAACATAAGCAGTATAGGACAAGGCCGCGGTCGGCATTTGATTAGCGGCTCGGTTCGAGTGGCCTGATTTTCGCATGGCTCCAACCATTTGGTTCGGGGGTTGTTCAGTCCAGAAAAATTAACTTACAGGACGACATGAAAAACCGTTGAACACAGGACGGTCCAACGAGAATTAGTACAATCGAACCGGTCAACATACGACCGGTTCAACTAAAATTATCAGCCGAACCAGTTAATTCACGATCGATCCAGCCGGAAAAAATTGTTTTAACCGGTAATCTCATTCGATCAAATATGGTTAAATTTAATATTATTAATAAATATTTAAATATTAAAATTAATTATCAAAATATTTTATTATAAAAAAATTAATTTTTTTCAATAATACGAGGTTATATTTTTTTTAATTTAGTTAAACTTAAATATTCACTTTTATAATATATTAATTTGAACTTAATGTATAATTATTTAATGACTAATCTATAATAAAATATAGAAACTATATCATATACACTTAATGTCTCCAACTATTCTATAAAAATCAAGAGAAATTAAAGAGATGCATAATAGTGTATTATGATATTTAGTAGGGATTATTTAATCATTTTGATTTATAAAAGTATTAATGATTATAGAAAATAGAAATAAAATAAAAAATATAATTAATTTATGAATATTAATAAATATATTATAAAAAAACTACCATATAGATTATTAAATATTTTGATTATTTCAATCCTAATTTTATTATAGATCATGTAAGAAGAAAATTTTATTTTTATGAGGTTTTGTGATTCGGAGAAATATCATTTCAGTTTATTTTCACACCAAACAAATCACATCGAGATGACCAAAGCTTAACTTGAAAAACCTGTCCCCTTGACCTAAATCAAAATCTAATCAACTTGAATTGACTAAAAAAGCCAACAACCCGAACTCAACTTTATCCGAACCTAAATTAATCCGAACTCAAAATAAATCAATTTTTTCTTAAACCAAACCCAAAATGATCCGAATTTAAATTGACCTAAACCCAATCTTATCTGAACTTGAATTGATCCGAACGAACCAAAATAGATCAATTTTTCCTTAAACCAAACTCAAAATAATCCGATCCAAAATAACCCAATCCGAATCCAATTCGACCTGTCTATTTGTCACCTCTAAATAAACCACACAACATACGACCGGCCCAATCAGTAACGATTCAAATGAACCAGGATACACAAGACCGGTCCGACCAAAATTCGTTCAGGTGAATTGGAGAACTGACGACCGGTTCGACGGATTGCGCTTGACATCACACACCAATGAAAATTGAAAATTGAGGTGGGGAAGGGGTCTTGGTTCTTTCTGATGAAACCAATTCGTCCACAAAGCCCATTAGCACAATGAATTAAAGAGAAATACTAACCTTTGTGGGTAAGCAAAATACCCACCATCACCAACGCCAATTCCACTGCTGGAGGAAGAAGGAGATCGCCGGAGGTCCGCCGGAGCTCCATCACGCCAGCTGCTGTCCATGGTGGCCACAACTGTAGTGGGAGAAAAGGATGATGATGGTGAGTGATGGTGAATCGGGAGAGAAGAGAGGGAGGTGAGTTACTGCTGTTCACTTCTCCGTTAATTACAAGTGAATAATGGGCCTTCACTTATATAGTGGTGCCAGCAGTAGGGACCTCCCATATTTTTAGACCATGTATTATATCCGTCACATTAAAGATAAATACATATAATATAAAAATATTATATACAATTATGGTCACACTATACATAAATTATACTACTAAATAAATTATATGATAATAATTATACTTAATTAGTCTATACAATTAGAGATATTACAACATTCTCCCACTTGGACAATTAAGTTAATTAACAAAATATCATATAATATCAATATGTATTCGTAAGCCTTCTAAATACATTGTACCGAAAGGGTACAAATGTGTAGACTCATACATACTTTAACAACAAGAAGCGTTTTAGAAGCTTCAAAATGCATCATACCGACAGGGTACAAATGCGTAAACTTATAAAGACTGCAACAAAAATAGTAGTATTAGTGTGAAATGGAAATGATATGAAAACAAAATCAATATCCATTTCCATTAGGTCCATGCATCCAAACTGAATGATGCAAGGTTTCAACAGAAGCTCATGTGACCAATGCAGAATGTCTCATTTAACAGAATGTCATATTTACTAGAATGGGCGCAGATAGAATATGCATATATGACAAATAGGAATCCATTCACACAGTTGCAACTGATTTTATTACAGAGCTCCCACTAACTTAATACAGCAAATGGCTCCACATGCCTCATAAAAGTGCTATGTCGTCAAAGCACTTTAGCAGCCAAACTTTTAGTTAGACAGAATGAGCTCTTTAAAACATGTGCTCTATAATCCAATTAAGTAATGGATTCCATTATTTTCTCTCTAACCAACCGAATGATGATATCTAAATATTTGGAGTGTGAGGAACTCCAATCATTTTGAAAGAGAAAATACTTGCTGCAGCATTACCACAGTACATCTCCAGGACTTCGAAATGGCAACCACACAAAACCAACCCTGAGATGAAATTCTGCAGCCTAAATGGCCCATCATATAGCTTTACAACATGTTACATTTTTTTTTAGCCTCCACGATCAAGGATGCTGTAATTGTTTGCTGTACACTTTCCAAAATACAGCTCCTTTATATCCATAATTATATATATAACCAAAATAATTTACAATATCTGGAGAGCTCGCAAAATTAACATCAGAATATCTGACCAAACTCAAAATGTCAGATTTATCAATATCCAAATACTCTCTTTATAGCTTCCAGTTCTCAATTACAAGATCGCTCAAGTATCTCCGAAATACATCTATAGTATACACAATATCCAAATGTGTATAAACTTGATCATACAGTAATTACCCACAATAAGGCATACACTACACTCGATATGAGCTCTTTCACTTTTATCTTGAGAACTTTGAGATTTTCACAATATGTCACCTTTTACTAAATGACGTCTCATTAGGAGAACAACATACAATAAACCTACTCGACACTTAATATAGGTTCCATGAGACCAATAATGTATGCCTATTGATATGTCACAAATAATCTCAGTCTTTAAAAGGAAATGGAGCCTCACTTAGATTCTTCATCCTGAAGTGACATGACGACATGAAGTGTCTCTTACAATAGGTCAGTGCTATAGGCTGCTATTTGACATTATCACTTAGAGCACAATAAGTACATAACTCCCACTGACCTCGCAATGGATCCAATTATCAAACAATAATGTTCTCCTCAAAGTGACAATCTCATTCTTTATATATTACAATCTTAATGCCTTTCAATGTTCGCAAATGAACTCCTTAAGTTCGCGAACTGTATGTTCCACCTTAGGAACTACAAACTTTTAGGTTGCTTTATTTAAAGCCTTGGCAAAATTTAGCTTTAAAATTTTTAGCTTGATCTTTAGGGTTTCACTTGGTCTACAATGATGTGACAACAGAAATAGATCCCATGCATCTTTGTGCAACATAGATGCTTACTCATCCTGCGTGACTAATATTCAACTCTAAGAGTTCGAATCAGTATAGTCTCCTGACAAACATCAGAATTAGAAGACACATGAATCTTACATTCATGTTCCTCTGTAAAGTCAGATGTAGGTTCAAAATATGGTATTGAGATCAATCATTTCCTTTGGTTGTGGCTTTTCATCATCAAAAGATAACGCATATATGGGAATGACACAACAAAATGTATCTTAATAATGACTTTGTGGAGTTCACAACTCCCACTTTTTAAGTCATCTACTAAATAGATTGCATTGTCAGACTCAATGATTCTACTGTCACATAACGAGAAATGAAATCTAGAATCTTTCTAGCCGATATAAAAGCCAACAGAATTGCCACTGATAGTTTTCTCGTCAAGTTTTCTTGACTATGGGTTATAGCTCTTTTGCCCTACCTTATAACCCTAAACACAGAAAGCGGCATAAAATCGGCTTAATGTCTGACTATAACTTGGGATGCATTTAGGAACTGGTCTTGCTTGGAGATCAACCTTGCATGTGAATTGCAGTTTCTATAATTTCACTCCATCTAAATATCGGATATTTGAAGTGATTCAACAGAAGTCGTACCACATCAAAATGTACGAATGATTATTACTGCAATCTTATCCTTGTCGATATTTCAAGCATGCATACTAGGCGTCAATATATATAATCCTATAGTGCACTTAACCGAAAATCGGTATATGATTTCGCCTAGCTTCATTATACCGAACATAATATTCATCGCTACTGTCTGATCATTGCCTTAAACAGCGCAGCGGAATTAATCAAAATGCCTAGGGCCTCTATAAGATCAGATCTATTACTCCATATGACCTACATCGAAATGGTCGTTAGTAAAATGATGAAACACTTATATCCACTAAATACAATATGTGAAAATGATCTACAAATGTCGGTATACATAAGTTCCCAATTATTTCAATATCTACTAATCATGTCCTTAACCTTAGCAGCAAGATCTCCCTTAATACAATCTCTTCATGTGCCTCGAAATGTCCCTAACCCATGCCACAACTTAATAGATTTCTTATCTATCATATCATAATCAAAATCTACAGTCACATCATTCACTATTGAAGAAAATTTGTTTAATATTGGGGTACAAATCTACTGTGTACAATCTATCATGCAGAATGCCAGAATCAGTACACATGTTGTTAATAATTAGAAATACTTTTCTATTATCGCAATGAAAATTATAGACTGACAGTAGTTCCAAAATTGTCTTCAAAATGTAACAACAATCTGGCTATATTTTCAATATGGATTCTAACTCTATAACCCCAATTCACAGCAATTTTCCCTTATTCTATCTCCGATTGCTTATGGCTTTATCAATAATAGCACCCCTATTCAAACACCAATAGTTAGAGGGCATATCTCCTAGATTGGATTCAAAATAAAAGCTAACAAAATGCCTTTTGCACATTTCAATCTAGAAGACTCTTGCAATCTACCTCTTATGCCCAGGATTATTACAGAAGTGACACACATTGATATTTAGAGGTGTTGGTGAAACTAGAATGGGAAATAGACTTGACAAATTTCTTCTTCTAAAATGACCTTTTATTGAGACCTCTTAATAATATTTTCTTTTGGCAGTAATATTTGGCATATGTCATCATTATGACTAAATGAGATCTGTTAACCCGAAAGATCTCTCATTCTTGAATGACAATATCAATTTTGATATTAAAATGCCATACTTCCTTTTGCATTAAATGAGATCTGTAAAACTGGAAGATCTCCAATTCTCCATCCCAGAAGGAAGTAGTACTGAATCTGCCATATATGGAATCAAAATCATATAACAACCTTTATCCATCTTATGCGAACTATTTTCTAATGGCATCCACAAATATTTCTTGGTTATTCATTAACTGGAACACTTTCTCTAATATATTCCTTTATAGTATACCTTATATAATCAGAAAATTCTCACTTAAGTGTTCCTAAATTCCATATTACTTTGTCCTCAAAGAGCTCATACTATTGGGTATAGTAGATAGATCAACTCTCGGGATTACTACCTAGTTCAATATATCACTAACCGTAGAGAATAATTCATACTATCTATCTAATTTGATCCTGCTAGAAATTCAATATGTAATAGTTACACAATATGGAGGCTAGTGGAATGACTCGATAAATTCCACAATACACTACCGAGGATAAGACAAAACTAGTTGAATACAACTTGAATGATCGCCCACCGACAGGGTAGGAAGACCGTGTCATATCCCAACCAGAATCCTCTCAATCCCAAGCATCTCTAAAAGCAACTAACAATCCGACAGGGAGAGACTAGCCACTTTTAAAGACCTTAGTAAATTATGCAACTGCAACTATCACTATGCATTGCCTTATTATTATATCCTTAAAATTATCAGAATAAATCGTCAAAAAATCTTCATGACTATTCCTGCGACAGGCAAGTACTAGCCAATCCAATTAATGATTTATAATTTTAAGAATATTCACAAAATTTATTGACTAAAATTAACTACATCCAAAATATGTAATTTCTAACGCATATGTAGTAATTTCAAGTCCAACATTAATTAATTAAATTAATTCAACATAAATGTGAATATTCAAATAATAAGGCAATTTTCATTTCTAGAGAGTTTATTTATTTAAATAAATTATTAACAAAATGGGTAAACCATAATCCATAATGGCTCAACAAAATGCCCAAATAATTTATTTAAACTTATTTAATTAGGCCAAATATTAGTAATTTATGGGCATGGGAATATATTTCAAAAATTAAGTGAATTATGAATTAAATAGGTAATTGAATTCCCAAAAAAATTATCTCAAAATAATTCCTCCAAAAAATTCACTTATACACCTTTAATTTTGGGCTTAATAATTAATTATGGCTATTAAATATCCAAAATTGTCCAAAAATTAATTTACCATATGGCTCATCATGAATTAATCAAAAATTGGCCAATTAAAATCATAATCCAAAATGGCCTATTAATTAATTATGCAAAATAGCCAATAATTAATCCAAATTTAATAGCCAAATAAAATTAATTAATTAATATGGTCCCTAAGTCAATTAGGCAAAATGACCCTAATTCAATTAATTTTAATTGCCCAAAATTAATTTTATACTAAATGACCATTTAAAATAATTAAATAAATAATTGCCCATAGAATAACAAATTTATTTGGCCTAAATCAAATAAATGTTAATACATAATTAAAATAAATAAAATAACATTTTAATTTCTAAAATTAAAAGCCCAAAATATTAACAATAATGGTCCAAAATATATCAACTCATAAAATTTGACCCAATATAAATCTCAAGAAACAACCCCAAAACAGGCGCAAAAAAAAAACACCAAACTGGCCCAAAAAAAAGGCCAAAAAAATGAGCCCAAACGCCTAGCCCGTATGGCTCAACAGTGGCTAAAAAGAAATAAAATTTCCCTTCTTTTTTTTTTTGGTTTTGCAGAAGCGGGTGCGTGTGGAACACGCGCCCGCACCCCTCACAAATGGCTACTAAAGGGCGTTGCACGCGCCAGACCTTCTTCCTCGCCCGAACCAGGCGAAAAACGCAGAGAAATGGATCGTTCGACTCGACCCGACCATTTCTCCCTCTACACAGCCCCATTTCACTTCGTTTTAACGGTGTTTTCATCAAAAAAGTATCCTCAACTAATATATTGAATTATTTTAACTCAAAATTGCAAAAATCTTATGGGTATTACAAAAATCCGAAAAATACCCAAAAAATAAAAATATACATACTCTCATTTTTCTTCAAAAATTGACTAATGGCTTTATTGTGGACATGCTCTGATGCCAATTGATGGAACCAATTCGTCCACAAAGCCCATTAGCACAATGAATTAAAGAGAAATACTAACCTTTGTGGGTAAGCAAAATACCCACCATAACCAACGCCAATTCCACTGCTGGAGGAAGAAGGAGATTGTCAGAGGTCCGCCGGAGCTCCATCACGCCAGCTGCTGTCCATGGTGGCCACAACTGTAGTGGGAGAAGAGGATGATGATGGTGAGTGATGGTGAATCGGGAGAGAAGAGAGGGAGGTGAGCTACTGCTGTTCATTTCTCCATTAATTACAAGTGAATAATGGGCCTTCACTTATATAGTGGTGCTAGCAGTAGGGACCTCCCATATTTTTAGACCATGTATTATATCCGTCCCATTAAGGATAAATACATATATAATATAGAAATATTATATACAATTATGGTCACACTATACATAAATTATAGTACTAAATAAATTATATGATAATAATTATACTTAATTAGTCCATACAATTAGAGATATTACAACACTTTCTTCACCTTCTTCTTGCTTGCTAATCGAACCAGTTTGCCTTATCACCATCGAATCACTTAGCCCTTTTCCTTGCCCATCTTCCTTGCTGTTGCACCTCTGTCCATTGTTATCATCATCTCTATCGCTTTTGTCTAGTTCCATACCCTAACTTTGGTGCCACCGTTCACCTTTGTTAAAAACCACCATCTCCATCGTCATCATCTCCTCATCAGCCTCACCAAATCAT